>JBBBDQ010001255.1:792500-1345000 GCA_037127315.1 Ascarosepion bandense | reverse complement strand
GAATAATAATAATAATAATAATAATAATAATAATGGTTTCAATCTCCATTGGGAATGGTTGCAAAACACTTTCCCTCCCCATTTTATAGGCAGAAGTACACAAATGCATGCTGGGACTTTTTTTTCTATACACTAAAATAGGCCAGTTTTCAGTTTCATATGACTTGGTCCCTGTCTGTCTTATTATGAAGCTAGAACACTACATTCGTTTATCCAACTTTTCTCTGGTGTGTCAATCCCAATTCTTAGTTTGTGAACCTTTTTCCATATTTACTGTTGCTTTGCCTTTATTTCTATTAATTTACTTTTCATTTATTGTTTTCTTGTTTTATATTATTTCTTTCCCTTTTCTTTTTCTTATTACTTATTGCAAACTTTGTCAATTCTTTTTGTTGGGCACTTATTGTTACTTATTTTGCATTTGACCATTTGACCAATGACTATTCACTTAATAAATAGTAATAATAATAATAATAATAATGCAGTGTGTCCATAAAGTCCGTGTGCACTTTAAAAAGTTCATAACTTTATTTGTATTTGTGATAAAAATAAATCTGTAAAAATTTTATAAAGTTCAATGTACTGAGTTTTAAGTATAGTTATTGAATAATTCTTTACCATAAAATTTACAACAATTTTTAGATAAGTAAACAAATTGATTGGAAGGCTGGACCATTTTATTGGACTCCAAATTCGCCAAATTTCAGTCAATTAGATTTTTTTTATTGGGACATGTGAAAAAATTTGTGTATGCAACCAAACTTAGTTCATTAGAAGATTTGAACGCTAAAATAACTTTGATTTCAGGAACTACTGTAAATCAGTTGGCAAATGTTTTCCATGAACTGCAAAATCATATTATCCTTTGTATTGCTATTGGTGAAGGACATGTGGAAACTTAAATAAAATTTCTATAAAACCTTAAAAGTATAGATTTACTTCTTTCTAATCCTTTTTACAAATTATTTCTATCGCAAATGCAAATAAAGTTATAAATTTTTTTAAAGAGCACATGAACTTTATGGACACCCTGTATATTAGACCAAATTTCCAATCACACACGTATCCTTTTTTATTGAAAAGTAAAATTAGGTTCCTGGGACATGCAATGAGGAAGGAGAGCCTGGAGAACCTGATACTGACTGGACAGATAGAAGGAAAGAGAGACAGAGGAAGGTAGCGGATAACATATTTGCAGGGTCTGATCAGGTGGATGACGGAACAGGGGTTGCCAGGAGCAACAGGAGCAAACATACTAAGAGCCACAAGGGATAGGGAGACGTGGAGAGCCATGATCGCCTACGTCCTGAAGGGACAGGGCACATAGAAGAAGAAAATTAAGTTGACCTTTTTTTTTTTTTTTTTTTTGTGAGGAAGCAGTTTTTGCACATGTCGTTTTATTGATCTGTTGTAGTATTATTTAATTTTTTTGTCTTGTTGTCTGCCATGATTTGGGTTAGGATGATTGTACATAGCTTTTCATGGAAACTTTATGCATTAAGTACATTACATTTATATAAAATAAATTTGTTTATAAAATACTATCAGTGATAACGTTTACAAACTTGTCATTGAGGTTTTATTGCACATTACGTTGCCGCCTTTATGAGTGGGTTATTCGGATAATCTAAATGTAAGGAATAACTGTAGGTTTGTTGCCTGACATTAAGTTGGGTTTCTTATTAATTGTGGGGTCAGTATTTTTAAATACTGATGAGAAAGTGCCAACATAATTTGGGGAAAGAAGTTTTGGTGAAGCCACCAAAAGTACGGTGTATGTTGCAATGGAAGCAAGGGGTGGTGACTGGAGTGCAATCACCAAACAACTTGGCTGTTGATTGTGTGCTACGGAATACTTTAGATTTAAGGCAAGTGGTCCTTGCTGATGATGATGATGATGTTGTTGTGAAAGCTGAACGGGGAGGAGATAGAAATGAAACAGCACCAACGCAAAGACTCTGCAGAGAGAAGGGGGTGGAAAGCATGGGGCACGAGACTGTTGCATTAAGTGGAGGGTGGGTCTTAGAAGAGAAAATGGAATGTCAATTCGTGGTGGTGGAGAAAAAGAAGCAGGGGCAAATTTCTTTTATAGAAAGATATAGCGGAAAGAGAGAAAAGTTATTGGAAGGAAGAAAATCAATGAATCAGGTGATTTTTTGTTTCATGGTGCATTTTTGGTGTAATTTCTTTTTTAATTTAAGTGACATACTTTTTTTTTTTTTTTTTTTTTTTTTTTGCATCTCTGCCTTGCATATTTGTCATTGTTTTTGTGTCTTTGAAACTGTGTACGGATTTAGATGTCGGACCCTCCCCTACTACTATGGAAGCTTAGTCCTGATCATCCATCTCCAGCCATTCCAACTGCATGAGTTGCAGATAGACTAATGAAGAACCTGGATTATTACTAAGTGCAAAAAGAGAAATTCAATGATTAATTAGTTTCAATTCCTTCAGTTTTGGAGACAGTTCTGGTCTGAATGATTTTCTTGCTGACTTCGGATGTGAAGACATGAAAATTGACCCTCCCCTACTACTATGAAAGCATCTCTCGAGAGTCCAGATCATCTCACCCTAGCCACTCCAATGACATAGGTTGTTGATAGACCAAAGAATAACCTGGATTATTACTAGGAGAAATTCAATGATTTCATTAATGGAAATTAATTAATTTCAATTCCTTCAGTTTTGGAGACAGTTTCAACCGAAACTTGTGCCATGAGTTTCGGTTGAAACGAGTTCGGTTGAGCAAAAAAGGTTTTTTGAGTACAGATTGGACAGTTAGACCTGCACCTTTCTGCAACCCTAACCAAAAAGCAATGTTTGTGGAATGAACTGAAAACTCAGCAGGATTCTCTCCCCAACAGTTAGTCCCTGCAGTGAAAGAAAATGCCTGGACACTCGAATGGATAGAACTTTGCCAAGTACAGTGGCCATGACATTGAGATGTTCTTCATTCTGAGGCTTGTATCAGTCACATCTATGAATCGTCTTGACCAGACCTGCCAAAAATCTATGGAACTGACCAACATGGCTGACTACTAGTTCAAACATAAACATGAAGAAAGAAAAATGATAAGACACACATACCAAAATAAAAAAAAAATAAAAAATGCACCTCTTATTTCCATAAAGTAAGTTAGGTCCCTTTCATTTCATCTTGACCCACATAGATAATTTCACATACCACATTCACTCACTTTAAACTACTAGAACTATTGCCTACCATTTTTCCTTTTTTTTTTTTTTTTTTATTTGCTTTTTACTTTTTCTTCTGCAACCATTTTCTATATGTGTATATGGTTTCACTGCTTTATTTTGTCTGGTTTGTTGGAATAAAACAATTCTATTTAAAATCTTTTAAAAGTGTTTTCCTTGTTTATCCCTTATACTGGTGCAATTTTGTCCTGAGACGACATTTTGAGTGTGAACTTGGAATCATATCCCCTCACATTCTCTTCCTTTGTTTTTATTATATGTTCATATGTTTGGCTAGAAAGGGGTGCCACCCCAGTTCAAAGATAAATGGAATTTTTTTTTTTTTTTTTTTTACCAGGTGACATAGTATGCATCTCAAACTCATAACAGTATTTTTTGTTATGATCCATATTGAGATTTCCAAGCTTTGTAGTTTGTTTTTGGCCTTTGTTCATCTTGGCTGGGTCAGGCTTTGATTTTTCTCACTTCAGTATTTATATCCCTTTCCATTAGTGTGTGAGCTTCTTGATTCTGACTAAATGCGGAATGTAGCAGCCACTCTTATTTTTGTGGGGTGAACAAGTCCTACTAACATCTGTTAATTTTAGTTTCAATTTTTTTGTTATATTTTAGTTTTTTTGAGAGGGGAATCTTCCCCTCCTCCCTTATTTTATATGTTTATATATATATTTTTGTGAAAAAAGAAGAAAAAAATCAATTTGTGCATAAAGAAATTTGTCTCTTTTGTTTTTGTCATAGATTCCTTGTAAATATGTGGCATCGTGGTATATATAGAGTCGAGTGGTGATGGATGATTTCTATAGTGAATGAGGAAATTGTAATTAATGAATAGATTATGAATCCGATAAACTCGGTTTAAGATAGGGAAGTGTGATGAGGTTGGTCAACACTTTCTTTCATCCTTGTGTCAAAATTGTTCCATGGTTAACAATAAATCTTTGATCATCTTATATATGAAAGGTTTCAAGGGAGAAGGGAGATTTACAATTAAGAAAGAACAATAAAGATCCTGAGTGAAATTTTTTTTTTCTTAACTACAGTATCTCTATTTTAAATCGATATTATTTATTTCAAATATTTCCTCAAATATACAAATTCACCAAATATTATTTCAGCTAAATTTGTTTGAATTTATTTGTTTGTATTGACAACTGATAATGGAACATCTATCTGCTACACAACAGCTTACCATTATACTAAGAAGGTTAGGGTCATAAGCAGGCCCTGATGCCTGCAGCAAAAACCTCAGCACCCAGTTATTTTTGGCAACTAACCATATGAAAAAAACACCTTGTATTATATCTTGCAAATATAAGGATCTAAAATAAGTATTGTGTGTGTGTGTATGTATGTGTATGTATGTATGTGTGTGTGTGTGTGTGAATACCTACTTTTATAGTCTCTTTTCATTGTTTTTTTCTTAATATTCATGGCAAATGTTTGTAGCCGTGTATGCTGATATCCAGGGAGCTGCTACTTTATTTATTTATTTATTCTATGATTTTTTTTTTTCTTTCAGCCAAATGTTCATTTGGTCGACTTACTCATTGTAAACAGGACAACTTACGGCAAAATATCTCCATTATCATGAAGTTGTTTTTCTTCTATGCTTTTTTTTTCTTGTTTTGTGGTTCTCTAATCATTTGTTATGCTTCGTTTAAAATGAAAGACCGAAAAAGAAAGAGAATGAAAAGATTTGGTGTAAAAAATACATTAAGAAAATGAAAAGGAAAGAATGAAAAAAATGAACGAAAAAGTAGAGAGTAAAAATAAGAGAATAGCAAGCAAAAATAGGTAAGAGAATGAAAAATAGGTAAGAGAATGAAAAGGTAATGAAAAAGAGAATGGAAAACAAAGTGGATGAAAATGAAAAAGCACAGTAAAAATAGGGAATGAAAAAAGATTAAGAATGAAAAATAAAACAGGTTAGAGAATGAAAAAGAAAGAGGTTAAAAAAGTACAGTGAGCAAAAAGTTAAGAGAATGAAAAGGCAATGACAAAGAATGAAAAATGAAATAGTATGAAAAAAATCACAAAGTTTAAAATTGCTAAGAGAATGAAAAATTACAGTAAAAATAAAAGAATGAAAAAGGAAGATTGAGAAAAATGTAATATCACTCAGTTTAAAACAGGTAAGAGACTGGGAAAAAATGTATGAAAGAGTGAATGGAAAAGAAAGGATGAAAGAGAAAACGAATGAAAAATTACAGGTAAAATAAGAAATTGAAAAGGAAACAATGAAAAAGAGAAAATGAAAAATCACCAAGTTTAAAATATGTAAGAGAATGAAAAAGAAAGAATGAAAAAAAAGTCACTGCATGTCATAATGGTTAACATCACTTTCGAAGGCCTATACACATTTATTTGACAGCTTAAACATTCATTCATTTCTGAAATTCTTAGAAAAACCAAGAAGCACTCTGAGAATTTTAAAGAGAAATTGTTTGAGCCTTTCAGTAAAAGTTCGAAGATGTTCAAGTATTAAAAATGCTCCATTCCAATGTCTTATAGATTGTTCATAAATGGAAAGAAATTGGTGCTGTACTAGTGCTTACAAGATTCACTTGTTATAAGGAAGATTTCAAAACAAGGACTAACTAAGATCCCAAAACAAGTTTTAGTCAACCGAGTTCTCGAACCAGAAGCGTCTTTGAGAAACAATCTTCCAACTTTGACACAACCTGCCAATCCATAGGTCAGTCAGTTAAGTGCCATACATGATACACGCTTGGGCGATCATGTCTCGAAACAGACATGACTGATTGGGCAGAAGATTATCTCGCAGTAGGTTGCCATTGCTTTCCACGGTAGACTGGTTGCCAACCAAGGCTATAGAACCCAATTTGTCCTGTTATTTAACCCATAACTGGAAGGAAGAAACGGATTGATACTGTTCCCAAAGGTTTTTGTGCGTAAGTGAATGCAACGAATTAAACTGGAATTTGAACTCGGCTTCCTGACTTCTCATTTTGAGCTGATATCCACTGCACCACAATGCACATAAGTGTAACAGACATAAAATAATCCTTTGAAACTGATTTATTTTTATAATGCTTTAAAAAACAATCTAATATCTATTCTTTCTTAATCTGCTCTCTCTTTAGGGTGTGCTTGACCACGGAGCTCCACAGTTTCTTGTTCTTTGTCGCCATTAGTGAGTGTGATATCCAATGCAACTTAGACCGACACTATTTAAGTAGTAAGTAGCTGACAGGCTAAGCAGCAATCCATTGTGTCACACTTAACAAGGAGAGATATGTCATATCTGTTGCTACACACAGAGATACATCACACAGAGACATACAACACTCAACAGTGTGTCATTTTGATATATCCTCTAATTCTTGTTCCGCCATCCATTTATACCCACTTATTAGGTAGGGTGTGCATTTTTCCTTTTAGTATTTACATTATTCGGACTATTATCCTCGTCTTTGTTGCCATTTGTATGTTTCAGTTGTTGTACACTCCAGCCTTCTTCAGGTGCTAGGAATTTTGAACCAAACTCTTTATTACAATCACTGGGGTATATCATCGTCATTCCTAGCGTAAAGCCTCAATTGGAAGTCTTGAATTATCTCCCTCTAATCCTGCAAGTTACTTGTTCACCACTGCTGTAGCCTGGTATTCAACTCCCAACTCTAAGAGTCAAGTTAGGAACTAACCAATGTCTATATCCACTGGGCCATGTGTCCTTAAGGCACTTGAAGAAGGTCAAATGTACAACGGCCAAAACATTGTACAAATGGCAACAAAGATGAGGACAATAGTCCAAATAATGTAAATACTACCTCATCTCAGAAATATATACTAATTTTTTCCTTTGTTACTTTTGCCATCAATATGACTTGTGAGTATCAAATTTTCTAAGTCCATCTTCCTTTGTGACCTAAACATTTCAGCCTGTCTCCTTTCTTATCTAAACTTATTTATAAATGGAACTTTGTGTGTGTCTGTTACCTATAGACTCCGAAATGGCTGAACAGATTTTCTTGAAAATTTACACAGTTGTACTATAAGCAACTGCGAGTGTTCTTAGCTAGGTTTTGTGTTGAGGTATCCCCAATAAATATCGATAATCGGAAAAATTGGGTTATAGAAGGAGTGGTCTGATTTTAATCAAATTTGATACACTCATAGACAAAGACATAAGAAACGATATTCAGAAGTTTCAAGATTACAGTTCTTACAATAGTGCAGAAAATTTGATATCGATACCAGGAAATGAAAATTTGACTTACATCCATTCATTTTCCTTTCAGTCTATGGTTTCGCTTTAACTGGAAACAACTATTGCTTTTTAGTCTTTCATCCCAACATCCAAAGAGTCTGAGCTCCAGGACCATAGATTAGTTTTAAAGCTTTCATTACACCCGAGCAATGCCGGGCTATACTGCAAGTTAAAGTATAAGTGTTTTTTTTATTTCCTTTTTCTCAAATGAACTAATTTGTTGAACAAGAAAGTAAACTTAGCCACTTCAAACAATTGATTCAACCACTGAAAATATCTTATCTTCACATTCTTTTTGATTAATGAAGAAGACATTAAATATAATATTTTCTGATTTTGTCATTTATTCTAAAATTGGAAAATTGTTTGTTCTACTTTTAAGAAGTGCAAAAAATGTTAATTAATAAAGGGACAAAGTTGCTTATAGATTTTCTATGTTATTGGTTAACTATATCAACAACAAGAAATGTCTAGAAGAGCGTTTTCACATTTTTTTTTCCTATATGGGAATATCCTAATTCAAAGACTCTGAAACCTGTCACCTTAAAGAAAAATACCTCATTAATGCTCAAACAATTGTTTGTTCTCACCCCCCTTGATTTTCTTCTTTCTCAGTATTAATCTTCATGTCTTGCTTAAACCAAATAAAAACAAAAAAATGAATCGTTGATTTTGTTTTGTCTTAATTTTTTATTTTTGATTCTACTCATGTATCATATTTTGGAAATAGTGAAATTTTTGTCATTGTTGCTATCTGCATTTTTCCCTCTCATTTTCTCACATTTCATTGGCTGATGTCAAAAACACACAAATATCTTTGCAAAAAATAGCAGACAATACAAACCTTGATAATCCTACAATATTTTTCTCAATCTTGTTCACATATCAATGTTGTCAAACTGATAATCATAAATGGATACTAAATGATTTATCATTTTAAAACTTATTCCTGGATAATAACAATTTTTTTGAACTTGATTGATTTTAAAGTCTAGAAAACAACTGATTTATCACCAAAAGCACATAAAACTGAGTTATAAAAGTTAAGCAATGCTTTTGACTGGCCAATGGTAAACAATTAGCACTATTATAAAAATTACTAAATAAAAAAAAAGTAAAAATTTATTTTTGTTACCTTCAGATTTTAAAATCAATGAGTATCTTCGTGTATTGAGATAAGTCAAAAGATTGTTTGATATTTACTGTTGGTTGGCAGATTTTGATTTTGACATTTCAACCCTTATTGGGTCATTTATTATTGAATTTTATGTTCTGAGGATCATTCACTACTCACTAGTCAACCAGACTAGATTCACTAACATTTATCCAATACAGAAACACTTTGTATTTAGATGGCATTAGAAGAGTTTAGTTTGGACTTCATTCAAAAATTCTTTAGATTGTACACATTCTGCTAGCTGTGGGAGCCAGAGTTCAAACACGGTTGATTTTTTTTTTTTTTTTTTTTTTTTTTGTGTGACAAAAATCCAGTGGTCATGTTTTAAAAATTTGCTAAAATCACTGTTTTTGTTTCATAATTCTATTTTTATTTAAAGTTATCCTTTCTTGACATATAAATCTGCACCTTGATCCTTCCAAAAGCAAATGTTAGATCAGTCAGTTAAGTGCCATACGTGATACACGGTTGGGCGATCATGTCTCTTTCAAGACATGACTGACTGGGCAGAAGATTATCCCGCAGTAGGTTGCCATTGCTTTCTGTCCTGCTATTTAACCCATAACTGGAAGGAAGAGACAGATTAATACCTTTCCCAAGGATATTTGCACGTAAGTGAATACAATGGATTCAACTGGAATCCGGACTCGGCTCCCCGGCTTCTCGTTCCGAGCTGATATCCACTGTACCACAATGGAAAAAATATAGTAATTGATGAAATGTCTTTGGAAAGTGCGGAGGTCTTGCTAAATGATAACACATAGTAAGATTATCAGCAACCAAATATAAATATTACTTTAGAATAATCAATTTTATACAACACATTCGATATCTTCATAATATTCAAATGGAATGCAAAAATCATTTCCATCCATTTCATGATGTTAGTTCATCTGGTCCGTAACAAGTTACATTGTTTTGACTGATACATTCATTTTTGTGGATTATAAACCCTAGAAAGCTAGAAAATATTTTTAGATGGTAAAATTATTTTAGATAATAATGGTCTTGTAATACAAGGCTTATTAATTAACCAATGGCTTGGGGAGAAATTGATTCATACATTTTCCCAAGAGTATTTGTGTGTGAATGAATGTAATGAACCCAAATGAAATTAGAACTCCTCTGTTCAATTAACAATCATTAAAGTCATTATCCATTCTACCATCTGCAAATTGAAGCTTACAGCACCTGGTATTTTTAAGTCGTCACCCATCTAGGTACTGATCAGGCTCAACATTGCTTACCGTTAGTGGCTGCATGGGAAAGTGGCATGTAACATTAACTGAAAAAGAACTTAGAAAACCTTTTTTAAACAAATTATGGCAGCCAATGAAAAACATCCTATTTATAATGTCATAGAACAAAAAAATCAAACACTACTGACATGCCAAAAGGTGTTAATCAAAAGCAGCTATAATATATGGTAAAACTGGAAAGGTATTATTTTCTGTGAGCTTCGTAGGCAAATGATTGATTGGAAGAAGTACTGCTCCCAATTAGATGATTTGAAGGATGAATTTGATTATAGATATTCAGAATTCATTAAGAAAAAATGTTTAATATTCGATCTGTGTTTCTTGCAACAATTTCTGTTTGGCTGGGAAGATTTTACCTCCTCAGGTTGCCATTTATTTTGGTCTTTGTAGAAATCTTTTTAATTGAATAGCTGATATTCATTGCCAACTAGAGGGAATCTTATCAGAGCAATTAGCATGAAAATATTTATAGAAAAGACCCAAGGAAGTTATGTAATGTCAATTGGACTGAAGCAGAAATGCCAGAACCTTAACATTGCAGATTTTTTCTTTTGTTTTTTATATTATCATATTTTTGATGATAACAGATTTTATCAAAAGTTTTTCAAAATGAAGCAGTTGAAGAATATTACAATTTTCATTTCTGAAGCTGTTTGATATTTCAGTTGAAAAAGTGTTGTTACATTTTTGAAGTTCTTCTAATTCACTGATGCTGGCATTTTGTAGAGGGTTGAAGAGTTAGTTTTGGTGTCAAATGATAAATGGTTTCTAGTTGAAATTCTAAATTTGTTTTGGTATTTTGCATGGCATGCTTGTGTAGGTCATCATTGCATCTCTTGTCTGAAAATGTTTTCCAACACACTGGAGTTTTAAGCACAGGAAAGCCATATATATGTACCAGTTTGAAAGTGTGTGTGTGTATATATATATATATATATATATATATATATATATATATATATATGTGTGCATGTGTAAGCATGTATCAGTTTGGGAGTGGCAACAATAAAAGACCTTGTAGGTTAGACATCTGTTTTGATTGAGACAAAAGATAAGTGTTGATATTTAAATTTCTAGTCCATTACCAAGTTTTGCTTTTGCATAACTTTATAGTGTGTTTAACTATCTGCCACACCTTAAACAGGAATTTTAACAGATTTACTTACTTATAGGGTCTGATATATTTGCTTGTGGTTCTTCTTTTTAACTTTTCAAACACCTTAGCAGGATAAGCCTACCATAAATCTCATGCAGTTTCATCTCATCAGATATTACTACAATGGCGTTAAGAAAAGTGCTTTGCTTATTTTGAAACTTTATCATTTTCAAGTTCTCGTTTTTAAAAACACATCTTGATGGCTCACTTGAACATCTTCTGTAATAAACTACTTTAAGTGGGAGTGCTAAAGTAATCTCTTGAAATTGTTAAAGTATCAGACACCAACATATAACTATTTCCTTGTCCACTGCATCAATTCAAATCAAAGGTTCAGAAGGAAACCTCCCCATCAATACAAGAAAGAGCGATAAATGCTACTCAACTAAAGAGACCTGTTTTCCTTAAAATGGGTTTAAAGAGAAAGAATTGTCAAAGATCATCCATCTTTGAACATTATAGATTGGGGTGAGAGATTTTAGCAGAAACCATGTGCTGGGTTGAAAGCTCAATATTCTTTATAATATTTTTAAAAAAATGCAAGGTCAATACCCATCTCTTATTCATTTGACTCCAGTTCTTTCTACATCATACTGTGTATCTTGTTCTTTTTCTTTCTCTCTGCCTAAGCAACTGTCTTCACACCTGTATTTCTGGCCTTCCCTTGCCCTTTCTTTGACACCCACTGCAGCTGGGCTGTCTTTCTTTTCACTCTCTTCTTGCCTAAATTTTTGTTCTTATGTAGTCCCCTGTGCATCAGTGGTGGCACCACCTTGCTTGGGGTGAAATGATTAAAAAAAAAATAACATGAACCACATCAGTTGAGGACCAACAACAGATGCAATGGATAGCACATGTAACTCAGTAAATATTATCAAGATGTTAGCATTCGACATGTTGTGCAATGTATCACTTTTAACTGGTTTCATTTTTTTAACAGAAAACCAATTACCAAGTTTGACCACTTTTTTACAGCCTCAGACTGCTAACTTTCAATAGGGTTGTTGATTCTTTAGTAATAACAATTGTCATTCAAGAATTTTGTCTGTAAGAATGCAATTATCATTCGTGTCATGAAAGCTGAGAGCAGTAAAATAGACTTTATCCATACTGTCTTAGTGTTCTTGTTTACTGTTCACTACTTTTCCCAATTACTAAATGGTCATAGTAGCATAGTAAAATGGATAAAAAGAGACACCAACACCAGAAGACACACTCAACTAGCAAAATAAAATAAACGCAACAGAAAAGGATACTAAAATTCCATGGATAGAGCAAGTATGCAACAAAGAAGTCTTAAAGAAAATGGCAACAGATTGAACACTTAAACTCAGAATCAGGAAAAAACGTGAAATTCTTTGGACATATAACAAACAAGGTGCTTGCAAAACATAATCCTTATTCTCTATATTGAAAGGCAGAGGAAAGCAGTAAGTCACTTAAGTTTATGGGAAGCAGTAGCCTTAACACATCACTTAATAAATCACGAGCCTAACTAATAAAAGAAAAAGTTTCAGGCAAAATTCAATTTTATTCATCAGCATAGTCTTCTTCTAGGGTGATACACTGATTTCAATGCTTCTCTAACAATTCAACTAAACTGTTGCCCGGTTCACACTCCACCCACGTCTATTGAACAGGTGAAAAGGCTCATCCCTTGTTTCCTGTTTAGGATGTGGTTTCTGGCTTTCTCTTTTCCAATCTTTTCACTCTTTTCTTTTATTTTTTTTCAATTGGATTAGATAGACTAAACTATTGCCCGGTTCACACTCCACCCACGTCTATTGAACAGGTGAAAAGGCCCATCCCTTGTTTCCTGTTTAGGATGTGGTTTCCAGCTTTCTCTTTTCCAATCTTTTCACTCTTACATAGCCCCCTGTGCATCAGTGGCGTTACCGCCTTGCTCAGAGTGATATGATTAAAAAAAAAAATCTGATGCCTTTGGCCTCAAAATGCCCCTCAGTTTCCAATATCACTTCTTCATTAGAGCCAAATCTCGTTCCCTGGAGCATTCTTTTGAAGTTTGCAAACAGCCAGTAGTCGCTGGGGGTCAGATCTTGAGAATAGAGTAGATGTAGAAGCAATTCAAAGTGCAATTCATGTAGTTTTGCCATCCTTGTGATTGACTTTTAGCATGGTGTGTTGTCTTGGAGAAAGATCACTTTTTCTTCTTCCTTCAAATGCACCAATAATGCTATATAATGTTTGCTATTGATGCTTTTTCCTTTCACAAGGCAATCGATGAACAAAATATCTTTTCACATCCCAAAGTACAGAGGCCAAAACCTAGCCTGCTGATGTTTGCATCTTTGGTTACTTTGGATGGCTTTCACCTGTTGCTGTCCACTCAGCGGACTGCTGATTTGACCTCGAATTGAAGTGGTGGATCTGTTTCATCCATTGTCACATATTTGCACAAAAAACTTCTTGTTGCATTGAAACAGCGTCAATGCATTGTTATTTTTCATCGACTGTGAGCAAATGTGGAACCGACTTTGAACACAGCTTTCTCATTGACGAATGTTTATGCAAAATGGTGAATACACTGCTTTCTGATACATTCAACTCCTCTGCTATTTCATGCAACTTCAATTTACAATCAGCCAAAATGAGTTTGTGGATTTTTTGCTGTTTTCCAGAATTGCTGATTTTGGGCGACCTGAGCATTCGGCATCATTTGTGTCTGTATGACCGGGTTTAAAGTCAGCATACCACCTCTTAACCATTGTTTCTAAGGACGCAGAGGCAGTATAACACTTCTCAAGCTATTGCTTTGCTTGAACAGTATTTTTTTCCATAAAAGAGCAATGCTTTATCAGCACACAACATTCAGATTTTTCCATTGTTTTGAAAATGTGCAACAGTAGCTTCACTTAAACAACTGTTATTTGTAAAGTAATAATCCGATTGGGCCCAAATTTTCAAATATGTGATTTGAAGGTTAGTACTTCATAAAAATCATATGGATTTTTTATTGGTGATGCGATCTATATGTCAGGCCCGAGACTTATTGAGTGATGTGTTAAAAAGGGAAGAAAAACTGTTAAGGAGTAGAAAGGATAGGAAGGTGTGGAGGGCTATGATCGTCTGTTTTGAAGGGACACAGCACATAAAAGTGGATTTTCTTAGTTTAAGTATTTTTAATATTATAAAACTAGTTCAAACACTATGGTGACATTTAAGTTATTGATATTTTATAAGGACACTGATTACAAGATAAAGGTCTCTTCTTCCGCAAGCTAAAATTAATTTCAGACAAATTATGGCATTTTATTTGGCAAATTTAAAATAAAAAATATGCCATATTTGTCTATATTTCTGAGATGAGCTATTGTAATTATTTGCAGTATTTACTGATCACTGTTGACAAATGATACTGAGACAACTGGAAGTAGCATGACTCATGGAAATAGAATAATCTACCCCAGTAAGCTAAATAAATAGTTCAGTTCCAAATTCCACTCACCTGAAGAAGGTTAGAGCCGACAACAGTCGAAACATCATGAATATGATCACAAAGATGAGGACAACAGCCTAAATAATGTAAATAGTGTAAACGTAAAAATTTTGTTATTAGAAGAGCTGGTTACAGGCAGTTGTGTTTCTCTTTATATGATGGATTTTTTGGGTAATGTCTAAAAACATAACACACACAAGGCTTTTTTTTCCAGGTTCCCCAACCACATCTATTTATGTGTGCTAGAAGATTGGCATCTATGTCCCACCCTTTTACTGTCAGAATAGTTAAGGGTAACTTCTCTTCTACACTAACAGTTTCTTTTCTCACACTTCCCATTTGTAGAATTCCCTTCCATTTGCTTGCTTTTCTGATAGCTACAATCTCTGAAAGTTTAAATGCAACATCAATTCTCATTTTCTATCCACTTGAATCCCATCCATCTGTTATTTTTCCTTGACATCCCCTGTACCTTGATTTTTAATTTTTCTCTCACTGTGAACTAGTGGTCCTGCCTTGGCGAAATGAGATTTAAAAAAAAAAAAAAAAAAAAAAGTGAGCTATGAATTGTGTTTTATATATGTGGATTATTTTGACTAATATCCTCATCATTTCACTTTTTCTTTTTCCATTGTGATAAAATCTTCATACAAACCTTTGCAGAATATGTTTAAAAGTTAAGTGCCATATGTGATACACACCTGGGTGATCATGTCTCAGAGACATGACTGCCTGGGCAGAAGATTTTACTGCAGCTAGTTGCCATTCTTTTCTGTAGTAGAATGGTTGCCAGTCAAGGCTATAGTGCCCAATCTGACCAGTTACTTAACCCATAGCTGGAGGGAGAAGCAACAGATCAGTACCTTTTCCCAAGGATATTTGTACATAAGTGAATGCAACAAATTCAACTGAAATTTGAACTCAGCTCACCAATTTCTTGTTCCGAGCAGATATTCTCTGCACCACAATGCATGCCCCTGCACCACAATTCTCCAAAAGTGGGTTCTAGAAACTTTCGTACATTCCTCGTATTCCTGCAACAGCTTCCTGATTAGCCATGTTCTGTTTTGTTATGCTAAGTTGACAGCTTTCATGTTTTGTTCACTTTTTAAACAGTGTTTTATTCTTTTACTGAGAATCCAATTGCTTTTTATAGGACTGTCGGATTTTGTTTGCAGCAACTGTTAATCTAAACTTTTCACAGAAAGTTAATGTTTTAATGAAAATACTTTAATGGATTTTTTGTTTCATTTCAACCACAAGTTGATTTTCATTCTCTTTGTAACAGAATTGTTTTCCATACACAACTACTCACATGATGTTTTGGACTATTTTACAACTTAGCAGTAGAACCAATCAAAGTGGAATCCTTCTATTCATTCTCGAAGACAGTTGGCAGATAAAAAAGAGGAAATTCTTCAATGCATTATTTACCAAATTCCTCTGTCAGGAAAGGATCAACAAACGCAATTGATTTCTCTAATAAGAATTCAGCATCCACCGAAATTAGTGATTTACCGAATTTTTGGTCTTGTTTTTTATTATATTTTTCCCTGCTTCATCTTTCCGACATTTTTCATTCTTTATTGCGTGGTTCTTTTGCATTGCCTTTTTTTTTTATCTCCATATTCTTCAATTATCTTCTTTTTGTTCTGTTGGAAGACAAAGCAGAAGAGAAACAATCAGACAAAACCTCTTGCAGATAAATATCTGGTTCCATTTCTCTTGTATAATGTGGCCTCAGCTTTTTTGCAGCAGTTGCAATAGTTCCATGGCATTTTTCATGCAATTCCAAAAATCTGCTAGAAGGCTTAAGAAATTCTAAGAAAAGAATAAAAAGAAAAATGTCAAAGAAAACGATTCTGTAAAAGTTGTTTTCTAATCTTGAATATTTTGTTCTTTACCCCGAAATGGCTCACAGCCCAATGGTAGATCTTTTGGTAATAAACTGTAAGGTCTTTTGAAAATATAGCAATGGGCAAAACTAATGCATTGATGAAGAACCTTTTTTTCTTCACCTGAATTTGTTATAATTATTACATCACATTGGGAAAATAGGCTCAAATTTAGCTTTAAGGCAAGTCGTTGATAAAGTACGCATTCATTATAGAACTTAATTTCCCTCTCTGCAGTCGCTTTCACACACATACTATAGCAAATTCATCACTAGTCTCTTTCCGTGATAAATGTTCAGTTAAGCTCCATTCTATATTTTCCCTAATTCAGATCACTATAGAAAGTATACGCTGCTACTTCCACAGATTGTCCTGGGCATGACGGTAAACTGCATCCGGCAGCAAGGCCTCTGATTGGAAGGTTGTCAGGAGCATGAAACCACCTCTTAATTGCTGTTGTTCTCAGGCTCAGTCTGACCTGGAGTGGTAGCACCTGTTAGGGTCCCATCTATGGGCAAATAGTTAACTGGGATCAAAACTCTATGAAAGTATAAAAAGACTTTAATAGAAATATATGCATAAAAGTAGACTTTAATAGAAAAATATCCACTTTTGAAGAAAAACTATTACCATAACTCATTTTTGAAGGAAAAAAATTATTCTCTGCAAAATATTTTTGAATACAAAACTAGAAGACATCTTCAGTTTTCTAAAATAAAAAAGAATAAAAACAAAAAATTTTCATTAAAATCGGACTAAAATTAATCTTCTAACTATAATTGAACATTAAAAAAATATCTTAAAACCCCACCTTTTTGGCATTAAATAACCCACAGAGGTTGATATGCCGTTAAACAAAACTCAAACTCAACACATTTCTTCTGTGTTGTAAATAAACAATTCTGTTGAGACAGTATTTTCTCTAAATCTAAAACAGTGTGGAAAAAAAAAAACCCTGTCTAGGTGCTTCCCTGAATGCACCAATCTAGACTTTTCTATGTCAAAGGTCGATTAATATCTATCCACCTCATCCTCAATATTTACTTGCAACCTCCTCCCGACCGTTTTTAGTCGGTCTTCTTTGACTGACTCATGAGCCTTGTATTATGTAAAATTAACATATAAAATAATAAAGGTAATCACATATAAAGGCCATGGCTTATACCTACATAGTTTTACCAGTTTTACCAAGAAGTTGTTAGAGGGGCTCTGTCAAACATCTAGAAAAACAAGGCACTTATCTTTCTCTCGCTTCCTCTTTTTGGCTCCTAGCATGCTGGAGTGACAATGCCAACCGGAAGCCTTCTTCAGGCATAGGAGTATCCTTTCCCATAATGAGTGAACCAGTCACACATATACACACACACATGTAGCACTCATATTGTAACCAATCTTAACTTGGCAGCCAACCTTCTGTCACTCTCTCTTAATGTAATGTGACTTCCCTTTCTCTTTTTTGCAAATATTTTTATGGTGATTGCTCTGACGTACCCCGACCATATGTATTTATGCATGCTACTAGATTGGCAACTAGGTCCCACCCTTTTACTGTCAAAATAGGTAAATGTAACTGCCTTTTCTCATGCTTCCCACTTCAGTATCACTCCTTTGCTTGTTTCCCTGATAGCTACAATCTTCAAAAGTTTAAATACAATGTCAACTGGGTCCTGGGCATGATGGTAAACTGCATCTGGCAGCAAGGCCTCTGATTTCAAGGTCGTGAGGAGCATGGAACAACTTTTTAATTGCTGTTGTTCCCAGGTTCACCCTGACCCGGGTGGTAACACCTGTTAGAGTTCCAACTGTAGGCAAATAATGATCCCTCTAAACAGGAATCAAAACACTATGAAAGTTTTAAAACATGTTTTATGAAATATATATTCATAAAAATTTTTGAATGAAAAATATTGCCAAGAAAACTTTTTTGAATGAAAAATATTACCAAGAAAACTTTTTGAAGGAAATATATTACCAACAAAAGGAACTAATGCTTCGGCATTAAATGACCCCAAGGGGTTAATATGCCATAAACCAAACAATGTCAACTGCCATCTTCTATCTACTTGATTCCCCTCCATCTGTTATCTTTCTTCGACTCCCCCCTGTACATTTGTTCTTTTCTTACTGTAACCCTCCGACACACCAGAAAATAAAACTTAACAATTTCTAAATTCTAATGTCATCTTTTTTGCATGCATACAAGGATATTTTCATTCCTTTTACTCAGTCCTATAAAAGCAAAAATAAAATATTGCCTTGTTGGAAAATTGTCTAATCAGATATTTCATTTTTTTCTAGTTTATATCTTCTGGGTTAGTTGCTCACCATAAGTGAGACCAGAATTTTCATTTAAAATATAAAACTCTAATTAAGAGAAAGTAACTTAGAGAAACTGTAATACATAGAAAGTGCTTTAATCATGAGACCATTGACAGTAAATTTATAGGAGCTGGCTTATCTATTATTTTCCCGTTTTATAGTGGGGGGGGTGTCCGTTCTAGTGAAGGGTAGTAGAAAATCTCTGAAATAAAAACCTCTACACCTATCTTGTGTAGAATCAGATAGGCTGAACTATCTAATCATAGTGAATAATTTTCTTAGAAATGGTATCTGTGAGATCGCCCCTTTTTGTATACAAGAATGGACTCACCTGATGTGTATATATAATCCTGCCTATACAGAGAATAGCAGTTGTAGAGTTGTAAAGAGTTGCTTAGTGGGTCAGTAAGTTGGGGCAGATTACCCGGACATATTCTTTTATAGTGGGGATGAGTTCTTTTGAAGGGTAGTTGCATATTGTTGAAGGTTAATGGAAATTGGCCTTGTTGTAGATAGCCCACTATAAGTTATAAAATGATTACAAATCAAGAAAGGCAATTTGAGTAGAAAATAACATTTTATATATAACACATATCAATTAATGTTTTTACAATTGAAATAATACATAAAGTATAGGTCCAGCGAAGGTTAAAATGTTCATGGCAATAAAATGCTGAAAGAGAATTAATTCTTAGGAATTTGGGTGCAAGTAAGTAAGGGATATCTATGATGTATTTGCTCCTTAGGTCAGTAAGTAGTTTTTGAGGCAGGGAAGAAGGAAAGAGGTAAGGGAGGCGAGCGTAGTAAGCCACTTGACTTCAGTCAAGGAAGATACTAATTACTCTCTTCTCCTCGAGTCAGTCTGCCTGTTTGGGTCTGTCTGTATCCACTTTTATATCTTCTTTTTGGATCACAGCAGATCAGTCTTGTATTTGGTTCTGGGCTTCCCATTGGCTGATAAATAAAATTTGCGTAGGCTCGCAAACTGGAATTTTAATATTTAATTAATTTTTAGTTTTTATCTGGAACATCTGCACAGAGCCGGTGGCGCACGGATGACTTTTGGTCGTGAAAGCGCAAACATCCGGTCCATCGCTTTTGCTTGGTATCGCCACAAATTTCCATCTTAGATTCTTGTAACATTTTGCCTTTCTTGGCAAATCTCATTATTTTAGTGTGAGATATTTAATCACACATTGCTCAATAAGTGCTGGGCCTGACATAGATGGCATGACTAATAAAAAATCCATAAGGTTTTATGAAGAAATAACCTTCAAATAGCATGTGACAAAATTTGGGACCAATCGGATTATTAGTTTACAAATTTAAATTATTTAAGTGAATCTACTATTGCAAATTTTCAAAACAATGGAAAAATCTGAATTTCGTTTGTTAATAGAGCATTTCCTTCTGATGAGAAAAAATACTGTTCAAGCAAAGCAATGGCTTGATAAGTGCTATTTAGACTCTACTCTGTCAGAAATAACAGTTAAGAGGTGGTATACTGACTTTAAACACGTTTGTACAGACACGATGCTGAATTCACAGGTCACCCAAAATCAGCAGTTGTCCTGGAAAACACAAAAAAATCAATAAATTCGTTTTGGCCAATCATAAATTGAAGTTACGTGAGATAGCAGAGGAAATGAACATATCAGAAGGCAGTGTATTCATCATTTTGCATGAACATTTATCACTCAGAAATCAGTGTTCAAAGTGTGTGCCGCAGTCGATCAAAAACTAAAAACGCGTCAGGGATTCAAAGCATTGTTTGCAACTGTTTCAATGCAACAAGAGGTTTTTATGTAAATATGTGACAGTGGATGAAACATGGATCCACCACTTCAATTCGGAGTCAAAGCAATAGTCAGCTGAGTGGACAGCAACAGATGAAAGCCATCCAAAGCAACTAAAGAGGCAAACATTAGCAGGCACATTTTGGGATGTGCAAGGTATTTTGTTCATCAATTACCTTGAGAACTAAAGAACCACCAATGCCGAATATTACATACCATTATTAATGTGCTTGGTGGAGGAATTCACAAAAAACGTTCGCAAATATCAAAGAAAAAGTGATCTTTCACCAAGACAAAAATACGTGTCACAAGTCGATCACAACGATGACAAAACTACATGAATTACACTTCAAATTTCTTCTGCATCCACCCTGTTCTCCAGATCTGGCTCCCTGCAATTACTGGCTGTTTGCAGACTGTAAAAGAAGTCTCCAGGGAAAGAGATTTGGTTCCAGTGAAGAGATGCTATGAGAAACTGAGGTATATTTTGAGGCCAAAGACAAATCGGTCTACAAAAAAAGCATCGAATTGTTAGAGGCACGTTGGAATCAGACTCTTTCTAGGATGATACAATATGTTGATGAATAAAGTTGAATTTTGCCTAAAAGCTGTTTCATAAATTAGGCCCGGGGTCTATTGAGTAAATGTGTTAATAACTGATAAAAAATAATTGATTCATTTCCTATGTCTTATCAGCTCTTTTCAGGTTATTTAAAGCCAGAAATACACTTTACATATTGTAATTTTCTTTTTTTTTTAATAGATATAATAATGGTTTAGTGATACAAGTCTTACTAATTAACTCATAGCTAGGGGAGAAGTGGTGGATTTATACCTTCCAAAGGGAATTTGTCTATAAATAAATGTAAAGAACGCAACTGGAATTAGAACTCTGCTCTCATTAGAAATTCCGAGGCGTCTTTCATTATAACAGCCGCATATCTAAGTTTACAGCACTTGGTATTCCACTCTGTCACCTATTTACGTACTGACCAGGCTCAATATTTCTTTAGTTTGATGATGATATAAGGATCTGTGTTTTAATGTGGTGTGGCCATAAGAAAATTTTACATAAGTTTACTATAGCAACTGGAATGTTAGGTTGTTTCAAAAGTTTGTAAACACTTGTAAATGGGTCTATCTGGTTTAAAAAGGGCAAGAGACACCATCGGTTCCAAAACAAGATCAATTCGACAAGTCATGTTGTGCGTTTGGTGGAACTTTGAAGGAATCATGCATTTTGAGTTGGTTCCGAATGGTCATGCCATCAGTGCCGAACTTTACTGTCAGCAACTTGAGCAGGTCTACGAAAGGTTGAAGCAAAAGTAACCAGCTCTGATCAACTGAAAGTGCGCTTTGATGCAGCAGGACAATGCTAAGCCACACACCGCCAGGAAGACCAAAGACAAGTTTAAAGAGCTGGACAGTGTTGAGGTTCTACCACATGCAGCCTACAGTCCTGACTGTGCTCCATCAGATTACAGCCTTTTCCGCTCAATGCCACACTTTCTGAAGAGCCGCCAATTCGACTCGTTTGAAGTAATTTGACCAGATCCAAAAGCTTGCAGATCAATGTCTTGGAAAATGGTGGTCTTTATTTTGAGCAATAATTTTTGTTGTTTTTGCGAGTAAAATTTCATTTTTTTCAAGTGTTTTCTGGTAACCTTAGATTACTTGGTGAGTAAAATTTCAATTTTTTGCAAGTGTTTACGAACTTTTGGGACAAACTAATATTATTACATCTACTATTAAACTCAGTTCATTTTGAAGTCTAAGACTTAAACGAATAAGACAGACAAGGATGTTGACTGAATCAGACGACATTAATGAAACTTGCCTAGCTTAAGCCATGACACCTTATTCTCCTTCAAAGTATCTGACTGAGTAACTTCTAAGAGAGTATCTGTTCATGCATATATGGTCATTGAGAAATTAAGAATTCCCTAGGACATAATTTCTAACAGTATGACACGCTTGTGGTTAGGAAACAGAGTGGCTATCATTTTCCTTTTGGAATGTGTTGTCTTAAACTTCTTTTTAGTTTTCCCTGTCATCAGAGTGCAAACTTCTTAAGGCCAGGAAGGCTTTCTTGTCACGTTTTAGCCATGATTATCGTCTTCTCTACATATCTGGTTTCAAAAGTGTAAATATCTGATATAGGAATGGAACATATTCAACATTCCTCACCAAAATATCACTTGGAAGGTTGGAAATAACACGCAATAAGACCAAAGTGGCCCTAACAGTGTTTAATAAGATCGCTCTCTCTCTCTCTCTCTCTCTCTCTCTCTCTCTCTATATATATATATATATATATATATATATATATATATATATATAAAAAAACCAAAAAATCTAAAGTGAGCCATAATCACCGCGGTTTCACATTACGGATCGTCAGGGAATGAGCCTCATTCCCTGACGATCCGTAGTGTGAAACCGCGGTATTTTTTCGTGTTTTTGCTCTACTATTGTATTTTCGTATTTTCTTATTGAGCACTTTTTCTAGTGTTTAGGTTCCATTTGGGGGTTTTTTCTTTACTGCGGATACTTGACATTTTGTTCTTGTTCCGCTGGTTTCTTTTTTTCTCACCCATTATCCGACGACATAGTACGCCGGATTTTAACGGATTTAGGTTCTGTTTGTTAACATTTTTTCGAAGGTTTAGATTAGTGTAAACTTACGGAGTGTAGTTAGTTATTATTATTATTATTATATATATATATATATGAGTGTGGTAATACCAAGACATATAGGATAAGGAGATAGATACATGAGACACACCTTGGCTGTGCTATTTAAAGAAAGATTCCTTTAAAGCTATTTATTAATTGCAAGTTTGTCCTTCAGCTGCATTTCTAACCAATTCTTTTCTAACTTTAGTTCTAGCTCTATTTCAGAACATTGGCGATCATGGCTCTCCACAACTTTCTGTCTTTTGTAGACTTAAGTAATGCATGTCCCTTTGCTATCTCTTCTAATCTCTCTCGTGCCAACCATTTATGCAAGTATGTTGGCTAAGTTTGTAGCAAAAAAAAAAAATGAATGATGATGATGGGGGGGTAGCTAAAAAGTGCAGTGCGATGGATGCTCACTTGCTGGCAGGCCAGCTATTTTTCTTTCTTTCTTTCTTTGGTCACCTCAAGGAAATGGATTTCAGCTTTCCGTTTCTCGGCCATTGCAGAGCAGTTGTGAAGCAGACCCCAACTAAGCCACTCTTTCTTCTTCTTTGTCAGTCTGACTGTCAATCCGTAACTTTGACACACACAGTCCACCGAAAAAAAATCCCCTCTCTCCAACAGCGCTGCCAACCGCTTTTTATGCCATTGCAAGATGGCCAAAATTTGCATGTGTGCAAATATCGTCTCCTTTTTGGATGAGATAGATACACATAAATTGTCTTCAATAGCCACCATCTTTCTTTTTTTGTTGTTATCTTGCAAGCAAGACACGTTTGCGCTCATTTCAAATTTCGAGGTAAGTCATATCCTTTGTTACAAAGTTATTTGCTACATTTTTGTCTCTTTTACTTTTTGTATGTTCTTATGAGTGCAAACTTTTCCTAGCTCTCTTTCCTCATTATGTGCCTGAGAAATTTTACTTGTTTTTTTCTGATTTTGTTTCGATTTTTCTCTAAAATTTGAGGGAGCTTGAAAATTATCGCTCTTAGGTCTGGTGCTGATTTTGGTATTCAAAGCAGATATATTTTCCAATAACATTTTTTTTTATCAGTCAGTTTTCAGCTGTAGGCAAGAGAATGTCTCACATGAGAATGTTTTTTGCTTTGAACAGGCTTTTGAACCCTAACCTTGAAACTCAACAGTGCTTTGACTGCCTGCTGTTTTGTTGACTTTAGAATCTTTCTTGTTTTACTGCCAACCACAAAAACAGTTTTTTGTTTGCTTTTTATTACCCTCAACACAAATCCACCAGCAACTTACCCTCTTTGACTAGGTGAGTGTACTGTCTAACCTTTGACATGTTTTGTAACTTCAGCAAAACAAGGGGAAGGGATATTCTGCATAATTTGAGTGAAGGATCCACTTGTCTTGTTAGACTTCACCCTCTTAAGTTCATTTTATCCATATTAACCTGATTCAGTGTCTTTTTTTTTTCAATTTTTAATTTACAGTTTTCTACTTTAACTGTATAATGGCATGATAAAATCTCTCTCCACCAAATACTGCAGATATTTAAAAAAAAAAACCTGTGAGCTGAATTTCATATACTTTATTTATTATAAAAGCCTCAATATTTTTTTTTTAATCATTTCACCCCAAGCAAGGCATTCCACAGCCACTATTGCGCATGGGGTTATATAAGGTAAAGAGAAAGAGTGGTTAGATATAGGAAATGTCAGAAGGAAGGTGATAGATGGGTAAGGATACCGAGGATGAGGGTTGGGTAGATGGGAAGAGTGTTTGAAAGAATGGATGCGAGTTAGTGTGTTGGGTGTCTATTGACCTTACATTTAAACTTCTGGAGATTGTAGCCATCGGGGAAGCAATCATGTAGAAGGGAATTCCACAGTCAGGAAGTGCGAGAAAAGAAACTGATGAAGTAGAAATTAGTTACATTTTATCGGTTTCACTATAAAAGGGTGGGATCTAGTTGCTAATCTAGTATCTTGTGCAAATTCATACCTAGGGGGCACCAGTGATCTAAGTTCATTGGAGCAGAAGCCGTGAAAGTATTTATAGAAGAGACACAGGGAAGCCACCTCGTGCTGGTGAGAGAGAGACTGCAGCTGGTCTGCCAAGTCGGTATCGATCACATTGCAAACTCTCCGTTGTAGTTTGTCAAGAACCTCGAGGAGAATAGCAGGGGCAACCGACCAGATGTGGCAACAGTATTCAATGCACAGGTGGATGGTAGATTTATATATGTGCAGGATAGATTCAGACGGAAAAAACTTCCGGGCCCTGCACAGAGAACCGACTTTCATAGCAGCGGATTTAGCAATGGATTCAATATAGTCATTCCACTTGAGGTCCGCTGAAAGTGTGAGACCAAGGAGGTGTAGTGTTTTACTCTCTGAGAGACAAGCCTGGTCCATGCTAATGGGAGGTTGGTGCAATTGTCTATGATGGTTAATTGAGAGTAGCTTCATTTTAGAAGCATTAAAATTTATGAGCCATTTCTTACCCCAGTCCACTACAGACTGGAGGTCCTTTTCAAGCTCGGCTGCAAGGTTTGCTTTGTCACCCACACCAGATGTTTGATCAAGGCGAGAGTAAACTGTGGTGTCATTGGCGTACATGCCTTCTTGGGATCTTATGGCATCAGGGAGATCATTAATGTAGATCAGAAAGAGCGTAGGACCTAGGATAGAGTCTTGAGGAACACCCGCGTTTGTATGGTAGTTCTGGGAGGTATGTCCGTTTAATACCACAAAAGTTAAGTCATCTGTTGGCCAGCACCAATCTTATTCAGTAAACATTTATAGTCCATAAAAACATTAAAGATTACATATATTATTTTTTGCATCCAACTTGTGTTAAAATTTGATTTAAATATTTTCAAAGAATTTAGTAATTAGATTTAGTCTAAAAAAAAAAAAATAAAAAATTCAGAATTTCGAAAAATATTGAAATCACTTAAATTTTATGTTGAATGGTAAATTTTCATTTCAGACTGAAGGAAACAGATATAGCCAAAAGCAAATAAAGAGAAATATTTATTAACAAATGTTTGCTTAATTAAAATTATCAGAGATTTTTAATAGAAAATAACTTGCTGAAGAGAAGATTCACATCAAAACAGAATACAACAAAAATTCCAATGTGAAATGGAGAGGTTCTTTATTTTCTTATCTGTTTGTGTCAATTCCAAACAGTTTTACAGGCGTTTCAAACAAGAAGAAAAACGGTAATAAATGATATGCAGTATGTTGTCAAAGACAAAAGTACAAATGCGTTAAAGTTAGAAATTGATATTTGTCTACATAATGGTTGTATTAAAAATAGCATTTTTAAAATTGCATTATTGTTGTGACCTCATCACCAAGTTACTGTGATCCGTTGGGCCAGAAAGAAAAACACAAAAACAAATTAGTATTAAAAAAATATATTACAAAACACTAGTACAAATATATACCAATGAACAATTATTAGCATGGCTGTCAGTTATACTGGAATAGATCCTACGCTCTCATTTACTCACTGCTTCTACAAAGCAGAACCGCTATTTATATATATATAGCTTGGATGAGTTCATGTGTCATATGGGTAAGTCTCCATAACAATTACACTACCGGCCATAATTATTAGGCCACCCCAGTTTTTTTTTATTATTTTTATTAAAGAAATGATGTATTTCATACTATTTTTAGCATTTATTGCCAAATGAAAATAGAATGGTTCCTCTGTTACTTTGCAAAATTTTACAAGGCGAGGAAGCCAAGTTGAACTCGTCTGAATCACCCTAAATTTTCTTTATTTTTTTCATTGATGAAACTGCAATATAGATAATTATTAAATATTTATAAATTCATTTGATACACATGTTATTGTATAAATTGGTAAATATATCAGTTAAAACGAGATGTCAGTGTCATTTAAATGACAATGCATCCATCACATTCTGTGTATGTACGCTACTGGCCATAATTATTAATGTATTAATAAAATAACCATGCTATTTTCATTTACAACTATTCACTTGGCAATAAATACTAAAAAATACTATGAAATACGTCATTGTTTTAAAACACTGGGATGGCCAAATAATTATGACCGGTAGTGTGTATATATATATATATATACAGAATGTGATGGATGCATTGTCATTTAAATGACACGACATCTCGTTTGAACTGATATATTTACCAAAATCATACAAAAATATCTTGAAATACGAAAGAGTAAATTTATTTAATGAAATCCCCATTGGTTTCAACCAGGACCTCAAGACGACTTCAGAATCACCTGCACCTCTTCTAGACAATCTCATTGTTTAAACTGATTAATGCTGGCATAATCCTTGTCTTCAGTTTATCATTGGTGTTAGTAGAGATTTTGTTGATCTCTCACCCACCTTCACCCCTCACATAATAATCACGGGGGTTGCAGTCTGAGGAGTTAGGTGGCTAGATGTAAAGGTTTATATGGTCACAGAAATTGACTGTGTTCTTCTGCTTGTGTCATGTGAAGTCCTGTTGTCAGACATAGGGTCTTCCAGCAGCCATCCTCTTGACCTAGCAACATTACCCCCTCAAGGTATGAGATGTAGGCATCCATGTTGATTCTGAGGCCCTGTTGGAAGGTGAATAAATATATAATGTTACCACCACGAGTAATCACTCCAAGCGCCTTCGTAATCACCATTAGACTCATCTAACTCTTTCCAAATCCTCTGCACTGTTCTCAGATTGACACCCAAACACTCTGAAATGCTTGTATTGGAACTTCTGATATGAATTCCAAATTCCTGACAAAGTGAATTGCACTTTTTCTCACAGACGGTGCCCAACTGACCCTACTATACTGCTGAACAAAATCAAAAACAAACAATGCACATGCACAAAATTAAAAATATAAAATGGAGACGATATACCCAACACACCCTGTATAGAGAGCTGAGGCTGTTCATGTTCACTTAGAATTGAAGTCTTTGAGAAAGCATGAGTCCACCTCTCCCTGAATTCTATCTATGTATTAAATGGATATGTGAATTTGACAATACCTTACTTGCCTTACTATTGTGTACATAATGGCAAGCTTAGTAAAGTTTTGAAGATCTCTGCAAAACTGAACTTCGAATTAAAGGAAGATCCACTATTATTCATTTGATTTCATTTTCAATGTGCTGCAGTTCTTTGGAATATGAGCTATCATGGCTCTCCACAATTTCCTATCTTTCATAGATATAAGCAATATTTATCTCTTTACTATCTGTGATCAGCAATCTATTTACATAATCTCATTAGGTAGGGTATGTACTACTTGCCTCTGTCTCTCTTGCCTTCAACATGTCCTGTGAGTGTCGAATTCTCTAAGTAAATTTTATCTTTTTCTTATCTTTCCTAATCCCTGTTTTGCCAACCATTTACACAATCTCATTAGATAGGGTATGTGCTGCTTTTCTGAGTGTCAAATTTTTCATGCTTTCTTTTTCACAATATGTTTACCTGAGATTTCAACTGTTTTTCTGATTATTTTATAATTGTTCTTTTTGTTTTCTTATATTGTCCTTGTTGTCCTTACATTCCCCATCCACAGTATCTTTAGCATATATATATATATATATATATATATATATATATATATATATATTCGTTACTTCTTTGTCACCAGGGCCTGTGGTACAGTTGGTATGATGTTTGCTTAATAACCTGTCCGGTTTCAATTCCTGGTAGTGGATGCGCACTGATGAGGAGTCTCAAATACAGGATGAAACGGCCATCCAGTGCTTTCTGTATTCTGATGAGGTCAAATAAAAGCTTGAATTAATTAATTATTTCAAATCCTCCTATTTCTGTAATATATATATATATGTGTATGTGTGTGTATTGACATTAAATGTGACAGTCTTTTTCATGCTGAATTAATCATCAGGCTTGTTGATTGCAGAGAAGAACGAAACAGACTGTCACCTTTAGGTGTTCAGTTCAATGTCAACTTCAATGTTTACAGATGATCTATTTCTGATATTGAGCACTTTAACCCATAAATATAGCAAACCTTAAGACTATCAGTTGTTTTCTTAGATCAATGGTTAAAATGGTTTTCAAGCAGATGAAAAATGTAGGTCTTTGTGTGGCTATTCTTCTTTGAACCTTATAGACTGGTGCTAGAGAATCACAAATAAAGAGCCATATGAATGATGTGATTTCTGTTATTTAGTTTAGTTTTAAGGGATTCTGTAGCACCAGTTCACAAGATTTCAAGAAGAATGGTCCTCAGAAAGACCTACAAGATTCATTCCCTTGAAGTCATTGATTTGAGAAAGCAGTGCTATATGGCTGACAGTTATATTGTGTCATAAATTCTGAAGATGTTTGGCCACATGCCTGAGAGCCTTATGATGGTCTTGACCTGATAAGGCAAAGACAAAATATGACTCAAGGCTTTAGGTTAATGTTTTGGTTTTGTCTTATAAATAACTACCCCACCCACTGGTGCAGCCTATTCTATGTTCCATTTGCTTATCTTTTATACTAAATTTCTTCTTTTTTCATCTAAAAACATTTCTTAATTCTAGATGATGATTTTTCAAGATGGATTCCCCATTGATGCCATCATGGCTTTCATTCCAGTTGCAGATAAGTTTCTGCATTTTCTTTAAAAACTTGGTAGAAAATGCTGATTTGTTGTTCAAGATCATTCTTATCCCAATTAAGAATGCCTATATCATCAGCAGATAAGCATCATATGCACAAGTGTGTGTGTGTGTGTTTTATGTGTGTGTGAAGGTAATCAAAGGATAGGAATTAAATTACAGTCAATGTTCTTAGGAAAGGCATGAATCCATCTTTTCTCCAAACCAAAGTCTAAGTAAAATAGAACAGACTAGAGTCTTTTGCCTTAGTGGAGCAACCTGTTAAAAGTAAAAAAAATTCTGAATTCCATTTGACTAAGTAAATATATTGCCCTGCTCAGACCAAAGGCTCTAGTCTGTGTATATATATATATATATATATATATATATATATATACACACACACACACACACACACACACACAATCTCCAAATGAATAAGAAATGAAGAAAATAATTGCAACGTTGAAAACATTAAATTTAAAACAGTGCTCAATATAAAAATAGAGCAATTGATATTTATTATTAATTATATTTTAGAACATGTACAAACTACAATCTACTACAAAATTGTACATTTTTTTTTTAAATTTAAAGAAGAATGCCTCAGCGGATAGTTAATAATGATGGTAATAAACGTTTTTTTGAAAAAAAAACTTTAAAAATACTACTTCTTTTTATTTCCAAATTTTTCTAAAACTAAAGGGAAGTAGTATTTTTTATAACTTTCTCAATAAAACACTTATTACCATCATTATTAACTACCCAATGAGACATTGTTTTTTCAATATCGAAACAAAATGTATGATTTTGTAGCAGTTTGTACATGTCCTAAAGTATAATTAATAATATATAAGGTATGGATGTAAGTATCAGCCAGTCAGTTAAGTACCATACATGATACACACTTAAGAGACAAGACTGACTGGGCAGAAGATTTTTCTGCAGTTGGTTGCTATTACTTTCTGCCACAGACTGGTTGCCAACCAAGGCTACTGAACCCAATCTGTCCAACTATTTTATCCATAACTAGAGATAGAAGCAACAGATTAATACTTTTCCCAAGGGTATTTGTGTGTAAGTGAATGCAACGAATTCAACTTAAATTCAGACTCAGCTCCCTGATTTCTCATTCTGAGCTGATTTGACAATGACAATTCTATTTTTTCTTTGAGGGTCACTTTTCCTGTTTACATATTTAATATTTGGGTTTATGTATCCACTATTTTTCAATGCAGTATTATAAAAATTACTATGCTTATTAAACACTTCCTCATTAGCCGAGTTTCTACTAATTCTGTATTCTATTGATGAGGGTAGATGATTGATGATAGGAGAGTGGTTAGATTTTGGGCGGATGTATCAAGGATTGGCATTTGGGTTTTTGTATGGTTGGTGTATATTTTTCTCTAGATACAAAGAATCAAGGAAATCTACTTTTTTTATTTTACCTTTAATTGTTACTTTTAAATTGATTTTTAAACTCCTTATGTGTCATTTTTCTAACCTTTCTATTTTGAAGTTTGTGGTATTTCTTATTACTATAAGTCTGTCATCTCTATAAAGTCCAATGTCTTTAGTGTTTACTTCCTTATAGGCTGTGAGATTATATAATAATAATTTTACCGGATTTGAAGATTCTGCAGAATCCATTGATCCCATTGTAATATCAAAATTGTTCTCGTTAATTTTTTTCCACTGTTCTTCTTTGTGAATGAGCACAGATGTTTTTGCATTCATTATTATTGTTTTCTCCTCCTCCGTTATATCCAAGTAAAGAGTGGCGAATTCCAGAGCCGTAACAAATAGTTTTTTTGATATCAATGGATAGTATTCTTCAATATCAAATTGGATAAAAGAGCAGTTGTTTTTTTCTTTTATATTATAAAACCAATTTGTTACGTCTGTGGTGTATTTCCATAATCTCAATTCCAAGGAATCCTTGATTTGTTCAAAGTGAATCTCCATTCTGATTAGCCACACAAAAAAAAACACCCACATACATTCACAGCAAACCAAAAGATTTTATCATTCAAATATAAATCATCTGCACAACATCAACATTGCCTGATGATGATAACCTGTCTCAAAACACAGAAATTTCCATGTCACAATGTAAAATTGATACATGACTATATAATTATATTAAGCACTATAATACTTGTTATATTGAGCACTGTTTATAATAAAATAAATGCCAGAGCACTCAAAATAAAAAAAAAACCTTGAGTCCTCTTCACTTGCAAATATATATATATATATATATATACACACATAGGTGTGTTACAAATTTATTTAAATTTGCCATATATTTAATGGAAAATTAAAGTAACAAAAGTGAATGCCTCAATTATTAGATTTTCTCTTTTCTTTTTTGCTTTTTTACAAATTGAATTTTGCATTTAACAAAAATACCTTTTTGAAATTTGCTGCCTGCATGTGGTAAATTGAGTAATTTGCCTAATTAGTTGAACTCAAGATAATTAGCCACACTTTTAATTAATTAGAATTCACACACATGCATATATATATATATATATATATATATATATATATATATATATTATTAATTAGAATTTGTACCTGTAGGTAACAAGGGAAATTATAAAAGTCAAACAACAGAAAACTTTTTCTTTAACACACTACTTAGATAGAACAACATTAGGAATGAAATAATAACTATGCTGCTGATGATAATGTTATATCATCATCATGCTCTCTGATAAAAGTCTTTCTGTGAATGAATTTGATAAGCTCTGTAAATATGAGTAACTGGAAATGCAAATTAAATGTTGTTGCTGAGGTTGGGATCATTGAAAAAAGTTTGATATATCTGAAGAAACTTTGTTGAGGTTGCATTAAACAACTCAGTAAACATTTGAATTCTATGTAAGGCTAAAGGTCAATATTCAGGTAATTAAACAACTCTGTACAACAAATGAAAAATTTTTATATACAGAAATGCAAATATTAATAAATAATATTTCAAACAGGATTATTTGTGTGATTTAATTACAGTTTTTGGTCCAATGAATATTTAAAGAATATACAGAGAATGAATTCAAGATAAACAGTTCAATTCAAAGATTTTCTTGTTGATTAAAATATTCATAAATGATTTGTTTGCTATTATAGTCCAAAATATATTTGACTGTTTTCAAAAAATCAGAATAATGAAAAAGGGAATATTCAAATTTATCTACCTTTAGTTGCATTTATAAACTAAAAATAGAATGTTTTATATATTTTTATGTCTGTAGAAAAGTTCTTGACTGTTCGTTCAATGAAGCTGAGTTTGATTCAAATAAGGTCAATGTTCAGATATCTTTGATAGATTTTTTGGTGCAAGACTTTGTTGATTTTTATATGTTAAGATTACTTTGCAGTGATAAATTTTGGTTCATATGTTAACTGTTAATTAACTTTAAAACTTTCTTGTCAAGGTTCATGAAATTAGTTGAGTGAAAGAAAGAGCTAGTTGCGATAAGCGGTACTTTTTGGTTTCGATTTATCAAGAAAGAGTTCGTGATGCCTGTTTCTTCCATGATGCAGCATTCACTGAGAGTCCTGCTATGCAGTACAGAATTTGTACTACTTTTGGTCACATGACAGTTTCAAACATTTCAATTTTAGGTGCAATTTTCAACCTAAAAATATCTGCACAAGAGTATTTTAAATGTTAGTAAAAATTAGCCAATCAAAGGTGATTATTTCAAGTTTGAATTTGGATCTTTTAGACTTAATTTTCCATGTTTCTTCAAAACTAATACTTGCGAGGGATAAATTGTTGCTTAACTGCAATGTAAAATTCTTTTTATTTTTAATATATTTAACAATTCTCCCAACATTTAATAGCAATTTTTTGTGTTCATCTTAGAGTGGGGCTCAACAATGTATAAGAGCATCTATGATTCATTTCCCTTTAGAACATAAGCGATCATAGCTCTTCACAACTTCCTATCTAGTGTGGTTCTTAGCAGTTTTTCACCCTTTGCCAAGGCTCCCACGAGTTCATCAAGGTAATTAACTTGCTGCTTTCCCTTATTTCTCTTTCTATTAGTAGGCCCCACAGGGGGTTAAGTTTTTCAACCCTCCCTTCCTTCTTCAGACACCCTTTCTCGGTTCTGAGTAGAAGCGTTCTTTCTGTTATCATTTTCTTTAAGACTTCCTTGTTTCTTACTTGCTCCATCTTTGAAATTTTTATTATCCTCCAATAGAACCTTGTTTCTGTTGCCTCGAGGAGATTGTCCCACATTTAATGTCATATAAGAGGTTGGATATCACATAGCAATCCAATACTCAATTCTTTGTTTTTGTTGCTTCGAGTGACTTCTTCATCTGTAAGGGGATTGTCCAGCATTCAATACCATATAAGAGGATGGATATCCAACAGCAACCCAGTACTGTTTTCATTCAGTAGTCTGTTGCCCAACCTGAAGTTGTTTTTATCTGAGACCCACTTGCTGTATTTTTATTCAAACCTCTCACCATTTTATGCACATTTGGCTGTAATGCATGTGCCTGATAGATTCATTTTGGCTATTGTGTTTTCTGCATTTTCATCTGGTGTATAATGATCTGGGAATTTCTAGCTGAACCCTTTATTCAGTCTATGGAGGTAAACTATTCTTGTTCAATATGTCAATATTTAGGAATATCTCGTCTAGTTTGTATTTTAAGATTATTCAGTTATTGCTTTGCTCTGAAAGACAAACAACAGCAGATATTCAGCAGCAGTAAGTGTTTTTCTTGAAAGAGACATGACTGAGTGGGCAGAGGATTTTTATGCAGTAGTTGCCATTACTTTCTGTGGTAGACTGGTTGCCAACCAAGGCTATAGAACTCAATCTGTCCTGCTATTTAATCCATTGCAGGAGGGAGAAGCAAATACCATTTCCAAAAGGTATTTGCACATATGTGAATGTAACAAATTCAACAGAAATTCAAACTCGGCTCTCCAATTTTTTTGTTCTGAGTCAATATCCACTGCACCACAATGCACATTATTTAGTACTGCTTATTTATTGTTTTCCTTGTTTTCACGGAGTCCAAGTACACACTGCCCAGCTAAGGATTGAACTCACAAAATTCTCAACTTTCTGATGTCATTGTTTTTGACCCATTGTATTATCACTGCACCAGAATAATTCCTCGTCTACTTAGTTTGTACCTTTAAAAATTATTTAAGAATTCTGCTTTAATCTACTTTGCCTGTAATGACTTCTTGAGCTCTCGGGTAAAATGAGTTTCCATTTGGCTTTCATCATTAAATGATGTATGAACTCTTGCCAGTTTAAATATGGGAACATAATGACCAATGAAAGAAATCCTGTTGCCATGAGGTAAATTTTTCTACCTGCAAGTTTTGCCAAGAATATGCCTTTGAAACTGAAATGCCAAACAAGTGGATTGGACATGATTAGCCAAAATCTGACATCATGTCTTGTTCTCAATTTCCAGATCTGACAATTTCTGACACAGCTGACCATTAATCGCGAACAGAACTTCATGATGCTTGATGCTTCAGGTCTTGGAATTGTCCAGCTAATCAGGAACCAAGGAAGAAGATATTAAAGACTTTGAGAGGATCTTGACATAGTCCTACGATTATGGAGAAGTTCCAAAGTGTCTAAAGGTAGATGTGTGCCAAAATCTGCAATTAACAAAAGAAGGAAAAGTTTAGAGCACTTGATTGCAAGAACTTTTGGCCCCTGTGTTATATTTGGAAAATTTGGCCTTTAACCAATTACTATTGAGAGATAAAAGTCTCTGTTATGGTGACTAGCATCACTTGAAATGCTTGTGCTTCCCAAAGTGCAATTCAATGTGAAGAAATGACATCCTTAGTAAATTCTAAAAGTTTTAGGAGAGATGCTTGTCAGAATGAAAAGGTTGTGGAGAAATTCATCAGTACTTTTTTCAAATAAGAGCAAGGCCAGAAAGTATAAAAACGGAGGTTGTCTATGGGGGTAACAGCCTTTTACTGCTATTACATGGCCAGTCAGTCAGTTGTGTGTCATACATGATATAGGCTTGGGTGATCATGTCTCATTTGAAACATGACTGACTGTGCAGAGTAGGCTGTCATGAAAATATATAATGTTCAGGTGTAATCCCACCTATAAATCCATCTTAGGAGATACAAACCTGGATGAAAGTGTTTTAAAATCCTTAAGTAACTCTTCTACTAATTTTGAAAATTTTCAGTTGTATAAAATGCTATTTGCATATTCATAAAAATTCCTGTTGTACATTTGAAAATCCTTGGAAAATTATAAATTGCTTGAAGATACCAAAAGGTTGAAATATAGATTGTGGAAATAACTCATTTTCAAATGAAATAAATATATATATTAAAGAAAAACAAAATCTTCTGTAGAATCAACAGAACTTAAAATTCTTATCCAGATACAGCCTTAAATAAAACTAACAATACTGAAAAAAAGAAAAAGAAAAGAAAATTCTAAAAAGTAAACACACAAACTCAGTAAAGGACTCAAAGCCTAGATTTTCTAGACCAAGCAAAAAACAATTACAATTTTTACTTGTAAGTTGAGTTTTATGTGATCTTCAGAAGACTTGAATGCTATTTAATAATGAAGAGTCATTGTGAACTCAGACAAATTCTTTTCTATTTTAATAACTTACCTTTCCATATATATATATATATATATATATATATACATACACACACACACATATATATATATTAACGAACTTTAACGAAACTTGGTTATAAGCAACCGACAATTTGTAATGAATTATTTTGAACATTATTTTTACCGATACTCGTATTTAAGTAGATATTCTGTTTTTAATTAAACAGTATTTTTATATTTATATCTACCGGCCTGATTATTTACGATATCTAGCAGGATTCGATAGCACACATTTTGGTAATAAAAATTTATCGTAAATAATCAGGCCTGTAGATATAAATATAAAATACTGTTTAATTAAAAAAAAAACAGAATATCTACTTAAATACGAGTATCGGTAAAAATAATGTTCAAAATAATTCATTACATATATATATATATATCTACATAAATTTAAGTATATCCTTATTTGCATAATAAATTCTGACATGGTGTAAACAGGGAAAATGTCATTGCGCATTAGATTATGTCAGCTATCCAAATTATATTCCACCCTCAACTGTCGTACGCTATAAGCATCAAGCAAAAATAGCGTTGCAATAAAATAGTCTTATAAGCCCTTCCCATTCAGTTTTATGTGCATGTGCCATATGTTGTCAAATGATATGATTTCAAACAAACGAGGTATATAGAGTGTTGAGTCAGCAAACAGAAAATTGTCCTGTGAAATGAGGTGAGAAAAAAATGAAAGTTTTCTTGAAATTTATTTAGACTGCAACATATATTTGAGGAGACGTCTTTGGCAGGGTCATAAATGGAATAAATCCTTATGTAATGCTGTGCAGTATGCACCAAATTTTAATATTGATTTTTCTTTATTAAACATAACAAGACCATCAGTGTGGGATTTTTGAGAACAACACAAGAAATGAGCAGGCATGCAACTACAACCACTAGGAGATAGCCAAATTCTTGAAAGTGGCCAAATACTTTGTGTGCAAAATAGTGTACAATGTGGAAGGCATCTAGTGGGCATAAAGACAGGGATTCATTCAGTATGTCCCAGACATTATCAGCACTGGCCACAGTAAGCATTCCAAACTGCATCCCAAATGAATGAGGCCAATATACTGATGATGAGGGAAGATCTATGCAAGTGATTTAGGCATGTATAGTTGTGACAATAATCTTTAGCAGAAAATCAACATCCTCTATGAAGAAACAGGAATCAAGTTAAACCTTTCCAAAACAGAAATTATGATCTGGAATTGGAATGAAAACATTAATGACCCATATGCTTGATCTATCATAAGGATTTAGGATGAGGAATTGGTAAATACTAATTAATTCAAAGAACCTTGTTGTATGGATCAGTTGTTGTAGGGATCAATTCTTATAGATTTGTTGTATGGATCAGTTGTAACAGATTTTATTTTTAAAAAATAAAATAGAACTTAAGATAGGTTGTGCAATAGGTAAGTTCACCCAACACTGCAAATTGCTAAAAAAAAAAAATATTAAACTCAAAACGTATTCTTAACTATTTGTCTATATTTCTTTGTTGCCATTTGTATGACGTTTCGGCCTTTGTATGCTCCAGCCTTCTTCAGGTGCTAGGAATTTCAAACCCTTTATTACAATCTAGGCTTTGTAATAAAGGGTTTGGTTCAACATTCCTATCACCTGAAGAAGGCCAGAGCATACAACGGCCAAAACGTTGTACAAATGGCAACAAAGATGAGGACAATAGTCCAAATAATGTAAATACTGTATATTCTTAAATAGCCTTGTCAGATCATGACATTCATATGAATATCATGCATTGCACCAAATCCATTCAGAAATATCTGAACTCTCAGTTGTATACAACTGCTTTCTAAGATCAATGATTAAAAATGGTTTTGAGCCTATGGGTCTTGGCAAAAATTGTTTTTCAACCCTTGTGGATTGGCACTATACAATCACAAAGAACTGTTCTAAATAACATAAACTACATGGTAACAACTAAAATGGATAGCACATGTAAATTAAATAGACATAATGATATAATCAAGACGTTGACATTACAAAAAGTTAGGACGGAAACCTCCATCAAGACTAGGAAATGCGATTGCAGGTACTGATATATGAAAATCAAGTTAAAAACAAAGTGAATTATTTTAGACTTGAGAAAAGAATTAAGTTTACAAAGAAGAAGAATACACAAAGTCATGAAAGCATTTTAAGTGTTAGAAGAATGTACTAGTGAATGACTTAACGAATTTTAAGAACATATTAGTGAATGACTTAACCAGTTATAGACTTGACGTCTCAAAGAAATTAGTCATTAGAGCCCTGCACAAGAAAAGCTAGGATAAAGATCAAGAAAAACACACTAATCTTCTTTCAGAAGAGTTAATTCTCTTGAACAACTTATAGGATACAAAATCCTATGATTCTGGGTATGACAGTAAACTGAATCCGGCAGCAAGGTCTCTGATTGGGAGGTTGTGAGGATCATGGAACCACCTCTTAATTGCTGTTGTTCCCAGGTTCATCCTGAATTGGAGTGGTAGTACTTGTTAGGGTCCCAGATATGAGCAAATAGTCAACACTCAAAGTGGGATTAAAAGTATAAAAATAAACTTTTATAGAAATATATTTTTGAAATAAATATTACCAATAATACATTTTTGAAGAAAAAATTATTACCATGACATATTTTTGAAAAAAACAAAAAATATTCTCAGCAAAAAATTTTTGAATACAAAACTAGAAGACATTTTCAGTTTTCTAAAATAAAAACAAAAAATTTTCATTTTCCTAAAACAATCTTCTTCTTCATGTGCCATGTCCCTTTAGGACGTAAACTATCATGGACTTCCACTTAGCCGTCTCTTGTCGCTCTCAGTAATTTTTCTCTTGGTATCTCTTCTAAGCCCCACTCCATCAACCATTTGCTCAGATCTAACAATCACATCTCATGCTGCTTTCCCCTGTCTCTCCGACCTGTGAGTATCAAGTTCTCCAGGCCCTCTTTCATTACATTTCCCAGGAACCTCATTTGTCTCTTACTGATATTTATTATCAGTTTTCTTTTTGTTTGCATCCATACCACTCATCGTTTCAAACGTGCTCTGTCCATAGTATCCTCAGCATTCTTTTGTAAAACCACATTTCTGCTGCCTCAAGCCTCTCCTTCATCTTTGATGAGATTGTCCAGCATTCACTTCCATACAGAAGGACAGATATCATGTAGCAATCCAGCACTCTTTTCTTTCTTTCTAATGAGATTTTCCTGTCTTTCAGTATTACGCTTCCCTTAAACAAACAAATCCTTCGAAATTTGAAGGTACATTACCACCATAATAAATAAGAGACTGAAAATGCTAATTGTTTACTTATTTTGTGTGTATATATATAAAATCTATGATTTTTCTTTCTATTTTCTACAAAACATTTCTTTTCATGCTGCTTTTCCTTGAAATTTGTGTTGTATTTTATGGAAAGTATATAGGGGATATCTTATCTATTCTTTTTCTGTTTGTAGTGTGAGTCCGTTCTAGTGAAGGGTAATTGTATACTGTTGCGGGTTAATGAAATTTGGCCTTGTGGTAGATAGCCAACTATAAGTCATAAAATGATTATAAAATCAAGAAAAGCAAATTGAGTTGAAAAATAACATTTTTTATATATACACATATCAATTATGTTTTTACAATTAAAGTAATACTTGAAGTATAGGTCCAATGGAGGTTAAAATATTCATGGCAAATAATAAGCTGAAAGAGAATTAAGGCTTAGGAATTTGGGGAGTGTGTAAGTGAGGAATGTCTTTGATGTAGTCGCTCCTTAGGTCAGTAAGTAGTTTTGAGACAGGGGAGAAGGAAAGAGGCAAGCATAGTAGCCACTTGACTTAGGTCAAGGGGATATTGATTACACTCTTCTCCTGAGGTCTGCCTGCTGAGGTCTGTCTGTATCTACTTTTTATATCTGCTTTTCACAGCAGCTCATTTGGGATTTCACACTTGTATTTGATTCTAGGCTTTCTATTGGCTGATAAATAAAATTTGCGTAGGCTTGCGAAATGGAAATTTAATATTTGATTAAATTATATTTTTCAATCGGAACATCTGTGCGGACCCAGATGCGCAATGACAACTTTTGGTCATTTGCGTTTTTGTCGTGAGAGTGCAAACATCCAGTCCATTGCTTTTGCTTGATCGGTATCACCACAAGTATACTCGGAATTAAATTTTTCTTTTAATCCAGGTATTCTGCCCACACAAACTACTTTTCATAAACTATATCTGCATACTGATTTGCTTTATTTGTTGATGCTCTAAGCTTGTGAGCTGAAGTTAACCCTGAGATTTATTATCCAATCATACTGTCCTGGGTATGATAATAAACTACATCTGGCAGCAAGGCTTCTGATTGGGAGGTTTTGAGGAGTGTGAATCCCCCTCTTAATTGCTGTTATTTACAGGTCTACCCTGACTCAAGGAAGTAGCAACTGTTAACATTCCAGCTATGAGCAAATAGCGATTCCCCAAACAAAAAGAAAACATTATGAAAGTATAAAATATACTTTTATAGTAAAATGACCAACACTATAATTTATTGTAGAAATACCAAAAATTCATTTTATACGACAATGATCAACGATACATTTTATCTTTAGTTGAATCATACAATTACATTCAAAATATATTTAAACAAACCTACAAAATAAATCACACGTATTACTATCTCTAATATAATTCTATCCAAACAAACATGTGCACAAAAGCTGTGTACTATCTACCATGTATTCCACTGTGGAAGCAGAATAATATGCATTATGTTTTTATTACTTCAAACTCTAAAGAAAATTAAATATTGGCATTAACTGACCCATAAGGATGTTGATATACCGCTAACCAACAATCAATCAATCAAATATATACGTAATAACTTTGAGCTCATTATTTATTAATCATCTTTATCCAAAAACGAACAGAATTAGCTTAGACTTGAGACAAAGAATACTTTAAGTTCACAAAGTGGGAGGGGACACAAATTTATTGAAGCATTTCCAAGTGTTAAAAATTTGAGTGAGAAAACGAATGCAGGTGCAACTTAACTGAAGCTTTATTTAACTTAGAATGGAGTGCCTTACTGGATTTACTTTAATACAGAATACATATAAGGGGAGATAATTCATACAACAGTTATCAAGAAGCTTAAAGAGCCTCTTCTATAAATACTTTCACGGCTTCTGCTCCGATGAACTTAGATCACTGGTCCCCCTAGGTACGAATTTGCACGAAATACTAGATTAGCAACTAGGTCCCACCCTTTTACAGTGAAACCGATAAAATGTAACCGCAATTTCTACTCCAACAGCTTCTTTTCTCGCACTTCCTGCCTGTGGAATTCTCTTCCACATACTTGCTTCCCCGACAGCTACAATCTCCAGGAGTTTAAATGTAAGGTCAATAGACACCTCCTAACACACTAACTCACATCCATTCTCTCAAACACTCTTCTTATGTACCTCCTTACTCGTCTATCCCCCTCCTTCTGAGATTTCCTATATCTAATCGCTCTCTCAGCACCTTCCCCTATGTAACCCCCTGCACTATAGTGGCAGTGGAATGCCTTGCTTGGGATGAAATGATTATATATAAAAATAAAACTATACTGTTATAATGTGTGAATAAAATGGGGGATCAATTCTACATTACAATCGATATATAAACTGATCCCTCACTTTATGACCAAATTCATCCTCCTCTTATCCACTTCCTGACACTCCCTATAATCTGTCACTTTCTCAACACCCTCCCCTATGTAACCCCCTGCGCTATAGTGGCAGTAGAATTCCTTGCTTGGGGTGAAATGATTAAAAAAAAAAGATTCACAGATTAGAGAAGAAAAATGGTGAAGGTGGGCAGTGAAAAATTTCCAAGACTCTGGAAAGAAAACTGAGAGATTTTGTCTAAGGACTGCGGAACGACTGTCAACGCACTAGTGTATGATTTAGCCAAGATGGAACGGAAGTTACAAAGAAGCGAGTTGACAGTTAAGTCAGTTAAGTGCCATACGTGATACACGCTTGGGCGATCATGTCTCTTTAGAGACATGACTGACTGGTCAGAAGATTATCCCACAGTAAATTGCCATTGCTTCCTGCGGTTGATTAGTTGCCATCCAAAGCAATAGAAGTAGCTTGTCCTGTTATTTAACCCATAACTGGAGGAATGTGATGGATTAATACCTTTTCCAAAGGTAAAAGAATTGAATAGCAAGGTCACAAGGTCAAAGAAAACACAACTTTAGCAGAAGATATCACTCAAGACTTACTTAGAATATATATATATATATATATATATATATATAGGTCCTGAGCATGACAATAAACTGCATCTGGCAGCAAGGCCTCTGATTGGGAGGCTATGAGAAGCATGGAACACCTCTTAATTGCTGTTGTTCTCAGGTCCACCATGACTCGGTGTGGTAGCACCTGTTAGGGGTCTCAGCTGTGGGCAAATAGTTAACTCCCAAACTGGGGTCAAAACACTACAAAAGTATAAAAATAAACTTTTATAGAAATATATACATAAAAATAGACTTTATAGAAACATACATTTTTGAAGGAAAAGTATTACCAACAATACATTTTTGAAAAAAAAATTCTCAGCAAAAAATTTGTGCACATAAAATTAGAAGACATTTTCAGTTTTTTAAAATAAAAAGAATAAAAACAAAGAATTTCATTAAAATCTGACTAAACCAACCTTCTCACTGAAACTGAACATTAAAAAAACCCTTAAAACCTCATCTTTTTGGCATGAAATAATCCAGAGAAGTTGATATGCCATTAAAAAAAATCAAATATATATTTATATATATATATAAATTATTATTGACTGCATATAAATATGTCAGTATACCATTTTTGTATCTCTGAAATGCTTAGGTAAATGGGATTTTCCCCAACCATCTCCCATGATATGCCTCCAAGCAGGATGGGGAATAGGGATGATGAAATAAAATATATATATATATATATATATATATATGTCATCCACAGATAGCAATAAAGAAAATGAAAAGACCTCTCTCTGTATCAGGTTCTGATAATGAATCAGAATTGCATAGTTACAGCCCTCAATATTAGTAATGGAATCACTTAATGAAACTCTTATTACAAAATTATCACTGTTCATAATCAAAAAACAATTAGCCAATCAGTTAAGTGTCATGAATGATACACACTTGAGTGATCATGTCTCTTTCAAGACATGATAGATTGGACAGAAGATTTTCCAGCAGTAGGTTGCCATTGCCTTCTGCAATAGACGCTACAATAACTCCTATAACTATTAAAAAACATTAAACATCACAATAATAATCCAAGTTGAAAAAAATTAATGCAGATAAAATCCTCATATGATCAAAACTTATACACACCAAAGTCTAAACAGATCTAGAGATGTAATCAAAAGTTCAGACCTGGCAACATTTACCCAAGAAGAAATCAATTGAAAAATAACAAAATTTAATAGATGCAACCAGATTACAAAATTATCACCATTTGTAATCGAAAAACAATATATTCTCAAATTACTCGTACATCTGTTAAGAAAACCTTAAACAATACAATAATAATACAAGTAGGAAAGAAATCATAGATGACTGCATATGGATACTAAACCAGAGTTTACCATTTTTGTATTCCTGAGGTGCTCGGGCAAATGGGATCTCTCTCTTTTGTGATATAGGTCTGAGGAGGGTGTTGAGTGAAGATACGGAAAAAAAAAAAAAATGGCAGCCAGAAAAAGATAAAAATGCTACTCTCTGGATTAAGTTCTCATGATCTGGAATCTCAGTTACTTCCCACAATATATAGTAATGGAGTCTCTTGAAACTCTTATTACAAAATTATCACCATTCATAATAAAAAAAAACAATATATTCTCAAATTACTCGTACATCTGTTAAGAAAACCTTAAACAATACAATAATAACACAAGTAGGAAAAAAAGATTCAAATCAATTGAAAAACAACAAAATGTAATAAATGTAACCAGATTACAAAAAAAATGACCAAACCATAAACAGTAATACACATATATTGAAATTCAGCATACCGAAACCTCTTCTATAAATACTTTCACGGCTTCTGCTCCGATGAACTTAGATCACTGGTGCCCCCTAGGTACGAATTTGCACAAGATACTAGATTAGCAACTAGGTCCTGCTCTTTTACAGTGTAACAGCAATTTCTACTCCAACAGCTTCTTTTCTCACACTTCCCACCTGTGGAATTCTTTTCCACATACTTGCTTCCCCGACAGCTACAATCTCCAGGAGTTTAAATGTAAGGTCAATAGACACCTCCTAACACACTAACTCACATCCATTCTCTCAAACCCTCATCCTCGGTATCCTTACCCATCTATCACCCTCCTGACATTTCCTATATCTAACCACTCTTATCACTTTCCCCTATGTAACCCCCTGCGCAATAGTGGCAGTGGAATGCCTTGCTTGGGGTGAAATGATTTAAAAAAAAAAAAAAAAAAAAAAAAAAATGGCCAAACCATAAACAGTAATACACATATTGAAATTCAGCATACCAAGACCACAATTTGAAATGATAGCTTATATCATCACAAAAGTAGAAACTTAAATTTCTAGACCTAAGATGTCACAACTACCAAAGATTTGCCCATCATAAGACAGCTGTACTATAATTCTGACATGTCCATAATGCAACAGTACAAGAAACAGAGGGCAAAGGTTCCATATAATGCATCAATAGTAATGAGAACCACCCTACATACTCATATATGTATGTCAAGCTTTAATTATTTAAAGTCAAATATAAGAAATAAATTGAGAAATATGATCTCTGTGAATTTACAGCACTTATCCAAGAGCTAAAGAAATTGATTGAAATAATGAAAACTGATATCAACAGGGAAAAGCAATGATTTACACTGCAGCCCATACTAAAATCTGATATACCCAATCAAAATATAGGATATTCAAACTTGTTAAACATAGAAATCAAGACAAAAAGAATCAGCATGCATCTCAATATAGATTTTTCACCTATAACCCAAAATGGAAGATCTTCAACCAAAAAGAAAAAAAAAGCAAATATTAAAGGTAAGAAAACATGCAATGCTGTAAGAAAAAAATCACTTAAATACAACCTAGAAAAAACACGAAAACTTCAGACAATGCCACGAAAACTGAAAATCTCAACATAAAAATCATGGCGAACAAAATTATTTAGTGTAACGCAAGACAGGTAAAAGCAAGCCAAAATGAATTGCTTTTCTTTATTGCAGATATATGTTGTGCAATCATCTGATTTAAGAAATTTTTTTTAAAGAACAGTGAAAATATAGAGTATTTACATTATTCGGACTATTGTCTTCATCTTTGTTGCAATTTGTATAATGTTTCGGCCGTTGTATGCTCCAGTTTTCTTCAGGTGCCAGAAATTTTGAACTGAACCCTTTATTACAATCACTGGGGTATATGAACTCCATTCCTTGCATAAAGTCTTGCTCGATTGGAAGTCATGAGTTATCTTCCTCAAACCGTGCAGGTTACTTGTTCACACATGGCTCAGTGGATGTAGACGTTGGTTAGGTCCTGACTTGACTGTAAGAGTTGTGAGTTCAATATCAGGCTACAGCAGTGGTGAACAAGTAACTTGCAGGGTTAGAGGGAAATAACTCAGGACTTCCAATTGAGACTTTATGCAAAGAATGGAGTTCATATACCCCAGTGATTTGTAATAAAAGGTTTGGCTCGAGATTCCTAGCACCTGAAAAGGTCGGAGTGTACAACAACCGAAACATCCTACAAATGGCAACAAAGATGAGGACAATAGTCCGAATAAAGTAAATACTACCTTCTCAGAAATATAGACAAATATGAAAATATAGATATTAAAAACTGTACATCATATATTTTTACGAGTAATGGTGGAAATAGATCTTTGGGAGGTACTTCAATATTTGTAGGAAAAAAAATCATATTCCCCAAAACAAAATTTAGTTTAATATAGCACTATATAAAAGCCACACTACATAAAAACCATCATTATATGTTCAGTTTACATCCCTTCTAATGATCCTATAGATGTAATAGAATTAGATAAACTACTTAAGCAGCCCCATAACCATTTATTTTAATAGATGTTAATCATCATAGCATCATATGGGGTTACAAAAATACTCACCAGAAGGGAAGACTAATGAGATTACTTTCAATAGAAACAGAATATGCCTGTACAGCAAGTACTATACATATCTCCATCCATCAAGTGATACATACATGGCAATAGATCTAACCTTAAGTGATCCTGCAACATACGTACACAATAGAAGCCACTGAAAATAATGCAGTGTACATTAATTATTTTACAAAAAGACTTTTTGGTATTGCAGAACAATACATGCATAAATTAAAAATCTAATATGACAGACTTTGGTTGCATGATGAGTTTAAAAATGTGATCAGATTGTGTTGTGTAACTCTACATATGTCCAAATTACATCCAGCCCAAGAAAATCTGAATATCTATAAAATAAATAGCGCTAAAGCACGCAGAATAAGGAAGTCAAGGAATTCTCATAGAACTTTGTATCCAATATTAATTCTAACGCCAAGACCAAAACTGTATGCAATATTTGTAAATTCGCTGGGAAAAATAAGTGTCCCATTAAGACATTTGTGTCAAAGCAACTATCAAAGAGGATATTGCAAATTTATTAGCACAACATATCCCCCCCCAAAATTCTTTCTCAAATAATACTAGTAAACTATTTCCAAATATCAAAATAAATGAAAAGAAAAAATTAAATTTATTCTTTAACAATAAAAATTACAACGGAATTACCAGAATTATTAGATTCTATAAAAATTTCACACAACTCAGCAGGTAGCCCAGAAGTTTACTATGAATTTTCAAAAAACCTACCAAATATTTTCTTTGAATTACCTATTCAAAATTTTCAACAATCTATTGGTGAGTGCTAATATTCCCAGTTTCTGGAAACGGGCTACAGTAATTACAATTACAATCCTAAACCCTGAAAAAGACTTAAAATTACAGGAAAAATAAAAGCTCTTGTGTCAAAGCCAAATCAAAGAGAATATTGTGAATTTATTGGCACAAAACTTCTTTCAAAACACTTCCTCAAAATACGACTTGCAAACTATTTCGAGATATGAAAATAAGGGAATAGAAGAAAAAATTAAATTTCTACTTTAACAATAAAGAAAATTATAACTAGCCTCTTCTTCTTCTTCTTCTATGTGCCCTGTCCCTTCAGGACGTAGGCGATCATGGCTCTCCACGTCTCCCTATTCCTTGTGGCTCTTAGTATGTTTGCTCCTGTTGCTCCTGGCAACCCCCATTCCGTCATCCATCTGATCAGGCCCTGCAAATATGTTATCCGCTGCCTTCCTCTGTCTCTCCTTCCTTCTATCTGTCCAGTCAGTATCAGGTTCTCCAGGCTCTCCTTCCTCATTGCATGTTCCAGGAACTTCAGTTGTCTCTTCCTGATGCTCAGCATCAATTTCCTTTTTGTTGCCATTCTTTCTAACATCTCGTCGTTGCTTGTATGCTCAGTCCACGATATCTGTAGCATCCTTCTGTACAACCACATTTCAGCCGCTTCCAGTTTTGTCCTCATTTTTGATGATATTGTCCAGCATTCACAGCCTTCACAGCCGTAATTACTTTATCAATTATTAGATTCTATAAAAAAATATCTCACAACTTAGCAGTTGTTCCGGCCAAAATTTACCATAAATTTCTAAAAAAAAAATCTACCAAATATTTCCCTGAACTATCTACTCAAAATTTTTGATAATATATCGGTCAGTGGTAATATTCCCAGTTTGTAGAAATAAGCTACCATAATTTGAATCCTGAAACCCGGGAAGGACTGAGAAAATCACTCAACTTGTCATTCAATTGCACTTAGAAATTGCTTATAGAAAATGAGTGAAAGAATTATTAATAATAGGCTTACTTGGTTTCTTGAAGTTGATAAGAAAATTACAAATTTCCAATCTGGCTCCAGAAAGAAAAAAAAGCACACTTGATCACCTGGTTTGACTGAAGTCTTTTATCAGAAATTCTTTAAATAAAAAGAATCATTTAAAGACAGTGTTCTTTGACTTAGAAGAAGCTTATGATACTCCATGGAGGTATGGTTTCATGAAAGACTTAAATGAGTCTTAAAGGTTGATTACTAATTCTGATCAATAACTTTGACGGAACAAATGTTTAATGTTCACATTGGTATGACACTTTCAGACCTATATGAGCAAGAAAATGGTGTCCCTTAAGAAAGCATGTTATCAGTGATACTCTTCAACATCAAAATAAATGGCATTATCAAAAGCTTTAACTCTGGAGTTGACTGTTCACTGTATGTAGATGACTTTCTAGTATCTTACAAAAAATATCCACACAACTGAATGCCGACTCAGTGTCTTATTAAAATAAACAAATGGACCACAGAAAATAGATTCAGATTCTCCAGACGAAAGACCCAATGCATACACTTCTACCGAACTTGAAACTTGTACCATAATCCTGAATTATGATTCGATGGTACAGAATTACCTGTAATAGACCAATATGAATACCTAGGAATAACTTTTGAAAAAACATTACCCTTCATATGACATATAAATACCTGCAATAAAGTAATTTGATGACTCTGAGTCATCTCTCATAAACTGGGAGCTGACAGACAGATGCTACTTAAGCTTTATCAGGCATTTGTAACAAGAGTGCATTTATATATAAAAAATAATAATGTCTAAAATTGTTAAAATCTGTAGTAAGGGATTCTACTGAGTCATACTTGTTATTACAAAAAAGTTTTAATTCATGAAGTAGTTAAGTAGAGAAATTAGAAATAGAACATTTGGAAGATCCTAGAATAATCTAGAAAAATCGAGATAATTCAAGATGATGCAAGAAATACACTAATTAGGTGCTAGCCCCCTATAAAAATAGGTTTTGGGAAAATAGTAGTCAGTTGTTAAAAGAATTTATCAACTCTGGTTTTGATTCAAGGATTTATATCCAGCCGAAAGAATCTCTACGAAAAATCACCGACCAACAAAAAACCAAAAGAGAACCCCATGGAACAAATATGGTAAATGGAATTTTGGACTCTTTCATTGACCAAACTAAAAATTATTCTTTATATACAAATTTGAGGATTTCCAAAAAGTATGGCACTTAAACTACTGTGCTAGCTTAACTGAGTAAAGATACTTGACTCCTTATCTTCCCCTTTCACTCCTCATAACCTCACCAGTAGTAAACTCTGTTTCTGTTTTGAATGCCAAAAAATTGTATATTTGTATGTATTATATTTTGTGCTTTTTGTAAATTAAATATTTGTCTGTGATTTAGCGCCGTGTTTTGGTCAATCACTCTTTTCTTTTCTTACCACTTATAACACGTAACACATTAGTTAGATCTAAATTAGATTATAGCTGCTTTTTCTTTAGTGCAGTAAGAAAAACATATGCAAAAGATGCTATTAAGCATCCATCACCATGGTCTGTAACTTGTTCTAGAAGCCTACAGTACACCGCTTATTGAAAGCCTGTATACCAAATCAAACAAACCACTTTTAGCATTATGGAAATGTTAGTTTCATGCAATATTATAGCACTCTGTTTATGCTCAAGTAAATCAGTATACAACTGTGTTCTCCAATCTCAATATAAAGAATTATGATTTAAAGGAAAATGTCATTAAATTTCTTGGCATCTTCATAAAAAAATAATTTCAATGCTACTACATGAATCTCTTCTTTCAAAAACTAGTTAATAAAACAGCAAATTATTCAAGCAAAACACTCCAAAACTGAAACTGACACATCTTTATTCAGAGAAGAAATTTATAATATCTTAGAAAAACATACAAGTTGTAAGTATATACATCCTGACAGCACCAAAAATATTGATAGATTTGAATGTTCATCTATACTAAACAAAATGATACTTCAAAAGTGCCTACCTGACAAATCCTCGATTTTTTTTTTTTTTTTTTTTTTTTTTTTTTGTGCAGAAGCTATGGCAACAGACTTAGCCTTAGATACTATCACAGATTGAGTCAGATAGATTCATTATATTTTCAGACTCCCTATCTGTTCTTACGTCACTGAAGTATAAAATTCGAACCAATCCTGTGATAACCAAACTTTTAAACAAAATCAATATACTTTGTAACCAAGATCACATAATATCCTGTTGGATCTCTAAGCCATATTGGCATCCAGGGAAATGGAAAAGTAGATAAGGTAGCTAAAGAATCACTAAACAGGTATATCAAACAAAAGTCTTTCATACAGATTTCAAAACTCTTATTAATACATTTATGTTCTAAATAAGTGGGAAGAGTAATGGAATGCTTACCCAAATAATAAATTGCACTAACCCTAACCCTATACTTTGGAGAAGTCACCATAACATCAAGCTTTACCAAAAAATAAAAGAATCAGAATTGGTCATTTTTTTTTTTAATCTTATTGCTACAGGCAAGGCATTTTACTGCCACTTTTTTGCAGGGGGTTACACAGAAGAAAAGTTATGAGAAAAAGTGACAGGTTATAGGGGGAGTCAGGAAGTGGGTAAAAGAAGGATGAGAATATTGATGAAAGTGGAGTGGATGGAGAAAGCATGAGAGAGAGAGGATGCAGGTTAGTAAGATAGGAGATGACTATTGACTTTACATTTAAATTCTTGGAGATTGTAGCTGTCGGGAAAGCAAGTAAATGAAAGGGAATTCCACAGGTGGGAAGTGCGAGAAAAAAAGCTGTTGGAGTAGAATTTGTGTTTACATTTTATTGGTTTCACAGTAAAAGGGTGGAACCTAGTTGCTAATCTTGTGGCTCAAGTAAATTCATATATAGGCGGCACCAGTGAGCTAAGTTCATTGGAGCAGAAGCCGTGAAAGTATTTGTAAAAATGCTTTCACGGCTTATATTTAAAAATATTTAGAAATATTTGGTGATACTAATATCATACATTCATTCCTTGTAAAAGATGAGAATCCACCTACGTTTCATTGTCAGGAGACATGCACATTAAAACATTTTATGATTGTGCCAAATTTACCTCTAGCCTTAAAGAATTTTTCAAAAATGTTAATGAAAAAATCATTTTGACCTACTTGAAGAAAAGTAAATTGTGCACCAAAATTTAATTCAGACAACTTCAACTATAGTTAAACTATACAACCAGTCTTTAATTACATTTCACAAATTTTAAAACTTCCTAAGATATTATTGAATAAAAACCTGATTTTCAGCATTGAATGACCCAAGAGGGTTGATATACTGGCAAAACAAATTTACCATACATATTCTTTGGTAAGCTCAGTTTAAAAAGTTCTAGGAAGACATCACATGTAATTTCTATTGTGAGTTAGGTGGCACAAATGAATGCAATTTAATTTATTTTTTATTTTAATACTAATATATATGCGCACATTAATTATATCATATGCACTTCAAGATTGTGTTTACTTTATAAATGATATTTTATTTAATGTGAACTGCTTATTTTGTATAATAACTTCTAAGGTTTTGAGTCTTTCTTTGCAATGGGTGCTGTAAAGCAATTAGTATTTGTCTCATGTCGGTAGTAATATTTTAGTTTATATAGTGTGCAAGGATTGCACTGAGCTGTGACACATATATATATATATATATATATATATATATATATGAGAGAGAGAAAAACACAGATATAAGGAGATACGGTTGTAACAACATTTTTGGCATTTTTAATTGAATTTTAAGCACAATACTAAGATAATTGGATGTGCTTTGTGGTGCAAAGGATATCGCCTCAAAATGTAAAATCAGGGAGCCAAGTTCGAATTCCATTTGAATTCATTGCATTCACTTATGCACAAATACCCTTGGGAAAGGTATTAATCCATCTCTTTTTTTACAGTTATAAGTCAAATAACAGAACAGATTGGATTCTATAACCTTGGCTAGCAACCAGTCTACCACAGAAAGTGATGGCAACCTACTGCGGGATAATCTTCTGCCCAGTTAGTCATGTCTCTTTCAAGACATGATCACCCAAGGGTGTTTTACGTATGGCACTTAACTGACCGACTAAGATAATTGTACATATTTTTATTCATTCGTAAGTGCCCTTTTGTTTCACTACACTTCACAATCTTTGGGGTAGCTTCATGATTCTATCCTCCCAGAAGTTAGCACTTTTCTGAGACATGAATTGGTCATGCTTCAGAAGAATTTACTTTCTTCCCATTCCAAAAATTTTATAGGAATTTCGATAAATGGTAATCCAAAGATGCATGGTCACCTGAATATGACAGATGTACAATATCCTAACAAAGCAGAAACATGTCAAGCTTGGTGTTGTCCAGATTGAGAAAAAACACTTTTATGGCCAATGCTTTTCATCAACTCATTAGTTCAGTTGGAACAGTATTTGTCTAAATTTGACATCTGACTTCGTAATAAACAAAGGTCCTTCCAACCCCACCAGAAAACACATCACCACCTTCATTAGATGTTTTGAATTCATTAATGGTACCTTTTTTTTTCACTCATTATCCTTATAAACAATTTAGTTATCATTGCTTATGAGTGCTCTTACAAAAAATAAGTCTTTTTGTTGCATCTGAGCAGAAAATTACAAATGGAAATACGGCTTATTCAATTTTTTGTTACATCATGAGAAATTCAAACATTGTAGGAATTCACATATCTAATCATGTGGAGTATTTATGCACGATTTCATATCATGTCACTGGGATTATTTTTCATCATCATTTTGATTTTTTTTTCCAAAACTTTTTCAGTCTTCCAGATAAAAATTTGCACTTGTGAACATAGCAATCCATTTACAAGCAATACTCATTTCCAGAAATGGCACAGCATCTTTTTTTGCTGTTTTAACAACTTCTTTCCTTTCCAGGAATACAAAAAAGCATGAAATGGCAAAAACTAACATCATTCTTCACAATTTTCTTTTTTAATGCAAAAGAATTTAAAATTCACTATGTACACATGAATTGTACTCATTGTAAAATGTTCCATTCAGAATATGTATACATGTTATAAATCTAACTCATGTGTGAAACAAAATTGCCTATTCCAATAAAAAAAAAAAGCTAAAATATCTTGTTCCATTTCTCTGTGTGTGTCTGTGTGTGTATATTTGTAACATACGTGTGTTAGCATTTGCGATACCCTGTCTTCATCAGCTGCCGACCAGGGGTGATGTCACGGTTTCGGTCGCTATGGCGGGACTGACACCCCTGGCACCACCAGGCAGGGTATGAAGATAAACTTGTTGATTGTCCCTCTTGTATATTCTCATAAAGAAGTAAATAAAATGATTGTTCCTCTTTGCAGCTTTTATCGGCAATGAAATTTCCTGAACGCGTTTGCTGTTATTAACACGCTCGTGAAGGAAGAAAAACAAAGTTATAGATGACCACACAAATATCTCACTTGCACATATTAGATCATTATGTTGCATGAATTTTGTTTGCTTGTTGTTTTAATCTCGACCAAATCCAACTTGATGCTTTCTGTACTGTTGTTCGAATGCAGTGTGAAGCGGTTTTTAAACCACGGCCAGTGATGCCTATTTTAGAAAGGAAAGAAATAACTGAATGGCCCAGAAACCCACAACACCCAACCTCAATAGGCATCATGTTACACCTCCAACCATTGTCCACACATTCGGTACACAGTGACTCGTATCGGTTTTTCTTTAGCTCATGCGCCTCTACCCTGTTTTCTTCCCAAGGGACTCTTAACTCTATTAGGAAGACAGTCTTTTTTGAGTCAGACCACAATATGATGTCAGGACACTTGTTTGTCTGTGCAATGTGAATTGGAAATTTTAGAGATGTCATTAGGTCTACTGAAACCCCCCAATCACTGGCACCACTCAGCAGCTTAATATTCGGGGCTGTTTGTTTTTTCTTTGCAGGGCATTCACCCTCCTTATGAAATCTGATCTTAGTCTCCTTGGCTGCCACAAGCTGTTGGTTTGCTGTCTCACATTGTATTCTTATTAACTCCTTGATCACCTCTAATACCTTGTTGTGTCGCCACGTATACATCTGGAGCGATTGTGGACAAGCAAAAAGCACATGACACAAGGTACCTCGGTCCATTTTACAGGAAAAACAGATATGTATCTATGTATCCCCACATTTTGAGGTTTGTTTTATTTGGAAGAAGGTCACATGTAGATCGAAGAAGAAAAGATATCGCCAATGGCTTCATCATGACTAACGAGTTCCAAGAAAGTTTAATCAGTTCTGTATCATTCCAGGTTGTCCACTTACACTGTTTAGCTTGAGTAACAGCAGTGGCTATTCTATGCTTCTCTTCGAACATTTTAACTTCTTCCATTACCATGCGCCTCTTTCTCTTTGGTTTCTCCTTGGAGAAGAACTTGTGTGTCGTGTTCCCCAGTCAAACCCGATCATTTTGTGTCATGCCCATGATATCTCTGACTCGTAGACTGGTTTCCGCTTCTTGGGTTGCCTCTGCAGCTGACCACTTTGTACCAGATTTAATCTCTGGATGCACTCTCTTAATGCAATCATCAGCTGAGTCCCTCATCATCATGTGTAGGCGTACCTTCCCAACCTTGAATTCCTCCACTAATGAGTGTATAGGGAGCTGCAGATGTCCGAACTTGGTATATAGCCCCACTTTCGAAAAACAAGGAGGAACTCCAAGCCACTTACACAAGTATTTATTGATCGCTTGCTCAACGCACTCAATATGAGAGAGTTCAATTTTATACATCTGCAAAGGCCACAAAAGGCAGGGTTGGTAACACCATGCTTTTGTTTTGCTGGGCAGATAGGTTCTAATGATCAAAATTAGACCCCTTAAAGCTGCTTTCTGTAACTCTGTACCCCGATATCAATCAGTCAGAGGGATTTCATACATCCGTCTGAGGGTTTTTACTGGCATTTCCTTTACTGTTGGTATTGTTTTATCACCAATTCTGAAGGGAAGGGAATTCCTTTGACAGACTCTCAAACTAATGACAGGCTTTGACTTTTCTCAGGCTTTGCCTTCATTCTTGCCCATGTAAAGAGATCATGATATTTTTGTAATAGTTCATCGGCAGCAATTTTAGAAGAGGCAAGAATGGTGATATCGTCTATAAAAGCCGTAGAAGGGGAAAGAACCAGTTTTTATTAGGCATCACTCCCTTGATGCACCTCGTAAAATTAACTCCATGACCAAAACAAAAAGAAGCAGGGAAATTACACAGCCCATCATGATGCCGATCTCAAGTTGGTAACCATTGATGGTGAATTTCATAAAAGCTGAGTTAAAATACTTTATTATGATTTCCCTAATCTTGCTAGGGAAGTTGAAAAACTCAAGGGCCATTCCTATTAATTTATGTGGGTCTGATCCATATGCATTGGCAAGATCAAGCCATACTACATGGAGTTCTGTTTTATTTCTTTTGGCTGATAGTATAAAATTCCATATCATCTGTGCATGCTCCAGACAACCAGGGAAGCCAGACATCCCAGCCTTTCGAACAGATGTGTTTATGTACTTGTTTTCTAGAAGAAAATCTGTCATTTGACAAGTGATGACTCCAAAAAATATTTTCCCCTCTACATTCAGGAGGGATATGGGGCGAAATTTGGAAATGCCTTTTGAAATTGTATGACAATGGGAAAAAGTTCACTTGTAATGCATTTTGTTCTTTAGGGCTGAATCAGACTAAATTTGTTCTGTTGGTATCACTAAACAATAAAACTCAGTGGCCATTTGGAATATACTAACAAAAACAAACTAATAAACTTCTATTCACATAACAACAAAATAAAATCTGGCATAAACACTGGATTATCCTTCAGTCTATTCACACAAAGAAAAGAAATACACTGAAATCACTTTCAAATTTTTCCAGACCCCTAATGATTTTATATTCAATGCAAAATAAAAGGTTCATTTAAATATGTGTTATGTTGTGTGTGACAGAATTATTGAGTAAATAAATACCAACAACGGAAATATAGTAAATTGATATATAACCAGGAGAAATAGTATTTACAAAAGGGGCTTGTTAGTAGTATACAGGAACAAGGGTTTAGTAGCACATATCGTCATAAGACATAGTCTGATAATAGTACACTTCTGGTTCACTACTGGAAACACTCGACTGACTTGTTAATCGGCTGACTCGTTCTTGAGACTGGTTACTCATTACTCATCCCCGAGGTCTTCCCACTACTACTTTATGTAGTGACTGGAATAGTCCATTATAGTAGAACACAGGTGCAGAGCACCCCAACCAAAAGAATGACCCCTCTTAAAAACTAAGTATTCTACCAACTAACTCTCTCATATCCCCAACTGAAAAGAATCTATCTAAGCTCAACATAAAAATTGTTAGTACTACATCCAAAACACTAAAACACTTGGTCAATACTAAACAAAACAGTTAGCAGAAACCTGAAAGAGGAATTTACTCCATCACCATTAATAATTGTCACAAAAATACACAGGAAAAACCTCAAAAAATCTAAATAAAATATTATATAAAAACAAAATTGATATTTTACAAAATATCAAAAATGCATTGATTTGTTCACCAAAAATTACAATTTTGACATAAAAAAATGCTGCTCTGATCAAAGGAGAAAACAATTCACAATGACAAAAATATCAAGAGAGTATCTTGATTGCAAGGTCATCTACAGTAAATTTGTGTCTGGGCTCTTTCTTTATATTTCACCATTCTTTCTACCAAGAATGGTGAAATAATATTTCACCATTGTTGGTAGATCAATTATCACATTTGTGTCTGGGCTCTTTCTTTATATTTCACCATTCTTTCTACCAAGAATGGTGAAATAATATTTCACCATTCTTGGTAGATCAATTATCACATTTGTGTCTGGGCTCTTTCTTTATATTTCCCCATTCTTTCTACCAAGAATGGTGAAATAATATTTCACCATTCTTGGTAGATCAATTATCACATTTGTGTCTGGGCTCTTTCTTTATATTTCACCATTCTTTCTACCAAGAATGGTGGCTCTTCCTGTTGTTGGTAGATCAATTATCACATTTGTGTCTGGGCTCTTTCTTTATATTTCACCATTCTTTCTACCAAGAATGGTGAAATAATATTTCACCATTGTTGGTAGATCAATTATCACATTTGTGTCTGGGCTCTTTCTTTATATTTCACCATTCTTTCTACCAAGAATGGTGAAATAATATTTCACCATTGTTGGTAGATCAATTATCACATTTGTGTCTGGGCTCTTTCTTTATATTTCACCATTCTTTCTACCAAGAATTGTGAAATAATATTTCACCATTCTTGGTAGATCAATTATCACATTTGTGTCTGGGCTCTTTCTTTTTATATTTCCCCATTCTTTCTACCAGAATGGTGAAGTAACTATTCAACCATTCTTGGTAGATCAATTATCACATTTGTGTCTGGGCTCTTTCTTTATATTTCACCATTCTTTCTACCAAGAATGGTGAAATAATATTTCACCATTGTTGGTAGATCAATTATCACATTTGTGTCTGGGCTCTTTCTTTATATTTCACCATTCTTTCTACCAAGAATTGTGAAATAATATTCTGTTGTTGGTAGATCAATTATCACATTTGTGTCTGGGCTCTTTCTTTATATTTCACCATTCTTTCTACCAAGAATGGTGAAATAATATTTCACCATTGTTGGTAGATCAATTATCACATTTGTGTCTGGGCTCTTTCTTTATATTTCCCATTCTTTCTACCAAGAATGGTGAAATAATATTTCACCATTGTTGGTAGATCAATTATCACATTTGTGTCTGGGCTCTTTCTTTATATTTCCCCATTCTTTCTACCAAGAATTGTGAAATAATATTTCACCATTCCTTGGTAGATCAATTATCACATTTGTGTCTGGGCTCTTTCTTTATATTTCCCCATTCTTTCTACCAAGAATTGTGAAATAATATTTCACCATTCTTGGTAGATCAATTATCACATTTGTGTCTGGGCTCTTTCTTTATATTTCCCCATTCTTTCTACCAAGAATGGTGAAATAATATTTCACCATTGTTGGTAGATCAATTATCACATTTGTGTCTGGGCTCTTTCTTTATATTTCACCATTCTTTCTACCAAGAATGGTGAAATAATATTTCACCATTGTTGGTAGATCAATTATCACATTTGTGTCTGGGCTCTTTCTTTATATTTCACCATTCTTTCTACCAAGAATGGTGAAATAATATTTCACCATTCTTGGTAGATCAATTATCACATTTGTGTCTGGGCTCTTTCTTTATATTTCACCATTCTTTCTACCAAGAATGGTGAAATAATATTTCACCATTCTTGGTAGATCAATTATCACATTTGTGTCTGGGCTCTTTCTTTATATTTCCCCATTCTTTCTACCAAGAATGGTGAAATAATATTTCACCATTCTTGGTAGATCAATTATCACATTTGTGTCTGGGCTCTTTCTTTATATTTCACCATTCTTTCTACCAAGAATGGTGAAATAATATTTCACCATTGTTGGTAGATCAATTATCACATTTGTGTCTGGGCTCTTTCTTTATATTTCACCATTCTTTCTACCAAGAATGGTGAAATAATATTTCACCATTCTTGGTAGATCAATTATCACATTTGTGTCTGGGCTCTTTCTTTATATTTCCCCATTCTTTCTACCAAGAATGGTGAAATAATATTTCACCATTCTTGGTAGATCCAATTATCACATTTGTGTCTGGGCTCTTTCTTTATATTTCACCATTCTTTCTACCAAGAATGGTGAAATAATATTTCACCATTGTTGGTAGATCAATTATCCCATTTGTGTCTGGGCTCTTTCTTTATATTTCCCCATTCTTTCTACCAAGAATGGTGAAATAATATTTCACCATTCTTGGTAGATCAATTATCACATTTGTGTCTGGGCTCTTTCTTTATGTTCCCATTCTTTCTACCAAGAATGGTGAAATAATATTTCACCATTCTTGGTAGATCAATTATCACATTTGTGTCTGGGCTCTTTCTTTATATTTCACCATTCTTTCTACCAAGAATGGTGAAATAATATTTCACCATTGTTGGTAGATCAATTATCACATTTGTGTCTGGGCTCTTTCTTTATATTTCACCATTCTTTCTACCAAGAATGGTGAAATAATATTTCACCATTCTTGGTAGATCAATTATCACATTTGTGTCTGGGCTCTTTCTTTATATTTCACCATTCTTTCTACCAAGAATGGTGAAATAATATTTCACCATTCTTGGTAGATCAATTATCACATTTTGTGTCTGGGCTCTTTCTTTATATTCCCATTCTTTCTACCAAGAATGGTGAAATAATATTTCACCATTCTTGGTAGATCAATTATCACATTTGTGTCTGGGCTCTTTCTTTATATTTCACCATTCTTTCTACCAAGAATGGTGAAATAATATTTCACCATTGTTGGTAGATCAGGTATCACATTTGTGTCTGGGCTCTTTCTTTATATTTCCCCATTCTTTCTACCAAGAATGGTGAAATAATATTTCACCATTGTTGGTAAGATCAATTATCACATTTGTGTCTGGGCTCTTTCTTTATATTTCACCATTCTTTCTACAAGAATGGTGAAATAATATTTCACCATTGTTGGTAGATCAATTATCACATTTGTGTCTGGGCTCTTTCTTTATATTTCACCATTCTTTCTGCAAGAATGGTGAAATAATATTTCACCATTGTTGGTAGATCAATTATCACATTTGTGTCTGGGCTCTTTCTTTATGTTTTGCATTCTTTCTACCAAGAATTGTGAAATAATATTTCACCATTCTTGGTAGATCAATTATCACATTTGTGTCTGGGCTCTTTCTTTATATTTCCCCATTCTTTCTACCAAGAATGGTGAAATAATATTTCACCATTCTTGGTAGATCAATTATCACATTTGTGTCTGGGCTCTTTCTTTATATTTCACCATTCTTTCTACCAAGAATGGTGAAATAATATTTCTATTGTTGGTAGATCAATTATCACATTTGTGTCTGGGCTCTTTCTTTATATTTCACCATTCTTTCTACCAAGAATTGTGAAATAATATTCATTGTTGGTAGATCCAATTATCACATTTGTGTCTGGGCTCTCTTTTTATGTTCCACCCATTCTTTCTACCAAGAATTGTGAAATAATATTTCACCATTGTTGGTAGATCAATTATCACATTTGTGTCTGGGCTCTTTCTTTATATTTCCCCATTCTTTCTACCAAGAATGGTGAAATAATATTTCACCATTGTTGGTAGATCAATTATCACATTTGTGTCTGGGCTCTTTCTTTATATTTCCCCATTCTTTCTACCAGAATGGTGAAATAATATTTCACCATTCTTGGTAGATCAATTATCACATTTGTGTCTGGGCTCTTTCTTTATATTTCACCATTCTTTCTACCAAGAATTGTGAAATAATATTTCACCATTGTTGGTAGATCAATTATCACATTTGTGTCTGGGCTCTTTCTTTATATTTCCCCATTCTTTCTACCAAGAATGGTGAAATAATATTTCACCATTGTTGGTAGATCAATTATCACATTTGTGTCTGGGCTCTTTCTTTATATTTCACCATTCTTTCTACCAAGAATTTTTGAAATAATATTTCACCATTCTTGGTAGATCAATTATCACATTTGGCATCTGGGCTCTTTCTTTATATTTGCCCATTCTTTCTCATAAGAATGGTGAAATAATATTTCACCATTGTTGGTAGATCAGTTATCACATTTGTGTCTGGGCTCTTTCTTTATATTTCACCATTCTTTCTACCAAGAATGGTGAAATAATATTTCTCATTGTTGGTAGATCAATTATCACATTTGTGTCTGGGCTCTTTCTTTATATTTCCCCATTCTTTCTACCAAGAATGGTGAAATAATATTTCACCATTGTTGGTAGATCAATTATCACATTTGTGTCTGGGCTCTTTCTTTTATATTTCCCCATTCTTTCTACCCAAGTGGGTGAAATAATATTTCACCATTGTTGGTAGATCAATTATCACATTTGTGTCTGGGCTCTTTCTTTATATTTCACCATTCTTTCTACCAAGAATGGTGAAATAATATATTTTCTGCATTGTTGGTAGATCAATTATCACATTTGTGTCTGGGCTCTTTCTTTATATTTCACCATTCTTTCTACCAAGAATGGTGAAATAATATTTCACCATTGTTGGTAGATCAATTATCACATTTGTGTCTGGGCTCTTTCTTTATACTTTCACCATTCTTTCTACCAAGAATGGTGAAATAATATTTCACCATTGTTGGTAGATCAATTATCACATTTGTGTCTGGGCTCTTTCTTTATATTTCCCCATTCTTTCTACCAAGAATGGTGAAATAATATTTCACCATTCTTGGTAGATCAATTATCACATTTGTGTCTGGGCTCTTTCTTTATATTTCACCATTCTTTCTACCAAGAATTGTGAAATAATATTTCCACAAATTCTTGGTAGATCAATTATCACATTTGTGTCTGGGCTCTTTCTTTATATTTATTTCACCATTCTTTCTACCAAGAATGGTGAAATAATATTTCACCATTGTTGGTAGATCAATTATCACATTTATTGTCTGGGCTCTTTCTTTATATTTCACCATTCTTTCTACCAAGAATGGTGAAATAATATTTCACCATTGTTGGTAGATCAATTATCCATTTTTGTAGTGAATACTTTCTTCTGTTTTACATTCTTTCTACCAAGAATGGTGAAATAATATTTCATTGTTGGTAGATCAATTATCACATTTGTGTCTGGGCTCTTTCTTTATATTTCCCCATTCTTTCTACCAAGAATGGTGAAATAATATTTCACCATTGTTGGTAGATCAATTATCATTTGTGTCTGGGCTCTTTCTTTATATTGCACCATTCTTTCTACCACGAATTGTGAAATAATATTTCACCATTCTTGGTAGATCAATTATCACATTTGTGTCTGGGCTCTTTCTTTATATTTCACCATTCTTTCTACCAAGAATGGTGAAATAATATTTCACCATTGTTGGTAGATCAAATTATCACATTTGTGTCTGGGCTCTTTCTTTATATTTCCCCATTCTTTCTACCAGAATGGTGAAATAATATTTCACCATTGTTGGTAGATCAATTATCACATTTGTGTCTGGGCTCTTTCTTTATATTTCACCATTCTTTCTACCAAGAATTGTGAAATAATATTTCACCATTGTTGGTAGATCAATTATCACATTTGTGTCTGGGCTCTTTCTTTATATTTCACCATTCTTTCTACCAAGAATGGTGAAATAATATTTCACCATTGTTGGTAGATCAGGTATCACATTTGTGTCTGGGCTCTTTCTTTATATTTCCCCATTCTTTCTACCACGAATTGTGAAATAATATTTCACCATTCTTGGTAGATCAATTATCACATTTGTGTCTGGGCTCTTTCTTTATATTTCACCATTCTTTCTACCAAGAATGGTGAAATAATATTTCACCATTCTTGGTAGATCAATTATCACATTTGTGTCTGGGCTCTTTCTTTATATTTCCCCATTCTTTCTGGGGAATGGTGAAATAATATTTCACCATTGTTGGTAGATCAATTATCACATTTGTGTCTGGGCTCTTTCTTTATATTTCACCATTCTTTCTACCAAGAATTGTGAAATAATATTTCACCATTCTTGGTAGATCAATTATCACATTTGTGTCTGGGCTCTTTCTTTATATTTCCCCATTCTTTCTGCAAGAATGGTGAAATAATATTTCACCATTGTTGGTAGATCAATTATCACATTTGTGTCTGGGCTCTTTCTTTATATTTCACCATTCTTTCTACCAAGAATGGTGAAATAATATTTCATTGTTGGTAGATCAATTATCACATTTGTGTCTGGGCTCTTTCTTTATATTGCACCATTCTTTCTACCACGAATTGTGAAATAATATTTCACCATTCATGGTAGATCAATTATCACATTTGTGTCTGGGCTCTTTCTTTATATTTCACCATTCTTTCTACCAAGAATGGTGAAATAATATTTCACCATTGTTGGTAGATCAATTATCACATTTGTGTCTGGGCTCTTTCTTTATATTTCACCATTCTTTCTACCAAGAATGGTGAAATAATATTTCACCATTGTTGGTAGATCAATTATCACATTTGTGTCTGGGCTCTTTCTTTATATTTCCCCATTCTTTCTACCAAGAATGGTGAAATAATATTTCACCATTGTTGGTAGATCAATTATCACATTTGTGTCTGGGCTCTTTCTTTATATTTCCCCATTCTTTCTACCAAGAATGGTGAAATAATATTTCACCATTGTTGGTAGATCAATTATCACATTTGTGTCTGGGCTCTTTCTTTATATTTCACCATTCTTTCTACCAAGAATTGTGAAATAATATTTCACCATTGTTGGTAGATCAATTATCACATTTGTGTCTGGGCTCTTTCTTTATATTTCCCCATTCTTTCTACCAAGAATGGTGAAATAATATTTCACCATTGTTGGTAGATCAATTATCACATTTGTGTCTGGGCTCTTTCTTTATATTTCCCCATTCTTTCTACCAAGAATGGTGAAATAATATTTCACCATTGTTGGTAGATCAATTATCACATTTGTGTCTGGGCTCTTTCTTTATATTTCACCATTCTTTCTACCAAGAATGGTGAAATAATATTTCACCATTGTTGGTAGATCAATTATCACATTTGTGTCTGGGCTCTTTCTTTATATTTCACCATTCTTTCTACCAAGAATGGTGAAATAATATTTCACCATTGTTGGTAGATCAATTATCACATTTGTGTCTGGGCTCTTTCTTTATATTTCACCATTCTTTCTACCAAGAATGGTGAAATAATATTTCACCATTGTTGGTAGATCAATTATCACATTTGTGTCTGGGCTCTTTCTTTATATTTCCCCATTCTTTCTACCAAGAATGGTGAAATAATATTTCACCATTGTTGGTAGATCAATTATCACATTTGTGTCTGGGCTCTTTCTTTATATTTCCCCATTCTTTCTACCAAGAATGGTGAAATAATATTTCACCATTGTTGGTAGATCAATTATCACATTTGTGTCTGGGCTCTTTCTTTATATTTCACCATTCTTTCTACCAAGAATGGTGAAATAATATTTCACCATTGTTGGTAGATCAATTATCACATTTGTGTCTGGGCTCTTTCTTTATATTTCACCATTCTTTCTACCAAGAATGGTGAAATAATATTTCACCATTGTTGGTAGATCAATTATCACATTTGTGTCTGGGCTCTTTCTTTATATTTCCCCATTCTTTCTACCAAGAATGGTGAAATAATATTTCACCATTGTTGGTAGATCAATTATCACATTTGTGTCTGGGCTCTTTCTTTATATTTGCCCATTCTTTTGTTTCTCAAGAATGGTGAAATAATATTTCACCATTGTTGGTAGATCAATTATCACATTTGTGTCTGGGCTCTTTCTTTATATTTCATTCTTTTCTACCAAGAATGGTGAAATAATATTTCACCATTGTTGGTAGATCAATTATCACATTTGTGTCTGGGCTCTTTCTTTTATATTTCACCATTCTTTCTACCAAGAATGGTGAAATAATATTTCACCATTGTTGGTAGATCAATTATCACATTTGTGTCTGGGCTCTTTCTTTATATTTCCCCATTCTTTCTACTTCTCAAGAATGGTGAAATAATATTTCACCATTGTTGGTAGATCAATTATCACATTTGTGTCTGGGCTCTTTCTTTATATTTCACCATTCTTTTCTACCAAGAATGGTGAAATAATATTTCACCATCGTTGGTAGATCAATTATCACATTTGTGTCTGGGCTCTTTCTTTATATTTCTGATTTTCTATTTTCAAGAATGGTGAAATAATATTTCACCATTGTTGGTAGATCAATTATCACATTTGTGTCTGGGCTCTTTCTTTTTATATTTCACCATTCTTTCTACCAAGAATTGTGAAATAATATTTCACCATTGTTGGTAGATCAATTATCACATTTGTGTCTGGGCTCTTCTTTATATTTCTCATTCTTTTCTAATTACCTAATTGTGAAATAATATTTCACCATTGTTGGTAGATCAATTATCACATTTGTGTCTGGGCTCTTCTTTATATTTCCCCATTCTTTCTACTCACTGAATGTAAAATAATATTTCACCATTGTTGGTAGATCAATTATCACATTTGTGTCTGGGCTCTTTCTTTATATTTCCTTATATTTCCTCAAGAATGGTGAAATAATATTTCACCATTGTTGGTAGATCAATTATCACATTTGTGTCTGGGCTCTTTCTTTATATTTCACCATTCTTTCTACCAAGAATGGTGAAATAATATTTCACTCATTGTTGGTAGATCAATTATCACATTTGTGTCTGGGCTCTTTCTTTATATTTTATTCTTTCTATCAAGAATGGTGAAATAATATTTCACCATTGTTGGTAGATCAATTATCACATTTGTGTCTGCCTTTTCTTTATATTTCACTATTCTTTCTACCAAGAATCGTGAAATAATATTTCACCATTGTTGGTAGATCAATTATCACATTTGTGTCTGGGCTCTTTCTTTATATTTCACCATTCTTCTACCAAGAATGGTGAAATAATATTTCACCATTGTTGGTAGATCAATTATCACATTTGTGTCTGGGCTCTTTCTTTATATTTCACCATTCTTTCTACCAAGAATGGTGAAATAATATTTCACCATTGTTGGTAGATCAATTATCACATTTGTGTCTGGGCTCTTTTCTTTATATTTCACCATTCTTTCTATACAAGAATGGTGAAATAATATTTCACCATTGTTGGTAGATCAATTATCATGTATTTGTGTCTTGGCTCTTTCTTTTCTCACTATCTTTCTACCAAGAATTGTGAAATAATATTTCACCATTGTTGGTAGATCAATTATCACATTTGTGTCTGCCTTTTCTTTATATTTCACCATTCTCTACCAAGAATGGTGAAATAATATTTCACCATTGTTGGTAGATCAATTATCACATTTGTGTCTGGGCTCTTTCTTTATATTTCACTGATTTCTTTTATCAAGAATGGTGAAATAATATTTCACCATTCTTGGTAGATCAATTATCACATTTGTGTCTGGGCTCTTTTCTTTATATTTTCAATTATTCTTTCTACCAAGAATTGTGAAATAATATTTCACCATTGTTGGTAGATCAATTATCACATTTGTGTCTGGGCTCTTTCTTTATATTTCACTATTCTACCAAGAATGGTGAAATAATATTTCACCATTCTTGGTAGATCAATTATCACATTTGTGTCTGGGCTCTTTCTTTATATTTCACCATTCTTTCTACCAAGAATGGTGAAATAATATTTCACCATTCTTGGTAGATCAATTATCACATTTGTGTCTGGGCTCTTTCTTTATATTTCCCCTATTCTTTCTACCAAGAATGGTGAAATAATATTTCACCATTCTTGGTAGATCAATTATCACATTTGTGTCTGGGCTCTTCTTTATATTTCAACATTCTTTCTACCAAGAATTGTGAAATAATATTTCACCATTCTTGGTAGATCAATTATCACATTTGTGTCTGGGCTCTTTCTTTATATTTCACCATTCTTTCTACCAAGAATGGTGAAATAATATTTCACCATTCTTGGTAGATCGATTATCACATTTGTGTCTGGGCTCTTTCTTTATATTTCCCCATTCTTTCTACCAAGAATGGTGAAATAATATTTCACCATTGTTGGTAGATCAATTATCACATTTGTGTCTGGGCTCTTTCTTTATATTTCACCATTCTTTCTACCAAGAATGGTGAAATAATATTTCACCATTGTTGGTAGATCAATTATCACATTTGTGTCTGGGCTCTTTCTTTATATTTCACCATTCTTTCTACCAAGAATGGTGAAATAATATTTCACCATTGTTGGTAGATCAATTATCACATTTGTGTCTGGGCTCTTTCTTTATATTTCACCATTCTTTCTACCAAGAATGGTGAAATAATATTTCACCATTCTTGGTAGATCAATTATCACATTTGTGTCTGGGCTCTTTCTTTATATTTCACCATTCTTTCTACCAAGAATTGTGAAATAATATTTCACCATTGTTGGTAGATCAATTATCACATTTGTGTCTGGGCTCTTTCTTTATATTTCACCATTCTTTCTACCAAGAATGGTGAAATAATATTTCACCATTCTTGGTAGATCAATTATCACATTTGTGTCTGGGCTCTTTCTTTATATTTCCCCATTCTTTCTACCAAGAATGGTGAAATAATATTTCACCATTCTTGGTAGATCAATTATCACATTTGTGTCTGGGCTCTTTCTTTATATTTCACCATTCTTTCTACCAAGAATTGTGAAATAATATTTCACCATTCTTGGTAGATCAATTATCACATTTGTGTCTGGGCTCTTTCTTTATATTTCACCATTCTTTCTACCAAGAATGGTGAAATAATATTTCACCATTCTTGGTAGATCGATTATCACATTTGTGTCTGGGCTCTTTCTTTATATTTCCCCATTCTTTCTACCAAGAATGGTGAAATAATATTTCACCATTCTTGGTAGATCAATTATCACATTTGTGTCTGGGCTCTTTCTTTATATTTCCCCATTCTTTCTACCAAGAATGGTGAAATAATATTTCACCATTCTTGGTAGATCGATTATCACATTTGTGGGAGACAGCGAAAGAAAGTAAAAGAGTCTAAATGAATTTAGCTAAATATATTTATAAAATAAATTCTAAAATCCCCAGCACCCTTCATTTGTAATAATGTGCAGTCATAGCAAAATAATAAATTTAGTCTGAAGTCCTGAAAGACAGAACACAAACTTTTTCAAACTTTGTCAAACAATTTATTTCCCCAATATTGTTCTTGATATATAAAAAGCACATAGCATTATCTTTATATATATATATAATATATGAAATTGTTTGAACATTATTTTTGATTGATACTCATATTTAAGTAGATATTCTGTTTATAATCAAACAGTATTATATATTTATTTCTACCAGCCTGATTATTTACAATAATTTTTTTTTAATTTGACTTTGTTTAGACTGATTGTCATTCATGGTGAAGAGGTCTAAGATGTGCCAGATCAATTAGGGGCTTCCCCTATGTGGATAGGGGTCACAGGTTCAAATCTTGCCGAATGACACATTTTAGTAACAAAAGTTTATTTCAAATAATCGGCTGTTTATAATTAGTTTTGTTAATCTTTGTTAATTTCCATAAAATAAATATTATGGAAATTAACAAATATATATATATATATATATATATATATATATATATATACACACTTCATCTTCCACATACAAGTCTGTTTCGCTGTATCACAGCTCATCAGTCTGGCTAGACATTCACCCGCCTCCAGCTAGGATCGAAGCTCAACCGATTTGGTGTCAGTCAAAGTCACTAACCCCTAATCCATAGGCACATGGAATCAGAGAAGGGAAATTTTTACGTTTTATGCAAGCGGCATATAGACAGCCAGACCTTGTTGATAGTTTGACTGGCTTAAAAGAATACTTACTGCCTAAATACACCTTATAAAATTTATATATCTATATATATATATATATATAGTGGGAGAGAAGAAAACTCAACGCATAATTAAACTGTTATAAATACAGAACTTGTTTTGGCTGTTGTAAAAATTAGAAACTGCTTCTTCAAATTCTTTCACTCAAATTTTGTTGGCCCAGAGAAAATAAGGTTAGGTGATGGGTAGAGGTATATACAGTTAAACAATAATACTGGAAATGTCACAAAAATAAGGAACACATACACCAAATCACACATTTACAAAAAAAATCTTAAAGGAAAAACAATATAAAAAAACAAACAAGAGAATAGATATAAATACACACAGACACAATAAAAGTAAAAATACCCCCCCCCCAAAAAGAAATTCAAATAAAACTATAACTCACCTTATTTAATATATATATATATATATATATATATATATATGTATGTATGTGTGTATAATCAGTGTGTGCATGCAGATCTTCTATGTGCCCTGTCCCTTCAGGACGTAGGTGATCATAGCTTTCCACGTCTCCCTGTCTCTGGTGGCTCTTAGCACTCTTTCTCCTGTTACACCACCCAAACCCCTCTGTCATCCCATAAATCTAGAATATAAATGTATAGAAACTAGCATGGCCACAAAATGTGGGATCAGTTTACATATTGATTGTAATATAGAATTGATCCCCCATTTTATTCCCACATTATTTCTTATAAACAGTTGGCATATATATTCTTCTATGTGCCCTGTCCCTTCAGGACATAAGCGATCATGGCTTTCCACGTCTCCCTGTCCCTGGTGGCTCTTAGCATGCCTTCTCCTGTTATACCATGCAACCTTCGTTCCATCATCTACCTGATTAGATCTTCAAATATGTTATCCGTTGCTTTTCCCTGTCTCTTTTTTCCCTCTTGTTAGTATCAGATTCTCCAAGCCCTCCTTCCTCATTGCATGTCCCAGGAACCTCAGGTGTCTCTTCCTGATGCTCAGTCCTTTTTGTTTCCATCATTTCTAAGACCTCATCATTGCTCACATGCTTGATTCATAGATCACTGGATTAAAATATTTTTGCTGTCTGATTCTTTATTTAACAAAGTTATTATTGGGATAGGATGTGCATTGTGGTGCAGTGGATATCGGCTCGGAATGAGAAATCAGGTAACCGAGTTCGAATTCCAGTTGAATTCATTGCATTCACTTATGCGCAAATACCCTTGGGAAAGGTATTAATCCGTCTCTTCCCTCCAGTTATGGGTTAAATAATAGGACAGATTGGGTTCTATAGCCTTGGTCGGCAACCAGTCTACCGCAGAAAGCAATGGCAACCTACTGCAGGATAATCTTCTGCCCAGTCAGTCAAGTCTCTTTCGAGACATGATCGCCCAAAGTGTGTATCGCGCATGGCACTTAACTGACTGATTATTGGGATCTTGGAGTCTGACATCACAACAAGATTTATAGCATCAAAGAAAACAAACAGCTAGCAATGTTACCTGACATTGCCAGGCTTAGTTGGTTCTGATCCACATTGATTTCTTACAAAAAAATGAAACTTATTTAGCCATCATTTGTGAAACTTGAACTGCATGGAAAATGACTTTTGAACAATCTTGTAAGTATTTGAAGCAAAAATCAGTTTTTTAAACTTCCAAGAGTCATTATGAATTTTGAGAGAAACAAAGATAGGATTTTCCACAACTGTTTATTCAATAATGTCATGAGATTAACATAAAAGAATTTCTTTAACAAGATATTCCATCCACATTACATTTTACAGAAGTACTGACACACGATGAATACAAATGTCTTAGGTTCTGGGTATCACGGTAAACTACATTCGGCAGCAAGGCCTCTGATTGGGAGGTTATGAGGAGCATGGAACCACCTCTTAATTGCTGTTGTTCTCAGGTTCACCCTGACCTGGGGTGGTAGCACCTGTTAGGATCCTAACTATGGGCAAATAGTCAACACCCAAAGTGGGGTCAAAACACTATGAAAGTATAAAAATACTTTTATAGAAATATGTGCATTGTGGTGAAGTGGATATCGACTAGGAAAGACAAATCAGGAAGCCGAGTTCAAATTCTTGTTGAAATCCTTGCATTCACTTACGCACAAATACCATTGGAAAAGTTATTAATCCATCTCTTCCCTCCAGTTATGGGTTAAATAATAGAATTGATTGGGTTCTATAGCCTTGGCTGGCAACCAGTCTACCGCAGAAAGCAATGGCAACCTACTGTGGAATAATCTTCTGCCTAGTCAGCCATGTCTATTTCGAAACATGATTGCCTAAAGCGTGTATCACATACGGCACTTGACTGACTGACTGACTGACTTAATAGTTGGAATAATGATTAAGGCTGCTACTGGTCATAAAGTGAGGGATCGGTTTTCTATTGTTATGAAGTAATAAATTGATCCCCCACTAATTACTACTTAATAATATAATACATCTCTTCTACCTCTAGCTATGAGTCAAATAACAGGACAGATTGGGTTCTATAGCCTTGGCTGGCAACCAGTCTACCGTAGAAAGAAATGGAACCAACTGTGGAATAATCTTCTATCCAGTCAGTCATGTCTCTTTTGAGACATGATCACCCAAGGCGTGTATTGCATATAGCACTTGACTGATACATATAAATATACTTTTGTTGAAAAATATACATTTTTGGAGGAAAAAAAATTATTACCAGCAATACATTTTTGAATACAAAACTGGAAGAAATCTTCAATTTTCAAAAATAAAAACAATTTTTTATCACAATCTGACTAAATCAACTTTCTCACTATAAACAAACATTAAAAAATACTTTAAAACCCTATGTTTTGGAATTAAATAACCAGATGTTGATATTTAAACAAAACTCAAACAAATGCCTTAACTCATATGTCGACAACTTGAATTTTTTTTTGACAAAAATATAAAAATAATTACTGACATTTATGAAAATTGTGAAGATCTTCAGGAGTCTGAAGATAAAAATGGAAATGTGAAAATTGTGGAGTAGAAAGCGCCATGAGATCAGCAACATTAAGTGCATTAAGAGAAGAGAAAGAATTGCAAATAAAATCATTTGAGTAGAAAACAAACAAAAAAAACCAAAAAACAAAGAATATATCTGATGATGAAACAGTAAGACACAACCATATAAGTATGACCAGAGGAATAAATACTTGAATAGTATCTTTTCATGGCCTTTCCTATATTGGACAAGGACTGGGAAATTCAATAAAATAATCAGAATAAATGCAAAAAACAAAAAAAAAAACAGGCAAACTGAGAAAAAAAAAAAAAAGAACTCCAAAGATATTTCAAGAATCAAACAAAAGCAATTGCATATGTGATAATATGGACCTGATTGCAAACAGAAGTTTTGGAGAAAGAAAGTGAAATCATATGTTGTAGAGTGGCTGACATCCCTGAAACACTCTCAATGATGAAATGACCTACATTTATTTAAGTAAAGAATAGTAGCATTCGAGGCATAATATTCAAGTGTGATTTGAGTAATATTTGGACTGATTACTTTGGAAACTATTGCTATCTAAACCCCTCCTCTGTGTCGTAAGTTCTGTCTTGTCTGTCATTGGAACTTTTGTACTGTTCTGTGCATATCCGCTTAGCCCTGGATATTGTGCTGAATAATGCCGAGGCACATTTTCACTGCATATCGTATTCACCCTGGTGATACAACACCATATTAATTGCAGTCTCAAAGAAATGAATATATTAAGGCCAAAATAGAACAAACCAATTATTAAAACGTAAAGCAATTCAGCAAGTTAGCTCACAAAAAATGCAAAAATAGACATGATTGTGTAGGAGAGTTTCTACACTGGGAAGTGTGCAAATAAGTAGTTTGAAAATACAGACCAATGATATATGCACTAATCGAAGAAAAAAACTTCATGAAACAGATGAACCAAGTGAAAATTTAGTCATTGTAGATAAGGAAACAAATTGTGTAATAAAGTATAGAATAATTTTCTTTTGAAAAATGAAAAATAGATTCTTGACTTTGACAAATTTGTGAAAATGAAGCTGAGAATGGTACCCATCATTACTAGTGTGCTTGAAACAGTAATAAAAAGCCTTGAAAAGAGGTAAGAACAAGAGAATATCCAATGAAGAATTAAAAAGGTCAAGCTGGTCACACTAACATCAAACTTGTCATTTGGTCTTTAGTAAAAACAATCCCAGTTAAAACTGATTTGATAATACAACAGCTACAAAACGATACATCAATAATTATGATTTGACATTTATTAATACAGGATTTAGGATTAACTATAATTAATTTAATTATGCAATTATAATTAATCATTATAAGATTAAAAAGTACGAAAAAGAATGATTACATTTTTTTTTCTGGCAGCTTCTCTCTTCATAATAAAATCAAGCACATGTGTTGTATATCCTCTCTTGGGAATTAACATATTTGTAATGGGAAAACACACCTATTCCTCAGATAATAGACTCTCCCTCCTATATTAATAAGAGTTAATAGGAAGTTAACTGAGGAAGTTCTTGGGAGTTCTTTAGACTTCTATTGGAGTTCAATAGAACTACTAGGCAGTTGATATTAGTTGGCAGTTAGCCGATTACTAAGGAGTCAGCTTTTAGTAAATGATTACCAAGTTCCTAACATTTTGGGCACGTTAAGTTGATTAGCAACCGACATAGCACAATTATAACCTTCAGTGTGGAAAACTACTCCACAACAATGTTACACATGAATGTACAATTAATTGCCGTGTCCATCTCTTTCTCTTTCTGATACAGGCAATTGTATCCACACACACACACACACACACACAAACTTAGCACATGCCCCCCACCCACACCCACACTTAGCAAGTGCACATATACAGAGGTTGGTATGTTTGCATACATGATATTTATACTGGTTTCTATTTTTGAGCGCCTGTAGCTCAGAGGTAGAATCGCTGACTGACGCAAATTCGGTTGGATTTCAGTCCTGGGTAAAAAGCAATCGGCTGTCTAACCATACTGATGAGCTGTGATACAGCGAAACAGATCTGTCTGCGGATGACTATATATGTGCTCTCTCTCTCACACACACACACAACATACATTTTGTTAAAAATGACAGGCAAAGTGCTATCATAAAGTTTTGTAATTTTTCAATAACTCATAACTCATAATTTTTTCTTTTCAGAACAAAATTTTATAAAAATTGTCTGAATTTTTTCTTTCTCCAGTTAAAAGTAAAATAAATTTTATCCCTGATGGCTAAAAGTATGGCCAAAATCTTAAATGTTTAAATAAAACACTCGGTCAATCTTTTTTTATCATCTTTGTTCTGAAAAGAGAAAAAAGATGATTACATGAAAATTACATAAAAAGTTTAAGTGTAGCACCTTGTCCATCACTTTTAATGAAAATTGCTTAAAAGACGATTGCTGTCTATTTACACTATATCAGTCAGTTAAGTTCCATACGTAATGTACACTTGGGCAATCATGTCTCGAAAGAGACATAACTTATTGAGCATAAGGTTTTCCCGTAATAGGTTGCCATAAAAATCTGCAGTAAACTTGCTGCCATCCAAAGAAACTATAGAAACTAATTTATCCTGCTATTTAACCCCCAGCTGGAGGGAAAAGAGCTGGATTAATAGATTTCTCAAGAGTATTTGTGTGTAATTGAATGCAATGAATACAATTGGAATTCATATGTGGCTCACTGATCTCTCGTTCCAAGCTGATATCTACTACACCACAATACACACATCCTAATACACACACACACACACATATATATATATATATATATATATATATATATATATATATATCCATTGTACATTGTGACACAGAAATTTCTATGTTTCGAGATAGATTCTCATCATCAGACAACGTTGATGTTAGTTGTGCAGATGATTTACATTTAAATGACAAAATTCTTTGGTTTGCTGTGCATGTGCGTGGGTGTTTCTTGTGGCTAATCAGATTCATTTTGGGATTTTGACCCAAAGAATACATACTAACCAACTTTTTCTTTTTTTTTCCTTTTTCCTTCCCCCTCATCCTACCCTTTTTACTATGACTGATTTATCAGGAAAGTGACTTCTTGCCAAACTCATCGGCCTAGGAAGATGATTCCAGAAACCATTAACATTTACGCTAGCATTAAGTTACAAGTTATCATAACTGATGATTTGAATGCACTCATTTTTTACAAACTGCTGATCCAACCTGTTAATGCGCTACCTCCCAGGTTATCTCACTGAAGGGACTGTAGAAACCATAAGTGGGCTGAATAAGTTTTAAATAAACATAAATGTGCCTGATTGGCACCTGCTATCGGGATTGTCATCTACAATCGTAAGAGCAGCTGGCCATTTTACATATATTTTGTTTGAGTTTGAGTTTTGTTTAATGGCATATCAACCTCTGTGGGTTATTTAATGCCAAAAAGGTAAGATTTTGAGGTTTCAGTTTTTTTGTTTTTTTTCACATTTGGCTATAGTGAGAAGGTTGATTTAGTCAGATTTTGATGGAAACCTTTTTTTTATTTCATTTTAAAAAACTGAAGATGTCTTCTAGTTTTGTATTAAAAAATGTGTTGCTGGTAATGATTTTTTTTTCAAAAATGTATTATGGCAATATATTTTTTTTCCTTCAAAAATATGTTATGGTTATATTTTTCCTTCAAAAATGTATATTATTCTATAAAAGTCAATTGTTACATATATATTTCTATATAAGTCTATTTTTGTACTTTCATAGTGTTTTGACCCCAGTTCGGGGTGTTTAACTATTGGCCCATAGCTGGGACCCTAACAGGTGCTACCACTCCGGGTCAGGGTAGACTTGGGGCACAACAGCAATTAAGAGGTGGTTTTATGCTCCTCACAACCTCCCAATCGAAGGTCTTGCTGCTGGATGCAGTTTTACATATGTATTCATTTTCTTTTATTTTTCATTCCATTAGAACAGGTATAAAAAAATAAAAAAATAAACTTACTTAATGAAAATATTCCCCTTTTCCTTGAATATATTGTATTTACTGTTTTTTTGTGAAAAACTATTCCACTATAATCCTTCGGTTTTTTTGTTTTTTCTGGTTTCTATTTCACAATGTATCAACTTCTTCCAGGCTAATAACTATTTGAAGGTTGGAACAGTGTTGAGAATCTCCAGATATTTTTTCAACTTCAACATTATTCTTTAGCAACCTACAATTTTAGCACATTTCCAGTTGCACATTTTTGTAGAAATAATTTATATATCTATATATATAATAAATATGCATATATAAATCTTAACTTTAGCATGCATCATATATGTGCATAAGGGTTTGTATTTAGTTCTTCTACACACACTTCCCTTTTAAGGTCTGCTATGTTTATGGGTCAAAATGCTCAATATCAGAGAATGGAGCGTATGAAAATGTAGAAGTGGACATTGTTGCCTCTGGGTGTTGAATTCAGTGTTTCATGCTAAACATGTTCATCAATATATATTTATACATATGTATGTGTCAATATATAAACATAAACATAGATATCTCTCTCTCTCTCTCTCTCTCTATATATATATATATATATATATATATTGTATAAATATGTGTACAAAAAATTTACTTTTATATTCAAATATGCCATATAACAGTGTATGTATATATATATATATATATATATATATATATATTCACACATATATATGTAGTTTAATTACATAATTTTTGGTCATAATAAGATTAGACCAGTGCACATTTGTATTAAAGTGTTCAAGACAATTGTAGGACTTTTGAATATTTTCCATTTATTATGCGGCCTAGGTTTCTACCATGAGTGATGTCTTTGCAATAACTGATTTTACTTCCTTTTTTTTTTTTAAGAATGCTCATGTAATGGTATTTTTTTTTTTTTTTTTAATCATTTCACCCCGAGCAAGGCGGAAATGCCACTGATGTGCGGGGGGGGGGGGGGGGGGCTACATAACTGTAAAAAGATTAATTAGAAAAGAGTGAGGAGAGAAAGGGAAGGTTATACAGGGGTGGGGAGAGAGCTAGAGTCCAGTGGTTAGTAGATGAGTATTGACTTTGCATTTAAATTTCTGGAGGTTGTAGCCGTCAGGAAAGCAAGAATACGGGAACGAGTTCCACAGGCAGGAAGTGCAAGAGAAGAAGCTGCAGGAGTAGAATTGTCATCTGCATTTGGCTAACCTGACTGTGAATGGGTATTTGAATGCTCACATGGCAGGGAATCTTTTGAGCGTGTAATTTTTAAAATTACAAAAATTATAACGTGTTCATCCATGGTTGTATGAATCTAATATGTATTTTTTTAGTATGGTTACACTTAGTCATAATTTCTGTTCTTTCATTCAATAGTTCATTTTTGTTTGAGAATAGCATAATCTCTCATACATATTAGGTTCATACAACCATGCATGAAAACATTATAATTTCTTGTAATTTTAATAATTGAGTGTCCCAAAAAAAACTGTTATGTGAGTGTTCTTAAAAAAAAAAAAGGTAAACAGTAAAATCAGTTACTGCAAATTGCCTGAAGACAACACTCATGATAGAAGCCTAGGCTGCATAATAACACATTTACAAATGGAAAATATATATAAAGTTTAAATATAAAGTTACCTTTACATGACAGGACATGCAACAAATTGGAAATGTTTTATATCCTATCCTTCTGTCAGGTTTGAATCCATATTTGACTTCAGTTCCTGCACACGGGTGGTCCTGGGTATGACAATAAACTACATCTGGCAGCAAGGCTTCTGATTGGGAGGTTGTGAGGAGCATGGAACCACTTTTTTAATTGCAGTTGTTCACAGGTCCACCCTGACCCAGGGTGGTAGCACCTGTTAGGGTCCCAAGTATGAGCAAATATTTTATCCCCAAACTGGGGTCAAAACACTATGAAAGTAGAAAAATAGATGTTTCCCCACTGTTCTTTTTTATGACTGAGCACAGATATTTTTGCCTTCATTATGTTTCTCTCCTCCTCCAATATATCCGAATAAACAGTGGCAAATTCCAATGCTGTAACAAATAGTTCTTTTGATATCAATGGATAGTACTCCTCAATATCGACTTGAATAAAAGAGCAGTTGTTTTTTTTCCCCTTTTATATTGTAAAACCAGTTTATTACATTCGTGGCATCCTTCCCTAATTTTAATTCCAGTTATTCATAATTAGTTTGTATACTCTTTCCAGTAAGGATGTGTGTTGTGGCGCAGTGGATATCAACTCGGAACGAGAAATCAGAGAGCCAAGTTCGAATTCCAGTTGAATTCCTTGCATTCACTTACGCGCAAATACCCTTGGGAAAGATATTAATCTGTCTATTCCTTCCAGTTATGGGTTAAATAACAGGACAGATTGGGTTCTATAGCCTTGGTTGGCAACCAATCTACCACAGAAAGCAATGGCAATCTACTGCGGGATAATCTTCTGCCCAGTCACTCATGTCTCTTTCGAGACACAATCGCCCAAGCGTGTATCATGTATAGCACTCAACTGACTGACTGACTGAATATAATAGTTGGAAACATGATTAAGGCTTCTACTGGGCATAAAGTGGGGGATCATTTTATATTGTTATGAAGTAATAAACTGATACCCCACTAATTATTACTTAATAATCTTCCCTCTCTAGCTATTATTCAAATAACAGGGCAGATTGGGTTCTATAGACTTGGCTGGCAACCAGTCTACTGCAGAAAGCAATGGCAACCTACTGCGGGATAATATTCTGCCCAGTCAGTCATGTCTCTTTCGAGACATGATCACCCAAGCGTGTATCACGTATGGTAATTAACTGACTGATTGACTCTTTCCAGTATGTTTTTGCTAATTTTTCCTATTTCTGGTCTTGTGGGATTTATCATTCTAGGAACAGGATTTGTGTTAGTTTTCCTTGTGATCCTTTATGGTGATATAGCACTTTGTGTTGAGTTTTGCTACTCTGTTGCTTATTATCAATTTATCTGTGATTTCTTTCCTAGATGTATTGATCTTATCAACTAAATCAATCATATTCATATCAACTTTGTTATAGATTTTGTCAAGTTTTTCATGATTAGTGTATTGTATTCCTTTAGTGTTACACTATTAGTTAAAAGGCATGCACGCATAGATTTTATCCCTACATAAATAGTAAATGGATTGTTTTTTGTATTTAAATGTAAATTATTTCCACAACTAACATCTAACATTGCCTGATGACAAGATAGGAATCTCAAAACAGAAATTTCCCTGTTGCAATGTATTTTTAATTTATAATTATGATTAGGATGTAGTCAAAGAAATTCTAACAATCACACAGACACCACATTGGTTCTTCATAATGATTAGAAAGTCAAAAAATGCACAAACAAAAATAACAAAATGTTAAATTCAGACAGTTTATCCACAATTCTGAGCACAATGCTCGGGACATAGCAACAGAAACATTTGCTGACGCTTTTCACTGTTGTCTTTCGTCTCTTAGCTGGTCAATACAAGCTGATTTTAAAAATTCTGATACCACTCTGGCACAAATATCTCGACTTATTTCTATCCAGGGTAACTCTCTAAAAGTCAGTATGAGGCACATTGATAGCCAAGAGATTACTCTTGAGCATTTCTTTATACATATGAGGGTAGGTCAACATTAATATCTATTCTTTGCAACAGATTTAATAATAGAAGCTGACAAAAATGAATATAAAAATCTTAGGATTTAGAATCTATTCCTCAATGTAGTTTCCTTCTTTTCCACTCAATCTATTCCAACTCTGATTTATGGCCATGCTTTCTTACCTAAACACAATTTCCCACTTTCAACTCATCATCATTGGAGAACCACTTACCTCTATAAGCTATCCCTTTTGATCAACTCCAGAAGCTCTTGTGTAGCAATCCCTTCAACTCTTTTCAGGAATCTCTCTCAATTCTGGGAATCCAATTATCACGGACATTTGTGTAAAAGAATTCTGCATCAAACATGGTTCATCTAGTGCAAGGGTATCAACCTGTTTAGTTTTGTCCAGATTCACGACAGCAGCTGCTCTGCTATGAACGTAATTTTTTTTTTTCTTGACGATTGCCATTAATGCTGATGCACCATTACACTGTATTGACATTAAGTGCAACCTTTTCATAAATATTTATTCATCTCTTGTTAACCTTTGCAGCATTTTCTCTTAAAAATAAAACAGAAATTCTATGACAGCATCCATTTTTGAAAGTTCACTATGGTCAAATATTTGAAGGTAACTACACAAATTTTTTCCCTGAATTTCTAGACACCTTATGGTTTAAGAAATAAAAATTCCTGGGAATTATGTCTAATACTTGTTTAAATTCTTTATTTCTGATTCCTTTTGCTTTTAACAATACCTAACTTTTGGAAGTAAAACATTTGAAATAGTCTTTTGTCAGCCATGCACTTATTTCTTTTAATCTGCAAACATAATTTTGTTTATTTCACTTTGACAATTTTCGGTTATGTGATATAATGTTCCTAACATTATGATCATAAAAGTAAGGAAAATAGATATATAGATAGAAGAAACTATAGAGTAATCAAAATGTCCTTGCTCTGATCACTGATATGCAAATGAGTGTGTTACATAGCCTCTTGACCAATACAGAGCAAATGAGACAACCTCTCATTGCTTTCTTGATATTTTTTTTTTTTTTATAAGCGTTTCACCCCGAGCAAGGCATGTCACTGCCACTACTGTGCAGGGGGGTACGTAGAGTGGAGAAAGGCTGATTAAATATAAGAAATGACAGAGGGTGGGTGATAGACGGGTAAGGATTTGGGTAGATGAGTGTTGTGAGAATAGTTGGGAGTTAGTGTGATAGGTATCTATTGACCCTACATTTAAACACCTGGAGATTGTAACTGTCGGGAAAGCAGACTTGTGGAAGGGAGTTCCACAGGCGGGAATTGCAAGAAAAGAAGCTGTTGGAGTAGAATTTACGGTTACATCTTATTTGTTTAACTGTAAAAGGGTGGGACCTAGTTGCTAATCTAGTATCTCATGTAAATTTGTGCTTAGGCGGCACCAGTGATCTAAGCTCATCGGAGCAGAAGCCATGAAAGTACTTGTAGAAGAGGCACAGGGAAGCCACATCACGCCGGTGTGAGAGCGGCTGCAGCCGGTCTGCCAAGTCAGTATCAACCACGTTACAGATCCTCCTTTGTATTTTGTCAAGAAGCCCAAGGAGAGCAGCAGGGGCACCCGACCAGATATGGCAGCAATATTCAATACACGGGCGGATGGTAGATTTGTATATGTGCAGAATAGATTCAGGTGGGAAAAATTTCCGGGCCCTGCACAGGGAGCCCACTTTCATAGCAGCAGATTTGGCAATGGATTCAATATAGTCATTCCATTTGAGGTCCGCCGAGAGTGTAAGGCCAAGGAGGCATAGTATTTTACTCTCTGGGAGGCTAGCCTGTCCCATGCTAATGGGAGGTAGATGCGATTGTCTATGGTGGTTAGTTGATAACAGCTTTGTTTTGGAGGCATTGAAATTTACCAACCATTCCCTACCCCAGGTCACTACGGATTGGAGGTCCCTTTCAAGTACGGCAGCGAGGTTCACTTTGTCGTTCAGACCTGGTTTCTGATTGATGCGGGAGTAGATTGTTGTGTCGTCGGCATACATGCCAACTTGGGATCTAATGGTGTCGGGGAGATCATTAATGTAGATCAGAAAGAGCGTGGGACCTAGGATAGAACCTTGAGGGACGCCCGCGTTCGTCTGGTAGTTTTGGGAGGCATGCCCATTTAATACCACCTTCAATGTGCGGTTAGAGAGGAAGGACTGGATGAGGTCAAACAGATGTCCAGTTATCCCATAGCTCCGCAGTTTGCACAAGAGGCCGGCATGCCAGACCCTGTCGAATGCTTTGGAGATATCCAAGGCAACGGTTCGGGCTTCACCATTCTTGTCGAGTGCCTGGTATATGTACTCGGTAATGGTCGTTAGCATATCAGCAGTAGACCTGGTGAAGCAAAACCCATACTGTTTGTCAGAGAGAAGCCCGTTGGCCATAAGATGCTGAATCACCTCGGCGTTGATAATGGCTTCGAAAACTTTGCCAAAGATTGGAAGGAGACTAATAGGATGGTAATTGGCGGGGTCTGAGGGTTCGCCAGAATTCTTAAATATAGGTACTACGCAGGAGGACTTCCAACAGGCAGGAAAGCAGGAAGCAGATAGGCAGAGGTTATAGAGTTTAGAGAGGACAGAGGAGAGTTCTGGGGCACATTTCTTCAGTACTATGACTGGGATTCCGTCACCGCCGCTCGCTTTGTGTGGGTCAAGTTGCGCAATTATCTTGGCGACCAGCGAGGGTGAAATGTGGACGTTATTTAGTTGAGCCTTAGTTCTGGGTGGGAAGTCTGGTGTAGGTATTCCTAACGAGTCCAGTGTCAAATTGGTTGAGAATCTACGGGCAAAGCATTCAGCCTTGTCGGCTGGGGAGGTGAGAACTTCAAATTCATTGATTAGTGGGGGTATTGAAGTCTTGTTCCTGCTGAGCACGCTTTTGCAGAGACACCAGTAATCTTTGGAGCCAAACTTAGAGGATGCTATGCATTGCCTAATTCTGGTAGCAAACGCCCTCTTGGCTTCGTTCAGTACTTTTTTACACTTGTTCCATGCTGAGGTGAAAAGGCACCTGTTTTGGTTCGACGAGCAGCTCCGATAGAGCCGGAAGAAATGGTTCCGGTGGGCAATAGCGGCCGAGCAAGCGGGTGAGAACCAGGGGGACGAATTTGGTTTTAGTTGGAATTTTCTGGCAGGGATAAAAGCATCGATGCCAGCCTTAACCCAAGAGGAGACTTCGGAGGCACAGTCTTCGACAGGAAGATCAAAGACGTTGTTCCAGGGGACGTCGCAGAGGAAGTCCCTGAACGAGTCCCAGTCGGCTCTTTGGTAGCAGTATGATATTCTGCTGGTCTGGTTTTCTTGGGTAGAGTTAGTGCGGATTGATATGTTTACGGAGACTACAGCGTGGTCAGAGTTTCCGAGGGGGCAGAGTTGCCTGGTAGTGCAGGAGTCTGGGATGGAGGTAAAACAAAGGTCAAGTAAAGAGTCCCTTCCGTTAGGGTTTTTAGAGAAACGCGTGGGGAAGTCCACCACTTGCGTTAGAGCTTGGGCTATTGAAAAGTGCATGGTGCGGATCCCAGCAAGGTCGGTGGCTGAGTTTTCAAGCCACTTGGTGTGGTGGGCGTTAAAATCGCCAAACACAAATATATGGGCAGATGGGTGAGAAGAAATGGCCCTGTCAATGTTAGTAGAGATGCAATCAAGTAACGTACAGTCAGAGGAGGAGGGGGAGCGGTAGAGGAAGAAGAGATAGCTAACCAAGCTTAGGAGTGAGAGATGGAAGCACATGAAGGAATGATCAAGGGATTCAAGAGATGTGACCCTGGCTAGGGGGAGTTGTTCGCTGACATATACTCCAAGCCCATGCATATGGACGTTGGAGTCCTTCCTGAAGAGAGGAAGGTAACCAGGAACGAACAGCTCTGAAGAGGGGATAGAAGGGTCAAGGTTAGTCTCACATATAGCTAAGATATCGGGTGAGTTAGTTAGAAGGAAAGACTCTACACTATTAAAGTTACTGCGAATACCTCGTATATTTGTGAAGGTAACGCAGATAGGTTTGGGCGGTTTACGACTAGCTGGTTTAGGCTTGCTATTTTGTTTGTTTAATATCACAATGTACTTTTATTTGATCTGAATTTGAAAGGTATATGAAAATATTTAGATATAAACAGACAAGTGTGCCACTCGTTGTCACCACAAGACCATCAATGCACCCATGCAAGATTGTGCTTTGTATCTTGTGGAGAAATGATGTACAATGAGCTGCTAGCAAACAACAGGCTAAACCATCACTGCAGGTCTGTACTGTTGGAACTTGTACAACAGGTATTGAAGCAGAATGATCCAGTATTGGTTAATCACAAAGGCTTACTGTTTCTCCATGACAATTCCAGGTTTCATGTCGCATGGTCGGACAAGGATGCCATACAGTGAGTTGGCTGGGAGACACAATGTCATCCACTTGAAACCCTGGACTTTGCATCTACGTCTTTCATTCTCTTGAAAACCAACTTCATAGTAAGTCTTTTGCAAATGAGAAAAACTTGTGAGCAGGTATCCAGACTTCTTTGCATCCAAGACACCTGATTTTCAATACCACAACTGGTGGCACATTGGCAAAAGGTTCTGGATTTTGATGGGTATTAATTTGAAGACTCAATCAGTTAAGTACCATATGTGACACATGCTTAGGTGATCATGTCTCTTTAGAATCATGACTGACTGGGCAAAAGATTATCATGCAGTAAGTTGCCATTACTTTCTGTGGTGGGCTGGTTGCTAGCCAAGGCTATAGAACCCAATGTGTCCTGTTATTTAACCCATAACCGGAGGAAAGAAATGGATTAATACCTTTCCCAAGGGTATTTGTGCATAAATGAATGCAAGGAATTTTTGTAAAATTTGGTGTATACTTTTTCTCTAATAACTAAAAAATGGCAACGACTTCTTTGTTTGCTGTGTACCTAAATAGATATAAACAAATTTATATAGAACAAACTACTTACACTTGGATAGATAGCAAAAACTTAGATATGAACATAATTAGATAGATGGATGAATATACTAAGATAGATAGATATGAACAGACATAATTAGATAGATACTAATTTCAAGAGTGATAACCAGAGAGAGAAAGAGTTTTGTATAACGGCATATCAACACCTCTGTGGGTTATTTAATGCCAAAAAGGTGGGGTTTCAAGATATTTTTTTTAAATGTTTGGTTATAATGAGAAGGTTGATTTAGTCAGATTTAGATGAAAAATTTTTTTTTTAATTTTAGAAAACTGAATATATCTTCTAGTTTTGTATCCAAAAATGTATTGTTGGTAATAATTTTTTTCTTCAAAAATATATTATGGCAATAATTTTTTTTCATTTAAAAATGTGTTATGGTAAAAATTTTTTCTTCAAAATTGTATTGTTGTTAATATTTTTCTTTCAAAAATATCTATATTACTATAAAAGTCTATTTTTATACTTTCAGTTTGAGGATAAACTATTTGCCCATAGCTGGGAACTTAACAGGTGCTAACACTCCAGGTCAGAGTGGACCTGGGAACAACAGCAATCAAGAGGTGGTTCCATGCTCCTCACAACCTCACAATCAGAGGCCTTGCTGCCAGATACAGTTTACCATCATACCCAGGACTGAGAGAAAGGTCAGGAGGAAATAATGAAATTACCTCGGCTGAAGCATGTAAAATTATTTTTATTCTGTTGCACACACTTTACATTTGTTTCATGAATTCCCATAAAATTTGACTTTCATTTATAATATTTGTAAAAAAAAAAATGCCTTTAGCTTTTTGATTGTATCAATTGATTTGCCTTGTTATTTTGTGCCAAAACTGAATGTCACGACAAACTTATTAATATCTTTATTTCTTGTTTGTTTTGTTTGGGTTTAGTTATTTGAACATTATTTCATGTTTTCAAGTAATGACTCTATTCTTGTTTCAAACGATATTATGCTTGAGTTAGCAATTGTTAGCAAAACACAAAAAATTCACTCTTTGGAAGCCATGGAGCTCATAAATAAATAAAACTAATAGTTATTAATAAAGTGGGGTGCGTATAAATTTATGTGCTGTGCACATTCAGAACATATGCGATCATGGTTCTCCACATCTTCCTGTTCCTTATAGCACTTAAGATATTTTTGTTATTTCTACCACATCCTGCTCTACCATTTATTTGCTTAAGCCCATCAAGTATATCATGTGCCTTTTTCCATTGTCCCTCTTTCCATCTGTCATGTGAGTATCGAATTTTCTAAGCCTTTCTTCCTAATCATGTCTTTGAAATTTTAACTGCCTCTTCCTTGATGTTAAGTATAAGATTTCGTGGTAAATCTTTGATTTGTTCCCTGAAGGTCTTTACTCCGTCAAATCTTTCCAAAACATCCTTAATTCCGTGCAAATGTATATGCTGAACTCAAATCAATAATTGTTTATTGAAGAAACCTACCTTTTTTTTATGTTATCGACCAGAAAAATATCGGACTATATCTCACCCCTTACCACCATTCTCATATCTGATTAACCGCTGAATGATTTGAGGCGTAGGATACTTATTTCGGCCTATTTACTTCCTTTGAGCAATTACTCTGCGATTTGTTTGGTTTCGGAACTCAATTTCTGCATAGTAATTGCAAAAAGGAAGTAAAAAGGCCGAAGAAATTGGCAAACTACGTGTGAAGTCATTCTGCAGTAAATAACATTTTTGAACCGTGGTTATGGGATGAGATAAACAGCGACAAGAAGTTTGATATTTTTCTGGTCGTTAACTTGAAAAAAGGTAGGTTTTGTCAAACAATTATTGATTTGAGTTAAGCATTTACATTTGCACAGAAATAAGGATGTTTTAGAAAGATTTGAAGGGGTAAAGGCCTTCGGGGGAAACAAATCAAAAATTTATCGATTTCACTTTGTTACTCTTCTCGACAAAACTTTGTCAATGTTCACATGTTTGGTCCATGGTATCCTCAGAATCCTCCTGTAGAGCCATATTTTTGTTGCTTTAAGTCTCTCCTTCATCTTTGATAAGTTTGCCCAGCATTCACTGCCATATAAGAGGACAGATATGTTTTCTTTGTTTCTAACAAAATTTTCTTGTCTCAATACTCCACTTTTGGAATAAGTCTTTGGCCATCCCGATATCCCTTCGGATCTCAGTGTCACACTTACTGTTCTCTGTTAAAACATTTCCCAGGTATTTGAATTTCTGTGCCTACTTGATTTTAGTATCTCTGACCTGTAATTAGAATTTTTTTTGCTGATGACAATGCATTCAGTTTTCTTGTAATTTATGTTTAGTCCTTTCTTCATGCTTTCTTTTGTTACATTCAGTAAAAGGTTTTGTAGTTTGCTTTACATGTCAATTAACAGCAATGTGTCATCTGCATATTTTTAATTGTTAAGTTTGTTTGCCAATGATGAATCCTGGCAGTATTTCTAATATGTTGAATAGATCTGGTGAGAAGACACATCCTTGTCTTACCCCCACTTTCTATTTATGCATATCTGCTGAACTTCTTCCCTGTCTGTATGCAGGTAGTTTGCTGCCAGTATGATTTTTTTTTTGTGGGGGATGCTGCCGACTTGCTTGCCAAACGCAACGCTAACACCCCTACAACGTATATTCAACCTTTTACTGAACTTACCAGCTAGTATTTCATGTCAAATGAGTTCTTCAAAGATGGAATGCGTAAACTTTTCCATGATGTCTTTCCCAAATATGTCACTGAGTTGCTGAGCAGCTTCAATAGATCTTTGTGGCATAATTTTGTCAGACACTTAGTCTATGAAACACACGTACGCATCCTTCAGCATTTGTATTTCTCTTTCTGGTAACGTCCTTAGCATAAATATTGGGTTCCCTGATTTGGTGTCTTTGACAAACCTGCACTGATCTTGTTTTATCTCTGGCTTTATTCTGTTGTGTACTCTATTCATCAGAATCGAAATCATTTGTTTTATGGCTCATTAAGCTGATTGTTGAATTGTATTCACGTTCATTTATACTTGGTTTCTTAGGCGGAGCTATGAAAATTAATCTGCTTAGGTCTTTCGGTTTATCACTGTTGTAAATTTCGTTTAATATTTCTGTAATCTTTTCTACGCTGAAATCGTCTGTCAGATTCTCCATTACAATACTTCCTGGCTCTGCCACTTTGTTTTTGTTCAATTTGGTAAGTGTATTTCCAGTCCATCAGTATTTTTGTGTATTGCCGATTGTTCTCTTTCATCATGAAAGAGATTTTCAACATATTCGTCTAATCAGGGAAGTATTATTTCTTTCTCTCCTATGAGCATTTCCTCTTTAGAATTAACACAAACCTGTTGATGAGCATGTCTTTTGTCTTGTTAATTGTCTCATTTTTTATGCATATCTGTAGAAATATATATATATATATATATATATATATATATTTTTTAATCATATCACCCCGAGCAAGGCAGTAATGCCACTGATGTGCAGAGGGTTACATAGGAGTGAAAAGATTGGAAAAGAGAAAACCGGAAACTGCATCCTAAACAGGAAACAAGGGATGAGCCTCTTCACCTGTTCAATAGACATGGGTGGAGTGTGAACCAGGCGATATATATATATATATATATATATATATATATATTGTCATCCGTAGACAGATCTGTTTCGCTGTATCACAGCCCATCAGTACGGTTAGACTCCGATTGCTACATAACCCAGGCTCGAAACCCGACCAAATTGGTGTCAGTCGGCGACTCTACCTCTGGGCCATGGGGCGTTCGGTGGAAGAAGGCAATCTTTTTAGCGCATATCATATTACGCGCCCAATAGCTAGAGTGCTCCAATTCATTTTACTGAAATGAGCAATGCATACACGCTAGAGTGGCTACTGTTTTTCAAAGTCTACCTTTCTTCTAGAGTGCTCAATATATATTTATTATAAATTATGTTTTAGAACATGTACATAATTTTTTCTATATATGTCCTCTTCTCTACAATCATATGTTTGTTTCTATGTTGGGTCCCAACATTTCATCAGGAGGAAATAGCAAGAGTTGGAATCATCCTCTGTTTATATTTGTTGTGGGGTTGGTTGGGGGTATTGATAATTAAGGGAATGTGTCTTTTGTTTTGACCGTTAGACTTTTGATGAAATGTTGGGACCCAACATTGAAATAAACATATGATTGTAGCGAAGAGGACATATATAGAAAAAAATTATGTACATGTTCTGAAACATAATTTATAATAAATATTCACAGCTCTATACATCATATATCGAGCACTGTTTTAAATTAATGTTTTGGATGAGAAAAAATTGTTTCTTTCCTTGTTCTGTACTCACTCGGATATATATATATATATATATATATATATATGATGATGATGAGGGGGACCAAAAAGTGCAGTGCAATGTTCACCAGCAGGCCAGCTGTTTTTTTCCTTTCTTTGGTGCCACAAGAAAATGGATTTCAGGTTTCCCTTTCTCGGAGTTACACAGGGTAGTTGTGAAACGGACACCAACTAAGCCCTTCTACTCCCTCTCTCAGACTGACTGTCAATCCTCAACTTTGACACACACAGCAATTCGAACTCAGCAGCCTGATTTTTCATTCAGTCATCCACTGCACCACAATGCATATACACACTGGTAAAAACAAAAAAATAGTATCTATTTCAAATACGAGTATATACTTTGATAACATTTGAAGTTAAATATATATATATATATATATATATATATATATATATATGTTTCAGTCATGTGGATTTGGAAGTTTCATGGGCGCATTATTATGATATCTTCAATGGTTTTATTTATTATGAAAACAGCACAGCAATATGTTCGCAAAACTTTGAATCTGGCTTAACAAAACAGTACTGCTCAGTTAAGGGGAAAATCTCTCCACATCAATTCTATTAATGCTCTGTATTGATATTGAGCACTTTATGACAAAAAGCCTGCTCAGCAAAAATGCCTCCCCATTAGTAAACTATAAAAAAAAGTAGCAATTTTGGCACAAAGCACCATTACAATTTAATTATATATAATTAATTTTTTTCCTCAGTTGAAGCCATGGATCAAATTGATTCTGAAAAAAGAAAATATTTTTTTACTTATAGAAAAATTGTTGCAAATTTTGTGGTAAAGAATTCTTTGATAACTATACTTAAAACAAGGTACATTAAATTTTCTAACATTCTTACAGCAACCCCTGGATGTTTGAACTGATGTAAAATTTTATCCCTTGTTTGCTCTTTAAGATTGGTATTATGGTTCCTTCAAAATCGGTGGTTTGCAAACAGGCGTAGCACACCTCATAGGTGCAGTGAAAGAGCATAGCAGGTGAGGCGGAATGATTTGAAAGACAATCAAACATTTAGTAACAGTTTTTAAAAAGTTCATATCCCCAAAATAAATATGATTTCAAAATTTAAAATATTATTATGGATTACTTGTAATTGTCAGCATGAGTTCCAGTAGTTATAAATAATTATTGATCTATTTTATCATTGTGATATTTTTGCGTTATAACAAGTATAGTAACTTGGGTCTGCAAATTAGAGGAGAGAGTTATCAATGATAATGTTTGGACTTTGAATCTCTGGTTCTTTCTTTAACACGCTTTCTGATTTTAAAATGTATCACATAAAATTTGGTAAGGTGCAAGGAAGTTTTAATTTTGAAAATGTAGTCCAGAGAAAAGAATTTGGGAACCAGTGTTTTAAAGTTTATTTCAGCTGTATATTTTCAATGTCTCCGCCTAAAACTTTGAACTTATTATTTACTTTTTTTCTTAATACATGTAGTAGGCAATAAGTGGAATTCTTATCTAGATGACATATGTCATACTTACTTATACTTATGTCATACTTACTTATACTTATGTCATACTTACTTATACTTATGTTATACTTACTTATACTTATGTTATACTTATACTTATGTCATACTTACTTATACTTATGTCATATTTATACTTATGCCTTCTATACCTATGTCATACTTACTTATACTTATGTCCTACTTATACTTGTGTCATACTTATACTTATGTCATACTTACTTATACTTATGTCATACTTATACTATGTCATAATTTGTGTTATACTTATACTTATGTCATACTTATACTTATGTCCTACTTATACTTATGTCCTACTTATACTTATGTCATACTTATACTTATGTCCTACTTATACTTATGTTATACTTATTTGTGTCATACTTACTTATACTTATGTCATATTTATACTTATGTTATACTTACTTATACTTATGTTATACTTATACTTATGTCATACTTACTTATACTTATGTCATATTTATACTTATGTCATACTTATACTTATGTCATACTTACTTATACTTATGTCCTACTTATACTTGTGTCATACTTATACTTATGTCATACTTACTTATACTTATGTCATACTTATACTTATGTCATACTTGTGTTATACTTATACTTATGTCATACTTATACTTATGTCCTACTTATACTTATGTTATACTTATACTTATGTCCTACTTATACTTATGTCCTACTTATACTTATGTCATACTTATACTTATGTCATACTTATACTTATGTTATACTTATACTTGTGTCATACTTACTTATACTTATGTCATACTTATACTTATGTTATACTTACTTATACTTATGTCCTACTTATACTTATGTTATACTTATACTTGTGTCATACTTATACTTATGTCATACTTATACTTATGTCATATTTATACTTATGTCATACTTACTTATACTTATGTCATACTTACTTATACTTATGTCCTACTTATACTTGTGTCATACTTATACTTATGTCATACTTACTTATACTTATGTCATACTTATACTTATGTCATACTTATACTTATGTCCTACTTATACTTATGTTATACTTATACTTGTGTCATACTTACTTATACTTATGTCATACTTATACTTATGTCATACTTATACTTATGTCCTACTTATACTTATGTTATACTTATACTTGTGTCATACTTACTTATACTTATGTCATACTTATACTTATGTCATACTTATACTTATGTTATACTTATACTTATGTCCTACTTATACTTATGTTATACTTATACTTGTGTCATACTTATACTTATGTCATACTTACTTATACTTATGTCATACTTACTTATACTTATGTCATACTTATACTTATGTCATACTTGTGTTATACTTATACTTATGTCATACTTATACTTATGTCATACTTATACTTGTGTCATACTTATACTTGTGTCATACTTATACTTATGTCATACTTATACTTATGTCATACTTACTTATACTTATGTCATACTTATACTTATGTCATACTTATACTTATGTCATACTTACTTATACTTGTGTTATACTTATACTTATGTCATACTTACTTATACTTATGTCATACTTATACTTATGTCATACTTGTGTTATACTTATACTTATGTCATACTTATACTTGTGTCATACTTATACTTGTGTCATACTTATACTTATGTTATACTTACTTAAACATCGCTCCATTAGAATTCATTTAAACACATGCACACACAAACCTACCAAACTCCATCTGCAATATATGAGTAAAAAATACAAGTATAATAGCCTCATTCATATGTAAAAAAAAAAAAAAATTAAAAATTGATTCTAATAAAAAAAAAGAAAATGAAAAGTCAACACTCGGTAAAATTAACTAAGAACACAATGGCAATGTGCTGCTCATATTTATAAAATAATACATTCAGTTAAAAATAAAAAATAAAAATTGCCCTTGATAAAAGTGAGAATAATTAAAAGCCCTCAAATATGCAGAACGTATTGGACAATTTTTACCAATTTTACGTCCAGAGAAGAAAATAGTTGATTAACCCCACCCAAAATTATATAAAAATCTCAATCATGCTAATAAACAAATAAATGGAGACTACTTCTCAAATACACACTTGTATAAATATATATATATATATATGTGTGTGTGTGTATGTATATATATATATATATATAGTATTTTCTGAAACGGTTTTTTTTTTCTAGGCAATATTCTTTTGACTATTTCTGGAACGGTTTTGTAGGCAAGCCAAAATTTGAATTTGTTGTCATGGGTCATTTATCTTTTTCTTCCTGACCAGAAGTCTGACGGAGGGTTTCATGTTACTCGAGATGTACACGTGCATTAGATAAACTGAACATTTACCAACCAACTAATGTTACTGAGGCTTGCTATGAATAAGTAACAAGTGAAATCTATTTATCTATCATATATATATATAAATGAATAAGGAACGAAGAAAATATTAACAACGTTCAAAACATTAGTTTAGAACATGTCCAAAATCCAACCTACTACAAAGTGGACATTTTATTTTGACATTGAAAGGACAATGTCTCAACAGGTAGTAAATGCTATTTTTTTATAAAAATAGCATTTTATATAATGGAAAAAAAAACAAGACTTAATGGCAAAGCAGCCCTGACGAATGACAATTCGAGTGTTCTCATGAAACTTCGAAGTCAGCGTGAACCTTCTCAGTCAAAGTGAGAAACTCTTTGTGCTTATATATATATATATAGATGAGAAAGTAAAGAAATAAATGAAAATAAATTATTTGAATGATGAATAAAAAACTTTTTTCTGTAAATTTGCAGGCAGTATAATTTCTTCAATATTTAATTACAAGGTAACCAAAAAAAGTTCTATCCGTTTTTTTGATTAGTCATTGAATGAAGTTGAAATATATACAAAATGCATGTAGCAATTGTTTTCAAATTTGGGCAGCCGGAAGTAGGAAAGTCAGATGTCACAGAGAACACATGCACCGTGCCCGCCCATCTGCTATAAGCTGGACAGCTGTGAGAAGGATGGAAGTGTCTAGAGACCCCATTCGGGGCTGTTTGCTTTATGACTTCAAAGTGGGCTTATCAGCAGCTGCATCAAGTCACCATATATGTCAAGCATTTGGGGATAGTGCTGTGGATGAACATACTGCAAGGCGTTGGTTTCGAAAATTCAAGTCAGGAGATTTGTCTCTCTATGATGAACCTCGCAGTGGACAACCACAGGTCTTGAATGACGGAATCCTGAAGGTGACCATTGAAGAGGACAGTAGTCTAACGTGTGGTGAACTTGCAAGACAGTTCAATGTTTCTGATGAAACAGTTAGACTTTATCTGCACCACCTCAGTAACATGTACAAACTGAACAAGTGGGTTCCGCAAGCACTGTTGGAGGTCCACAAGAGACAACGAGTGACAGCTTACCAGTGATGAAAAGTGAATTCTGTATGAAACTCTCAAGCATTCCAGACATTGGGTGTCTCCTCAGGATGCTGTCCCTCACACCGCAAGACTGCCTATGCACCCACGCAAGATTATACTTTGTGTCTGGTGGACAGGTCGTCAAGTGGTTCATTATGAACTGCTACCAACGAGCCAAACGGTCACTGGAGACCTATACTCACAGCAATTGAAACATGTGCAACAGGCATTGTGCTAGAATGAGCCAGCACTGGTGAACTGCAAAGGTGTGCTTTTCCTCCATGACAACGCCAGGCCGCATATCGTGCGAGTGGTCAGGGATACCATACGGCAACTTGGGTGGGAGACTTTGTGCCATCCCCCTTATTCACCTGACCTTGCGCCATCCGATTACCACCTCTTCCACTCCCTGGATAATCATCTTCGTGGGAAGTCCTTTACCAATGATGCAGAATTGTGCAACGCCCTCACAGACTTCTTTGCATCAAAATCCCCGAGTTCTACCGCAAGGGCATTGAACTGCTGGAAACATGTTGGCAGAAGGCACTGGATGCTGATTGTCAATTACTATGAAGACTAAGCATAAGTTACACACACTGTGAAGCGTTTTTTTTTGTTTTTTTTTTCCTTTAAAAACGGACAGGACTTTTTTTGGCCGCCTTGTATTTCATAACAGAGGTTCCTATTGAAGCCCCGATAAAAAAATAAGTTTGGGAGTCGTAATTCTGTCCAACAAGAGCAATTGGCACAAAACATTCATCTCTGTCCTGTTGGCTTAGCTTTCTATTAAGCTTTGCTAAAAATAAAGAAAAAAATCATTTTAATTTAAGCAAACTAAAATTGCCTATGAATTTTCTTTCTTTTTCTAATTCACCATGTTTCTTCTTTCCCTCTTTTTACTACTCCTCCTTCTTCCACTTCTTTTCACCATTTTCCTCTTCTTTTTTCCCTCTCTCTACTACTCCTCCTTGTTCAACTTTTCTTCATTTTCTCTTCTTCTTTCCCTGAAACCGGCCTGATTATTTACGATAAATTTTTATTACGAAAATGTGTACTATCCAGCAGGATTCGAACCTGCGACCCCTATTACATAGGGGAAGCATACCATTTCATCTGGTACCATCTTGACCACTCGACCATGGATAAAAATCGAAAATTGTGTTATATAAGCATGATAAAAACCTCATCTGATCAAGAGGCTATCCATGGTCGAGTGGTCAAGACGGTACCAGATCAAATGGTATGCTTCCCCTATGTAATAGGGGTCGCAGGTTCGAATCCTGCTGGATAGCACACATTTTCGTAATAAAAATTTATCGTAAATAATCAGGCCGGTAGATATAAATATAAAAATACTTTTTAATTAAAAACAGAATATCTACTTAAATACGAGTATCGGTAAAAATAATGTTCAAAATAATATATATATATATATATATATATATATATACTTACTGCTTAATTAAAAACAGTATCTACACAAATACAAGTATCTATTAAAACTAATGTTAAAACAAATAAAATATATAATGTTATACTGAGCAGTTAAGCTGGTGACTAAAACATTGAGTGCTAGACGACTATGTGATATGTCCTTTTGTATGGCAGTGAATATTGGATGATCTCAAGAATGAAAGAGAGGCTTGAAGCAGCAGAAATGTGGTTCTATAGAAAGATGCTGAGGATAGCACAAACCGAGCACATGAGTCATGATGGGAAGATGCAAATGAGAAGAAAACTCGTATTCAACACTAGTAAGAGACAGCTTGGACATGTAATAAGTAAAGAGGGCCTAGAGAATTTAATACTCACAGGATGGATAGAAGGAAAGTGAGACAGGGGAAAGCAGCACAAGACATATTTGATAAGCTTGAGCAAATGGATGACAGTGGAATTTGGGAGAGATACCAAGAGGAAAGGTATACACACAAATACCCTTAAGAAAGTTATTAATCTGTCTCTTCCCTCCAGTGATGGGTTAAATAGCTGGACAGATTGGGTTCTATAGTCTTGGCTGGCAACCAATCTACTGCAGAAAGCAATGGCAACCTACTGCGAGATAATCTTCTGGCCAGTCAGTCATATCTCGAAATAGACATGATCGCCCAGGTGTGTATCACGTATGGCACTTAACTGACTGAATGTTAAATATATGATGAGAGAGTAAAAATATTTTGAAAGATGGAGGGAGAGAAACATATATTCATAATTGCATGTGCACACACACACACACATATGGCTAAAAAAGATGGCTTTTAAATTTAGAGAATTTAATTATAAAAAAGATATCTGTCCACATTGTGAGAAATAGAGAATTAAAAAAAAATGAAATGATAACTGCAGACAAAAGTTATTGAATAGTAAGAAGTTACTTTTTTGTTTCTTGACAAACTTAATTGCAAGCACCTGCTATTGTTATTGCTGCTGCTGCTGCTTTTCAATTCATTTCCTCTTCTTTCTTTCATTGACTGCTGACAATTTTAATCTGCAAGATATTTTGCAACCAAAAACAAAAGAAAAAACAAACTTCAAAAAGTAATTCAACTTTCCACTTTAAATTGAAGGATCATTAAGAGAAATTTCTTTTTTAATCATTCGCAATGAATTACCTCCTTAATTGTTAATTATTTCCCAGAAGATACAACTTTCAAATTGGATGAACAAAAAGAATTGACTGAATATTTGCTGTGCCTATGCCATTTGATCTCTCGTATTTAATCATCCATTTCTATAATCTGAGAAGTTTGTGGCATATGTAATATTTTGGGCCATATTACCTTGTCTTCTCCAGTATTTTATATATATATATATATATAGTTTTGATGAGCTTTTTTTTCCTGATGCCCGGACCAACCACATGAAATTAAGCATTCTGCTAGATTGACATCTAGATCATATCTTTTACTATCAAAAGAATTAAATGTAGCCTCCTCTTCTACAATAACAGTTTCTTTTCTCACACTTCCCACCTGTGGAACTCCCTTTCATTTGCTTGCTACCCTGATAGTTGCAATCTTTAATGCAATGTCAACTGGCATCTTTCTAATTCCTTAATTCCTAACAATCTCTTATCTTTTTTTTTGACACCCACCGTATCCTATCGGTTTACTCACTGTAACCCCTGCACGCTATTTGTATTTAAGGTCAAAAAATGAATATGGGACAAGAGTCTAGAATTTCAGCCTTTATTTCCAGGTATTTATATTTAGATGGGTTTAACAGCTTAAGATATACCACCTTTTGTTTGAACCAATCAATTTTTTAATTTTTTTTTTAATCATTTTACCCCAAGCAAGGCATTCCACTGCCACTATTGCGCAGGGGGTTACATTGGGAAAGGTGGTGAGAAAGAGTGGTTAGATATAAGAAATGTCAGAAGGAGGGTGATAGACGGGTAAGGATGTAGATGGGAAGAGTGTTTGAGAGAATGGATGTGTGTTAGTGTGTTAGGTGTCTATTGACCTTACATTTAAACTCCTGGAGATTGTAGCTGTCAGGGAAGCAAGTATGTGGAAGGGAATTCCACAGGTGGGAAGTGCGAGAAAAGAAGATGTTGGAGTAGAAATTGTGGTTACATTTTATTAGTTTCACTGTGGGACCTAGTTGCTTATCTAATATCTCATGCAAATTCATATCTAGGGGGTACCAGTGATCTAAGTTCATCAGAGCAGAAGCTGTGAAAGTATTTATAGAAGAGGCACGGGGAAGCCATGTCACACCGGTGAGAGAGTGACTGCAGGTGGTCTACCAAGTCGGTATTGATCACATTACAGATTCTCCGTTGTATTTTGTCAAGAACCCAGAGGAGAATAGCAGGGGCACCCGACCAGATGTGGCAGCAGTATTCAATACACAGGCGGATGGTAGATTTATGCAAAACTATTCAAGAACGTGAATGGTGGGTTGCCCAGGTTTTGCCTTTTAGTTTGATTGTTTAAACCTTCAATAGTTCTGAATAATTATTTTTGATTTTAATCTTGGGTTTGACTTGTAATGACTTTGTTTATTACTAAAAAGAATAAATCAACATAAGATCAGAGAGCGCTGCCTATGGAAGAAAAGCAAACCCTTTTGAAGGTGACAAAATAAGAAAAACTGGTCAGAGCCATTGAACAAACAATTTAGGCATAACCAACACAATAATTTAGAATGTCTTGGAACAGAAAGACACTATTGGTGTACTGAGCTTCAGACATAAAACAGATCAGTCAAGATAAACAATAGCAGTTGAAGGCAGAAATATGATAGCTGCAATGAAAAAATACTCAAAACAATAATCAGTGACATCACCAACAACCTATAAAGTGCATGGGCAAAAGTGTTACAATCCACCATTTGAAAAAGACTAGAAATATAGAGGCCATACCACAAGCTGCAAACCACAATATGTTTACGATCCAAAGCATCTGTAAAGCATCGTAAAGACAGTGTCTTGGCTTGGGTTTGAATGGCTTCTTCTGGAACAGGTTCGCTCATAACACATCACTCAATAAATCCCAAGTCTAACTAATAAAACAACTTTTAGGCAAAATTCGACTTTATTCATCAACATAGTCTCTTCTAGGGTGATACACTGATTCAAATGCTTCTCTAACAATTCGGTGCATTTTTTCTACAACGATTTGTCTTTGGCCTTAAGATACACCTTACTTTATCACTTCTTTATTGGAGCCAAATCTCTTTCCCCGGAGCATTCTTTTGAGGTCTGCGAACATCCAGTAGTCGCTAGGAGATAGGGTAGATGCAGAAGTAATTTGAAGTTCAATTCATGTAGTTTTGCCATCGTTGCAATCGACTTGTGACACAGTGTGTTTTCTTGGTGAAAAATCCCTTTTTTCTTCTTCATTTATGGCCGTTTTTTGATTTCTTCTTTAAATGCACCAAGTATGCAATATAATAAACGATATTAATGGTTCTTCCTTTTCTTAAGGTAATGTTTGTGTCTTTGGTCACTTTGGACAGCTTTCACCTGCTGCTATCCACTCAGCTGACTGCCAATTTGACTTCAAAGTGAAGTGGATCCCTGTTTAACCCATTCTTGTTACATCGAAACAGTTGCAAGCAACACTCTAAATTGTCGAGGTGTTGTTTTTGATCGTCTGTGAGCAAACACAGCACTCACTTTGAATATAGGTTTCTCATTGACAAATGTTCTTGTAAAATGGTGAACAAACTGCCTTCTGATATGGTCAACTCCTCTGTTATCTCACGCAGCTGCAATTTATGATCACCTAAAACGAGTTTATGGAGTTTTTTGCTGTTTTCTGGGATAACTGCTGATTTTAGGTGACCTGAGCATTCAGCATCATTTGTGCCTGTATGCCCATGTTTCAAATCAGCATTGTTTCCCACAGAGAAGAGTTCGAATAACACTTCTCAAGCCATTGCTTTGCTTAAACAGTATTTTTACCCCATCAGAAAGCAATTTTTTATCAAACCCAAAATTCAGATTTTTCCATTGTTTTGAAAATTTGCAATGGGAGTTTCACTTAACGAACTGTAATTTGTTAACTAATAATCTGACTGGGCCCAAATTTTGTCACAGGTCATTAATTTGAAGGTCATTAATTTGAAGGTTATTAATTCATAAAAATCATATGGATTTTTTTATTAGTGGTACCGTCTATATGTCAAGCCCAGGACTTGTTGAGTGATATGCTATTTATTGATGATGAAATTCATTCATATTTATTGATGATGAAATTCATTCATATTTATTGATGATGAAATTCATTCATACTTATTGATGATGAAATTCATTCATACTTATTGATGATGTAATTCCTGATGGTAGCAACAGAATAAATTCAGAAGTCTGCAGAAACGTTTTGTCTGCCAATTTACAGAGAAATGCATCCAAACTAATCGGGAGGAAGTTTATTATGCAAAAAAGTCAATAACCCAAAACATACAGCCACCACAACAAAGGACATTATCAGGGAAAAAGTGGACAGTTTTGTTTGGTCAAATCAGTCACTGAACAAGATAACCCAATAGAGCATGGATTTCATCTCTTGAAGAGGAAACTGAAGGAAGAACCCCCCCACCAATACATACAAGAACTGAAAGAGGTTGCATTAAAAGTTTGGAAAAGCATCACAAATGAAGAATGCAACAATTTGGTGATGTCACTAGGTCGCAGACTTGATGCTGTTATTGCAAGCAAACTTTATGCAACCAAATATTAAATGTGATTTATTCTAAAACAACTTGATACTTTATTTTTGCTCCCCTAAAAATGGTGTGATCTCATACAACTGGTGTTATACCTGAAGCTGTTTAACACATTTAAATCTTAAAATCAAATGTCTTCAGTATACATCAAAAACTAAAGAATTTGGTCTTTTGGAGGAGAAAATATATAAATCCAAAAGGAAGTGGTTTGATGGTAAAATCCCAAAGGAGATCCTATTAATATTAATTGTTAAACATTAAATATTAAAACTGATCAACCCAGAAGGCATAATGTGGATAAAATTATTTAAAGAGCTAATACGCATTTTTTTACATATAAAATAATATTAAAAATTTATGATAATTTCTGCAAATTGTATTTGTTTCATTGATGATATTTAATATTTTTTCTATAATATTAAAAATTGCCACTGAAGCAAATTCAATTCACAGAAATGATCACATAAGCAAAAATTTTTTTTTTTTTATATGTAAATATATATTATACATAGTCATCTGCAGACAGATCTGTTTTGCTGTATCACAGCTCATCAGTATAGTTAGAAATTTGATTGCTTTTAGCCAGGATAGAAACCCGACCGGATTGTCATCAGTTGGTGATTCTATCTCTGAGCTATGGGTGCCCGGTAGAGGAAGCCAGACTTTTAGAGTGTGATATACCATGTAAACACATACATACATATATATTTACATAAAAAAAAAAATATATATATATATATATATATATATACACACAATACAGTGTGTGTCCGTTACCTATAGACTCCAAAATGGCTGAACCGATTTTCTTGACAATTTACACAGTTGTACTATAAGCGTCTGTGAGTGTTCTTAGCTAGGTTTTGTGTTGAGGTACCCCCAATAAATATCGATAATCGAAAAAATAGGGTTATAAAAAGAGTGGTCCTATTTTAATCAAATTTGATACACTCACAGACAAAGACATAAGAAATGATATTCAGAAGTTTCAAGGTTGCAGTTATTACAATAGTGCAGAAATTCAATAATATATATATATATAAAAGGCAAGATGTTTATGTATGTGTCTGTTTATTTGCCTGTATGGCTGTATTTTTTTTTTTTTTTTCAGCTCTTTTATTTTAGTTTTTGCTTCGGGTTTGGCTCTAAGTAGGTATAATTGTAGTTCTTAGTCACAGCCATGATACCATTTACTCAGAGGACTTATTTAGCCTTCAAAATGCAGTTTACAAAGAAAAAAATTATTTGATATCGATACCAGGAAATCAAAATTTGACTTACATCCATTCATTTTTCTTTCAGTCTACGGTTTCGCTTTAACTGGAAACAAGTATTGCTTTTTAGTCTTTCGTACCAACATCCAAAGAGTCTGAGCTCCAGGACCGTGGATTAGTTTTAAATCTTTCATTGCACCCAAGCAACGCCGGGCTATACTGCTAGTAAAATAATAAATTTCATCTAGATCAATGAAAACTACACTAAATACAAATACACAATATATAAATGTGTGTATGTTTCTATTTAAACTGTTCAGTGCAAAGTGACTGTCAGTTTTAAAATGCCAGTCACCATTTCTATGACTACACTGTTTATATAAGAAAAACCTTTACTTTTAATATCAAGTACTGTTTTCATGTAAATATATCATAAGAAAGAGATGCAAAAAAGGAAGCACACTACCTCTGTACTTGTAAAATAGAGAATAACTAAGTGATATGTCTCGTACTTTTATCGCTTTTTTGGTAAATCCCAGTCCATTTACATTTTTTTTTAATAGTTTTCCATTGGTTTGTCTGTGTTTTTATTCTCTCTCTACCTACTAAGACCAATGAAGAAAAACTTGGCAAATACAGGCTTTCTTTATCAACCAATGAAGCAATCAATTTAAATTGATGAAAACTTAAAAAAAAAAAGTAGATTGAATCAAGTAACTCTGAAAAAGGTTCTATTATTATTGAATATATATTTTTCTAACAAAAGAAAAGTCTGACAGAATTATGTTGTGCCGAAATCCAACTTCCACCAAAATCTGATTCAAAGAATAATAATCCCAGCTCAGATTTTTCAATTGTTTTCAGGCTGATTTCATCATTTTTTGTTTGTTTACAGTGAACAAATCCATGACAATATTTCTGTTTAGTTCCAAATTACCAACATTCTGCTTTGCAGACTGAGACAATTCTCTCAAGAGCTAACAATAGACAGAATATCTGTATTGAGAGAAATTTCAAGAAGAAATGATAAGTCCCATCGATAGTAATGAAATACAATTTTACAATTATTTTATTTTTATTTCAAGTTGTGTTCAAAATAATCTGCAGGAAAATATGTAGCTTACAAACATATTTTCTCTATGAACAAAATGAGAAGATAAACTTCAGCCTGAATTATTTACAGGCCTTGAAAATAAGTTCCAGAAAATGACTCTAGGAATTTAGAACACACATAATTGAGAAATATTGGATCAGCTGACAGTTTGCTGGGGATATTTTAATATCAGACTCAAATGTAATTTATATACTGAAAATAAATGAAAGTGTTATGTAGGAAGAAAATACCAATACTGAGATGTGTGATTGAACACAGATCTCCAGGTAACACCAGAACCATTGAATGAATTGAGCTACTGGGATCCTGTGACTATAACTATTTTTTACATAAAGCACCCAGACAGAAGTATGAGTGTGTTTTGTTATGAATTGTGCATCGTTCTGGTGTTGCACGTCATTGAAGAGATTGTTTCTGAGTGAATTACTCAAGAGAAATATTTCAAGAGTATCATGTATAATTGAAAGGATTCATTTAATACATTGACTTTATGCAAAGATACTGAAATATTATAACTCGTAAATAGCAGGTTACCAAAATTCCACTTTAGAATAACTTTACAAAACTAACGTCATGAAAGAAAGCCAGTTTTGAGATTATCAAAACCTTCTGAAAACAAAGGCTGCACAAAGAAAGAAATGCTACAGATAAAACCCAAATGATAACTTTAGTCAGAGAAGACAAGAAATATAAAATGGTAAAAATGATTCGTTGACAAAAATGGAAATAAGAATAACAGATGGAGCAAAACGTTGGTTAATAAAGGATAGCAAATAGAATAAAAAACAAAATAAAGAGACGGACAGATGAGATAAAATTGGTAGTCATGTTCATCATGCAAGGCATTTAAAAAGCCTTTTGTACTGATAATATCTGAGGATGGTAGTTGTGATTTTACACACACACATATATATATATAAGATCATTCTTATATATATATATATAAGATCATCTATATATATATATATATATATATATATATTCTTATATATATATATAAGATCATTCTGAAAAGCAAGGGGACAGTGAGTGCGTGCCTTAGAGACAGTTGGTCAGTAATTCTACAAAGAGATCCTGTCGTATTTTCTTCTCTCAGTGCAAAAAATGAGATGAGAGTTGTAGCAGGACCAAATTTTGAAGGCAAATGGAAAAGGGAGAGAAGCAGCACATCACCTACCAAGAGAGATTAAGGAAATGGATGAAAAAATACAAAAAGATATAATGTATTAAAACCTACAAAGGACAGGACATTATGGAGAGCCATGTTCATTTATGTCTTAATAAGGGATACAACACAGAAAAAAGAAGGAAGGTGAGAGTAAATAACTGACTTGAAGTCGAGCTACTATATTGAATTAATAGCTGCATCTATTGCAAGGAAAGCTTGGTCACTGCACCCGTTGCAATAAAAAGCCGGGCCACTGCACCCATTGCAATAAAAAGCCAGGCTGCTTGTTGCTGCTTCATCATGACAATAACCTAAGCATCTGAAATTTGTGGCTGATTTTGCTCGATGTGAAATTTCTTTTTCCTCCAAGCTCAAGTCAATGATCAAAGGAACCTGTTTGATGACATGGAGGCCATCAAGAGGGGGCCGTAACAATAAAGCTGAAGGGGTATCTAAAAAGAATCCATCTACAGCCAAAACCTCAACATTGATAGAAGGTCTGTTGCTCATGTCAAGTTGAACAAGTCCTACACCAGAACACCTAAGGGTCCCTTCACCAACAGTGAGCATATTCACTTCTTTTCTCTTTTAAGAGCAACAAAGCAGTCTGCTTACAAGCCACCATGAAAAGCCTGAGTCCATTGATGCATATGGCAATTGTGGGCAGCCCTTCTTTTATATGTGCCTCAATGACTAGACTGGCACTGGGGCTTATTATCCTTTCAGTGTGCAGTTCCTTGCAGTCTTTTGCAAAATGAGTGGAACCGTTGCAGTGATAACATGTTATGGAACCACATGAATCTCTGGTAGAAATCTTCCTCACCCCATCTTGTGTTGTTTGTATCGCCACAACTGTCAGACACCTCTCCAGTACTTTGTCTTTCTTGACTGCCAACAGCTGGTCAATAGACAATTTTTCCATCTGGGTTGAAGCATGAAGATGTTTAACCTGGTCAGGTAACACTCACATAAACACACATACCAGGTCACTTATTCTGCTTAATAGAATGGAAATTTTTTGTAACTCTGCCAGATAGACAGATACCAATTTTTCAGGATGGAGCCGTCACACAGCAAATTGCTCATAAGCCAAAAAAACTATCCATAGTAAAAGCAGTATACAGTGCCGATTTTTTTTTTTTTTTTTTTTTTTTTTTTTACTCTCTGAAATCCTTCTTTTTATTCTTCTTTTGCTGCTTGTAGACCACAAACACACAAGCCATCAGCCTTAAAGGGACTATGTGTTGTGTATGTTTCACCTGGCACAACTTACAGATCAAATCGGCTTTCTCAATCCATTTGACCACTGATGGTCCAGACACAGAGTTTGAGGTCAAACTTCCTTTTTGTCATTTTTGCCAAAATAGCTTCTTGTTGTTTGTGCAAAAAGTAACCTAAACACTTACTTTACCAACTTCAAAAGTTTCTCTCTTTGTGTACACAATACCATGTTCATACACGATCTGCTCTTTTCCCTCTTGCATGGTGTTTTTTATACTGAGCTGATCTCATGAAAGATTTGCATATGCCCAACCACTCTCACCAATTCTCTTAGCTTCAAGACTGTGTTCTTCTTAAATTAAGGTGTTAGGGTGACCATATTTCTTTTTCCTCTACTTCACTTGTTTTGCATACCAGGCATGTACGGACTCGCTTTGCCACATGAGGTAAGTCATGTTTTCTACAGTTACAAAATGGATTAACTCTGACATATTTTTAATTTATTTGTTTAAACATTATTTTTAATGGATACTCATATTTGAGTAGATACCCTGTTTTTCATAATTAAACAATATATTTATTTATATCCACTGGCTAGAATAATCCAAAAATTTTGTTAAGAAAATATATGTCCTCTGGCAGGATTCAAACCTGCACATCTCTTAGCAGAAACTACACAGCAAAAATCTATATCTGTCAACCTCAGTCCCAAAATCCTATTTTGAAAAACTGGAATAATTTTGAAAGACTAATAAACTTTGAATTCTGTTTACCTGTAACTGTTTGGGATGCGTTTGGAATAAACCGTATTTTATTGTTCAGCTAATAAGAAAATGTGTGTTGTGGTACAGTGGATATCGGCTCGGAACAAGAAACCGGGGAGCCGAGTTTGAATTCCAGTTGAATCCATTGTATTCATTTACGCGCAAATACCCTTGGGAAAGGTATTAATCCGTCTCTTCCGTCCTGTTATGGGTTAAATAGCAGGACAGATTGGGTTCTATATCCTTGGTTGGCAACCAGTCTACCGCAGAAAGCAATGGCAACCTACTGCGGGATAATCTTCTGCCCAGTCAGTCATGTCTCTTTCGAGGTATGATTGCCCATGCGTGTATCACGTATGGCACTTAACTGACTGAATAAGAAAATCCTTTCAAATAGCATCCACTTCTCAACTGGGCCTTTCAGTTTATCAGCCATACATGTACCAAAAAGATCCCTCATTTTTTTTTATATAACAGCTTCTATTTCTCTATTTTTTTTTTTTTAATCATATCACCCCAAGCAAGGCGAAAACGCCACTGATGCGCAGGGGGCTACGTAAGAGTGAAAAGACTGGAAAAGAGAAAAACCAGAAACCACATCCTAAACAGGAAACAAGGGATGAGCCTCTTCACCTGTTCAATAGACGTGGGTGGAGTGTGAACCGGGTATTTAAGAAAATATAATTATTGGCAGGGTTGCCAGACTGGGTATGTTTGAAAGTCAGGTGTTAGTAAATTTCTAATTCTTCTACGTATAAAACTTTTTGGTTTTAAATTTAGACTCGGCTAACTTGGTTGACTGTTTTTAAATCATTTCACCCCAGGCAAAGTGATAATGCCACAAATACACAGTGGTGTGGGGGGCGCTAAAGGGAGTGAAAGGGGCCAAAAAGTGAAAGAGAGGATTGTAAAAAGGATAAAATATGAACGGGATTCAAGAAGACAGTAAATGGCAACTGACATTGTAGTTAAAGTTTTGAAGATTGCATTTATCAGGGAAGCAAGTAAGCAGAAGTGTGTTTCACAGGTGGGAAGTGTAAGAAATTGTTCAAGTAAAAGTGACAGTTGCATTTAGCTATTTCAGTAGTAGATGGGTGAGACCTAGTTGCCAATCTAGTAACATGCTTAAATTCATGTGTTTGAGGCACCAGTGGGGGGAAATAAACTTGTCAGAGCATTTGCAGAAAAGACAGAGGGAAGTGACATCACATTGGTGAGAAAGTGACTGAATGTGAGATGCTAAGTCAGGATCAATTATGAAATCCTTCTTTGGATTTTGTCAAGAACCTCGAGATAAATAGCAGAAGCATCAAACCAGATATTTGTTTTTATAATCATTTCACCCCAAACAAGGTGGTATCACCACTGATGTGCAGGGGGCTACATAAGAGAGTTAGTTTGAGGCAGGAGGAGAGTGAAGACAAGAACAAACCAGCTACAGTGGGTGAAAGAGAAAGGGCAAGAAAAGGATGTGAACACAGATGTGAAGACAGTTGCAAAGGTAGAGAGAACGGAAAAGAACAAGATACACGGGGTGATGTAGAAAGAGCTGGAGTTAAGTGAATAAGAGATGGGAATTGGCTTTTCATTTAAATTCCTGGAGGTTGTAGCTGCCAGGAAAGCATGTATATGGAAGGGAGTTCTGCAGATAGGAAGCGCAAGAAAAAAAGCTGATGGAGTAGAATTATTACCTGCATTTGGTTGATCTAACTGTAAAAGAGTGGGACCTTGTTGTCAGTCTGGTTGCCCAAGTAAATTCTTGTGGAGGAGGCACCAGTGCTCTAAGTTCATCAGAGTAGAAGCCATGAAAATATTTTTAGAAGAGACAGAGGGAAGCCACATTCCACCGATGAGAAAGTGGCCGGAGTTGAGCTGCCAGGTCGGGACCAATCACATAACAGATTCTCCTCTGGAGCCTGTTGAGAACACTGAAATGAACAGCAAGAGTGCCTGATCAGATAGGACAACAGTATTCCATGCACTGGTGTATGCTAGACTTAAAAATGTGCAAGTTGAAAAATTTCCAGGCACAATACAGTGACCCGGCTTTTTATTGCAATGGGTGCAGTGGCCCGGCCTTTTATTGCAATGGGTGCAGTGGCCCGGCTTTTTATTGCAACGGGTGCAGTGGCCCGGCTTTTTATTGCAACGGGCACAGTGGCCCGGCTTTTTATTGCTACGGGTGCAGTGACCAAGCTTTCCTTGCAATAGATGCAGCTATTGATTCAATATAGTAGCTCAACTTCAAGTCAGTTATTTACTCTCACCTTCCTTCTTTTTTCTGTGTTGTATCCCTTATTAAGACATAAATGAACATGGCTCTCCATAATGTCCTGTCCTTTGTAGGTTTTAATACATTATATCTTTTTGTATTTTTTCATCCATTTCCTTAATCTCTCTTGGTAGGTGATGTGCTGCTTCTCTCCCTTTTCCATTTGCCTTCAAAATTTGGTCCTGTGAGTATTTTTTACTAAATTTCCCAACCCACTCTTTCCTCATTATGTGCCCTAGAAATTTCAGCTGTCTCTTTCAGATGTTAAGCAGAAGTGTCTTTTAGTTTCCATTTTCTATAAAACTTCATTACTACTCACATTCTCAGCATCTTTCTGTAGAACCATATTTCTTTTGCTTCAAGTCTCTTCTTAATCTTTGAGAAAATTGTCCCTCATTCACTGCTATATGGGAGGACATATAATTTTACAGTTCAGTACTTTTTCTTTGTTTTTCTGTTTTACTTAATTTCTTTTAATATTTTTCTGTTTCTTAATACTTTGCTTAGCTTTGGAAGATTTCTTTTGAAAAGCTAAGCAAAGTATTAAAAAACAGAAAAATATTTAAATGCAATGTCAATCACAAGCTTCTTTTTTTCTTTCTTTTTTTTATAAATCATGTTGTTTTATTGTCATCACTAATTCTCCTCATTTTTTTTTTACTCCCAGTAACCACCCCCCCTTGGGGTGTAATGGTTAAAAAAAGGTAGTTACTAAATGAGCCAGCTATCTGAGAAAAACCAGATGAAAGATTGCAATAAAAGCAAGAGACAAGAATCATCATCCTTCAACCAACCCAAGCACAAAATAGTCAAGTATTGCTGTACTCAGATCTCTCTTATTCAGAGTTGAGTCTTGGGCAATTGTGTGTGAATACATCATTTTCCTTGATACAACACTTCCAGAGAGATGACATTGAAGCAAGGGTGAAATCACCTCATTCTGTGCTCAATAACAGTGGCCAGCAAATTGCAGCTGTTTCCACTTAAGCTTAGGAGATAATCGTGTTATATATCTCCACAGATGTAAGTCAGTGGTAAGGTAGGATGTCCAGCTGATGTCATTTTCTCAAAATGACATCCCTATCCATAGAAAGGGATTGGCTCAATCAATACATAGAAAGGTCAAACTTTTAAGGAACATGGACAGTTAGAGTTCCAGATGTAATCAAGTTTGTTGCATGCATTCCAAACAAGAGCTTTTCATATGCAATAAGTCTTTTCCCAAATCTACTATATGTGATCCAAGATGTTTGAATTTCTCAACCTTCTTGATTGATGAATCAATGAGAAATATGAATCCAATTGCCTCAGAGACAAAAATACTTGTCTGGGTAAATTAACATGTATATTTTATAAATTCACATGAGGATACATTTTACTCCCAGTAACCACCCCCCCTTGGGGTGTAATGGTTAAAAAAAGGTAGTTACTAAATGAGCCAGCTATCTGAGAAAAACCAGATGAAAGATTGCAATAAAAGCAAGAGACAAGAATCATCATCCTTCAACCAACCCAAGCACAAAATAGTCAAGTATTGCTGTACTCAGATCTCTCTTATTCAGAGTTGAGTCTTGGGCAATTGTGTGTGAATACATCATTTTCCTTGATACAACACTTCCAGAGAGATGACATTGAAGCAAGGGTGAAATCACCTCATTCTGTGCTCAATAACAGTGGCCAGCAAATTGCAGCTGTTTCCACTTAAGCTTAGGAGATAATCGTGTTATATATCTCCACAGATGTAAGTCAGTGGTAAGGTAGGATGTCCAGCTGATGTCATTTTCTCAAAATGACATCCCTATCCATAGAAAGGGATTGGCTCAATCAATACATAGAAAGGTCAAACTTTTAAGGAACATGGACAGTTAGAGTTCCAGATGTAATCAAGTTTGTTGCATGCATTCCAAACAAGAGCTTTTCATATGCAATAAGTCTTTTCCCAAATCTACTATATGTGATCCAAGATGTTTGAATTTCTCAACCTTCTTGATTGATGAATCAATGAGAAATATGAATCCAATTGCCTCAGAGACAAAAATACTTGTCTGGGTAAATTAACATGTATATTTTATAAATTCACATGAGGATACATTTTCTGTGTGTCACCCACTTTTTATCAGTAGAACAAAACCAACTGCATAATGAGGGGTGCCTATGCACACATATGGACCAAGGACAAAAATTAACCCAGTCCATGCAACCATTGTGATGCTGATGTTTGTATTTCACAAACCCCCCACTCTTTAGTGCAATGAAAGAGATACTTACATCATATTGTAATCACAGGGACCCAGGCATTTTCCTCAAGAGGGGCTAAAATGCAAATGCACAACTTTGATTCCACCCTGAAGGCCAATAACAAAATGAGGTGATTTTTTTTTTTAAGTGCAGTTTAGATGTTGTACAAAGTCGAACGCATGGAACACCCAATAAGGATGGAACATGCTACCCAGTAGTAAATGATTTAGCAAAACAAGCTTGTTAACCATTGCACCATACCAGAGTGCCCAGAACAAAAAGAACTGATTTTCCAAACACAGCTTAGATGTGGCACAAGGCCAAATGTAAGGTGTGATTATCAAACTCACCACTCAATTATAATGATTCTAGCAAGATAAGCATTATACCACATCGAGGTGGCCTTACTGATTTTTCAAGTGTGGCTAACATGTGGCATAAGGCTGAAAGCATGGTGCATCCAGTGAGGATTGAACTCACGACTCAATTGTAATGATTCTAGTGAGACAAGCTTGTTAACCATTACACCAATTTGAGGTACTTACAATCATTTTCTAAGCAAAGCCTAAATAAATTATTGTGCAAAGTGTGAGGAACAAATTCACTACTTAGCAAGAAATGATTTTAGCAAGACAAACTTGTTAACCATTACACCAAGTCAAGGTACTTAGTTATTTTCTAAGCAAAGCCTGAAGTATGGGGCAAAGTTTGAGGAATGAATTCACTACTTAGTAGTAAATGATTTTTCAAGTGTGGCTTACATGTGGCATAAGGCTGAAAGCATGGTGCATCCAGTGAGGATTGAACTCACGACTCAATTGTAATGATTCTAGTGAGACAAGCTTGTTAACCATTACAACAACACCAGATTAACCCAAGCAAAAAAGGTGATTTTGTAATGTAGGGGCCTCAGCTATGCTTGTCAAATACGACTGAAGTCTTCACAATTTAAAATATCTGAAGATTGGATGTTGAAATGTGGACGGATAAACTATTTCGTTGCTACATTAAAGCAAATTTTTCATTAACAGAATAACAAAACTGTAAGAAGAAAAATAAAATGTTCATAGAGAAAATACATTTAGTTAATTGTTCCAAGAGAAATGTATGTAGTTAAAATATTCCACAGAAGTTAAGAGTTCACAGTTGATAGTAGCAGGATTGCATGTATGTAAAAAGGTTGATAATAAAAGACTGTTTTTTCCTTTTTATGGCCGGAGAAGAAGTGAAAGGAAAAGTCAAGGTAATGAAGAAGATTGTACTTATCGGAGTCAGTTGAAGTTTTCTTTGATGGTGTGTGGGTGAAGAGTGAAAGGAAAATTGGAAGGAGAAGTAGAACAAATGTGTTACACACCCCTTAAGTCTGGGTTCAGCTTCTTGAATTGTTTTTTTGTTACATTGTGACAGGGTCTGGCTCACTTGACAAGTCAAGAGATGTGGTTTAAGTATTGGATTTTAGTCATATGACTAGCTCCAACCCATTTTCTAGGTGTGAAAAAACCAAATTGACTGGGGTCTATGGAGAAATAAAGTGAAAACGGCAACCAGCGAGTAAATTGTGAGTCTTCCAGCTGGTATTCCAACCTAGAGTCCTTCCTTCTTGAGTTCTGTCTCAAAATCACACTAACAGACTTTTCAGCCGCCAACTGTGAATGTTACTCCCAAAAAAAACCCCACACTGGGAAAAATTAGTTGCTTTTATATTTGTCCATATACCCATAATCCTTTGCATCTTCATGCGATCCCATAATGCATTGCATCTTTATTGTATAAAAATGCAATGCAAGTCCCCCCTTATTCTTTTACGTTATCTGGACGAGGATGGATTACGGCAGAGAAGTAAGTGCTTTTTCTTTCTTCTTCACTTTAACTGCAGTAGCTTTATGGGCTCTTTTTTGGTGGGGACAAAGCCAGTCGCAAACAGTTGTGCTCGTCCCAGTTTCTATCTGATGTCTGCCACAGGGTCATGGATCAATTTTCTATTTCCTATCCAATTAGAATCTAGAATCTTACTTTTCACACTGACTTGTGAAATTTGCCTTGGTCTGGGTTTTTCTAAAATGTTTTTAGTTATTTGGATCCAATTTTATGGGTGTGCAATTTTACTTTGTGTGTTTTAGTTAACTGTCGGATGATATAGGATTTGTATAGTAACAACAGCTTAGATGTGGCATCAGTCCAAAAGGATGGTGTACCCAATGAGGATGAACAGTAATAGGTTCTAGTGAGACAATCTTGCTAACTATTACAACACCACCATAGTGAAGAGGCCTGCTTACATATGTAAACAATCATTTTACTAACAAATTATATTTACAACATAAGAGGGAATATTCAATTTGCATAATAAATTTTATTTTTCATAAATATTTTTATATTTGTACAAATATAAAACATACTTGTTTTGTCAAAATTAAAAAATACTTTATATTTGTTTTGTAAATTAGCAGAAAAATATGAAACATGTTAACATTTATACAAAACATAAATATAATTTTGGCTTCTGAAACCAACATTGTTTTTTAAGTAAACATTAAATAAATAATTTTTTTAAAAATATTCAAATTTTTATAAGATTTAATTTTATTCTCCATCCAGTAACGTCAGTTATGAGATTTCATGCAGCTCTCATAATCACCATTGTTATCTGACATTTCTCATTACAAAAGATTGATCAGTTGTACCAAATTATTTAAGCAAGTGAAAAATAGTAAGTTGGCTGAATTAATATTTATATTAACAATATAATAATTAACATGGGGATGTGTGTTGTTGTGCAGTGGATATCAACTCGGAACGAGAAATCGGGGAACCGAGTTCGAACTCCAGTTGAATTCCTTGTATTCACTTACGCGCATATACCCTTGGGAAAGGTATTAATCAGTCTCTTCCTTCCAGTTATGGGTTAAATAACAGGACATATTGGGTTTTGTAGCCTTGGCTGGCAACCAGTCTACCGCAGAAAGAAATGGCAACCTACTGCGAGATAATCTTCTGCTCAGTCAGTCATGTCTTGAAAGAGACATGATCGCCCAAGCGTGTTTCACATATGGCTCTTAACTGACTGAATGTAAATATTGGAAAATTATATAAATGTTTCTCTCGTGGCCAACTCTATATAACTGTGCATAGAGTAAGAAATTCAAATAGACATTTTTTTTTTTGTTTCACCCCAAACGAGGTGGTACCACCACTGATGTGCAGGGGGATTATAGTGGGTTATCTGTTCTAGTGAAGAGTAGTTGTGTGTTGAAACAGATTAACTGAATTTGGCCTCGTTAGTAGATAGCCCACTATAAGTTATGAAAGGGGTTATAAAACAAGAAAATCAAATTGAGTATAGAAACAACATTTATATATATACAGATATCAATTATGGTTTTTTTTTACAAATAAAGTAATGTCTTTAGGATGGGTTCAAAAGGATGTTAAAATGTTTATGGCAATTTATGCTGAAAAGAGAATTTGTGCATATGTATGTGGGAGCATTTGTCAGTAAAGAATGTCTTTGATGTCTCCGTCTGTTGGTCGGGTAAGTAGCTCAGGGGACAGCAAACAGGTATTTGATATTTAATTAATTTTTGGTTTTCTGCCGGAACATATGCGTGGAGCCGGGTGCACAAAGACCAGTTTTGGTCATTTGCTTTCTGGTCCTGAGAGTGCAAACTTCTGGTCCCTCGCTTTGCTCAGTATCACTACAGCTACATAAGAGTAAAAGTTTAGTCAGAAGGAGAGTGAAGAGAAAGACAAAAAAGTTACAGGGGGTGTCAGTGAAAAGGGAAGAGAGTTGCAAAGGAAAAGAACAAGATATACGGGGTGATGTAGAAAGGACCGCAGTCAAGTGGATAAGAGATGGGTGTTGACATTGCATTTAAATTCCTGGAGGTTGTAGCCATAAGGAAAGCAAGTATATGGAAGGGAGTTCTACAGGCGGAAAGTGTGAGAAAGGAAGCTGCTGGAGTAGAATTGTCAGCTGCATTTGGTTGATCTAACTGTAAATGGGTGGGACCTTGTTGCCAGTCTGGTTGCTCAAGTGAATTCTTGAGGAGGGGGCACCGGTGACCTAAATTCATGCAGAAGCCATGAAAGAAGTGAAGGCTGCATTTGGTAGATTTAACTGTAAAAGGGTGGGACCTTGTTGCCAGTCTGGTTGCTCAAGTAAATTCTTGTGGCAGGAGCACTAGTGACTTAAGTTTGTCGGAGCAGAAGCCATGAAAAAAAAACTTTAAAAATAGATGTCTTGCTAAAAACATTTACCCAGACATTTTATAGAAGAGATCTTCTGTGACAACGTGATTTTTCTGCTTGCAGAACTGGTATTCAGCTAGTAATAATAAACACACTTTGCCTCAGAATGTCAAACCAAATTTAAAGTACCAGTTGAAAGTTTTGAAATGAGATGTTTACATAACATTTGGATGGAAATTAAATGAAAACACAAATTTTAAATGTACATTACATTATGGTTGCTCATCATTTTTAAATTTTAGAAGTCGAAATAATTATTATTATAAAACCAGAACGTTTGAACCGCGATTTCTGAAGTTATGAGAGAAAAAAATGTCTTTTTATTCTTTTTATTTTTTTCTGATGTTTGTCCTCATAAGTTGTCAAAATATAGAGTCACAACTTAGCAGACCGCCTGCAATCTCGCTCTCACCGGCGCGACGTGGCTTCCCTGTGTCTCTTCTATAAATACTTTCACGGCTTCTGCTCCAATGAACTTAGCTCACTGGTGCCCCCTAGGTTCGAATTTGCACGAGATACTAAACTAGCAACTAGATCCCACCCTTTTAAAGTGAAACCGATAAAATGCAACCGCAACTTCTACTTCAACAGTTTCTTTTCTCGCACTTCCCGACTGTGGAATTCCCTTCCACATGACTGCTTCCCCGATGGCTACAATCACCAGGAGTTTAAATGTAAGGTCAATAGACACCTCCTAACAAACTAACTTCCATTCTTTCAAACACTCTTCCCACCCACCCAACTATCTATCACCCCGCTTCTGACATTTCCTATATCTAACCACTCTTTCTATTTACCTTCCCCTATGTAGCCCCAAGCCTAATAGTGGCGGTGGAATGCCTTGCTTGGGGTGAAATGATTAACAAAAAAAAACCACAAATGCAATTTGTTTAAGGAAAAGGAATCAAAATTTGTGAAAAGGCCATAAAGTTGTTTTCAGATGTAGGTTAATCAGGCAAAAAAAAAAAGATGCGGATAATAAAAAGTAAAAAAAAAAAATTAAGATTAAATAAATAATTTTTTTTTTTTTTCAAATTTTTTATATTCACCAGAAATGCAGAGTAAACTTATGAGATTTGAACTCTCATCCCTTGGGGAAATTTCAAACTATGACTGATTGATTGTACAAAGAAAGTGAAACCTGTAGACATGATTCAGATTAAGTCACAAAGCTACATTTTCCCCTTCTATTTTACAATGGTTGCAGAATTTTAAAATGCTTGTCAGATCTGAAAATGCAACAAAAATAAGAAAAGAAAATTTAATCAATTATTATAAAATTTCATCAAAGAATCTTTACAATTTAGGCTCAATATTCTAAAATAAAATCTGTAGACTCAGAATTAAACACAGCCAGAATTCTTAGACAAAGGAAAGCAGTATGATAGGTTTTCAATTGATTTGTTTTTACAGTTTATTGACCCTGTAAAATCCAAAAGCATTGTGGTGTAGTGGATATTGGCTCAGAATGAGAAATCGGGGAGCTGAGTTCGAATTCCCATTGAATCCATTGCATTCACTTATGCACAAATACCCTTGGGAAAGGTATTAATCCATCTCTTCCCTCCAGTTATGGGTTAAATAGCAGGACAGATTGGGTTCTATAGCCTTGGTTGGCAACCAATCTACCGCAGAAAGCAATGGCAACCTATTGCGGGATAATCTACTGCCCAGTCAGTCATGTCTCAAAAGAGACATGATTGCCCAAGTGTGTTTCACATATGGCACTTAACTGACTGAAAACCCTGATAATTTGCTTTGAAGAAATATTTTTTTTTTGTGAATGAATATTGCATAAATAATTATTTTTTCTAGATACAAATCCTGCTATTTAACTCATAGCTGGGGAAGAGAGTGATTCATACCTTTCCAAAGATTTAAGTGTATAAGTGAATAGAACAAACCTGATTTGAATTTGAACTGAGCACTCTGAATTCAAAAGCTTTTATCTGTTACACCACCTGCACATCCCACAGCAAGAAAGAACTAACCTAATTGTAAAAAAATGTTTTTGATCCATATGTTTGCTATATAAGAGGCAAAATTTTAATTTCAAAAGCAGAAAGAGGTTGACCATATTTGCACAAACCGCTCATGCTGAGAAGGGATTTGGTCAATTGGGCAAAAGGCAAAGTAAATTTGGCTACTGTTGAGAAAAATAAAAACCTTCCAGTGACCTGCGATGATAAAAAGTTACTTCTATTGTCCACTACTGAGACAGAAGATAGATGAAGAAACATCTTTTAAATTCTTATAATATGAATAACTTTTATAAACCATGGTAGTTTACCTCAAATTTGAGGACACCTGTTCCAAAAATCAAAACTTTCACCAAAAATACCCTGAAAAGCAACTCTTCAAACTTTAACTTTTACTTTCAAGTTTTGACCTTTGAACCAGCAATATTTTAAATTGTGCACTTTTTGAAGAAATTAAATTTTTTTTGTTATTAAGAAATCGATTTTTATAAACTGTTACTCAAACTTGTTAAAATTCCCTTATTGCTAAGGAAAACATTTGCTTTATAAGAACTTTAGTTTTCTAAAAGAAAACAGATTTGAAAGAACTGTTAACCTGCACTGGTAAATTCTGTGCAAGGCTGATATTTGTCTACATTTTTGAGATGAGGTAGTATTTCCATTATATACATTATTCAGACTGCTGTCCTCATCTTTATTGCCATGTTTACGATGTTTTGCCATTTGTACAGTTCAGAATTCTTCAGGTGCTAGGAATTTTGAACTTTATTCTGATCACTAGAAATAAAGGGTCCAGTGCAAAATTCTTAACATTTGAAGAAGGCTTCGCACAACATGGTAATAAAGATGAGGAATCTAAACTTATTTATAAATGGAACTTTGTCTCTGTGTGTGTGTGTGTGTGTTTCTGTGTGTCCATTACCTACAGACTCCAAAACGACTGAACCGATTTTCTTGAAAATTTACACAGTTGTACTATAAGCGTCTGAAAATGTTCTTAACTAGGTTTTGTGTCGAGGTACCCCTGATAAATACTGAAAATCGATAATCGAAAAATCGTGTTATAGAAGGAGTGGTCTGATTTTAATCAAATTTGATACACTCATAGACAAAGACATAAGAAACGATATTCAGAAGTTTCAAGATTACAGTTCTTACAATAGTGCAGAAAATCGATAATATATATGTATAAAAGGCAAGATGTTTGTGTGTGTGTCTGTTTATCTGTCTGTATGTCCTTTATACATATCCACAAATTTTATCCATTTCTCACCAAACTTCACACAAATATTCTTTAAGCTGAGCTCCAGGACCATGGATTAGTTTTAAAGCTTTCATTACACCTGAGCAATGCCAGGCTACACTGCTAGTAATTTATAAAATGGAAGGCCAATATTTTAATTTTTAAATTCGGTAGAATATTTTTGTGATTGTAATAAATGTTTGTATTTCTGCAAATTTCGCAACAGTAAATGCAGTGTGATTTTCAATTTGTGCCATTCAAAATATTCATAAGTGATTTGATATTATTGCTTCTCCTTTTCTCACAATTAAATCCTTTTAACTGGTATGTAATATCAATTTTCATCAATGGCAGTGAATCACTAGAAGCTGATTTCTTTTTATGTGCTAATTCCTTTAGAATGTTCATGATGATTGGCTCTTCATAACTTTCTATTATCCATAGCACTAAGCCATGTTTGACTCTATTTTGCTACTCCAAGTCCATTCTGACATTCATTTATACAAGATGCCTTAAATATTTCTTGTGAGTATCAAATTTTTAAACCCACTTTTTACATTACCTGTTCTAAAAATTTAAACAATTTCTTTCAGTTTTAAGTGTGATATGATAACTAGGCGTATATTAAGGTGGATTTGCAAAATATGTATTTTATTATAATAGATTAAAATAGAAAATGGTTAATAGAAAATAGTTTAAAACATGTTTCGTTTAACAAAAGTGAAAAAGAAAAGAAAAAATAAATGCTTTTTCTTTTATAAGGAAATTTGTGGAAGAGAAAAGAGTATCAGATTACTGTTAAATCCTACCAGTCTTCCGGTAAATATTTGACTAAGTGATTTGATGTGATAAAAGATAAAGTTTAAGAAATAGATTTTTGAGTGACCAGGTCAAAAACTGTCTTTACTGTATCTTGACCACACATTAAGAAAAGATAATAGAATTTTCCCTTTCTCCAGGCAATAAAAAAACGACTGGTTATGGGTAAAGTGTCAGGGCTATAAAAACATCTGGCGGAAGCTTTATTAAGATAAAAAGATTAAAAAATCCTGGAAAATATTAAGGCTAAGTGCAGACGGATGTCTGTGAGATGTTTGCACATCAAAAGAAGGAAAATTAAAGTACCATGAAATTTTGGACTTACAGTTGCCAATGCTTATCGCCCAGCGGTCTAGGCACTTCTTGATTGTTTTAAATAAATACAAGTGATTTTTCCGAGCCGATCAGTTAGTTTCAGTTTCAGTTGAGTTAGTTAAGTTAGTGAGTTGAGTTGAGTTAGTTCAGCCGAGTGCGTGCTTGAAGTAGAAACTCCGTTCATCTTGAGTCGGTCGGTTCGGTATTTGATCACTATTAATTAGAGTTAGAGCTGAGTGCCACATCACCTACCCCAATGGAAAGACTAACTCTAAACGAAATAAAGCATTGTTTCAACTCATCCAAGTTGTGGAAGTTTGTTCCTTATGATTTAATCTTGTACCCCCAGCTTGAGACTTCGACTTTTTCAACAAACCCCTGCAACATCACAGCGTGGAGAACAGTCACCAGAGAAATTGATCGGACTGTCCACTGGGGTGTCACAAAGTAAAAGTGTCTTTTTATTTCCATTTCCCTTAAAGCTTTTTTATTGATGTGTCTATGGTATTTACAACATCCATTTATAGCACGTCACACCTTTGTTGCCTCAAGCTCTCTATTTGTGAGTAATCCGTGCTATAAAGAAGGATTGATAATAGCAATGTTTATTTAAACTTTATTAAAAAATAAATAAATGTTATTTTCTAGATATTTAAAAAAGTCTTTGCTGTTTTTGAAATAAAGTGTTTTATTTCAATTTAAATTTTCGACACAGAATAGATTCTTCTTGCCATAACAGAGAAAAGAAAAATAGTTTTAAAAATCTAATCCCTAATTCTAAACCTTGAAAAGCTATTTCATGCCTTCAGGTACAAAATAGACTCCACAAAGAAAGTGTGCTTTATTTCCTGGGAGGTCAGTTTTGAGAGAAGTTGATGGGGAATGTGCAGCTATTGGTTCAGGAAGTAGAATTGGCAATGCCAAGTTAAAATTCTAGTTGTGTTTAGTGCATTTATTTTTGCACAAATACATTTGAGAAAGACATGAACCCACTCTTTTTTTTTTTCCCAAACTAAAAGTTAAATAACATGGTAGACTGAACTCTCTCAAGCTGTGGTTGTCAACCAGTCTAGGAGAAGGACAGCAAAACCGCACAATAAAAACTAGTTTGCTGCAGAAATCATCTTTGTCAGTTTTCAGATGATGACTTTTTGTCCATATTATTTTCATCTTTTTTCCTCTGAGTCATCCATGATTCACAAACTAGTCAAGTTATTAATAATCACCAAGTTTCAATCTGTATTTCTGAGATTGTAATTATTTATACTATTTACATTGTTCAAACAGTTGTCCTCATTTTTACTGTCATATTCATAACATTTCGGTCATTGTACACTCCACCCATCAACATGATCTGTCTATATTTTTCAGATGAGGTATTGTAACTGTTCACTCTATTCACATTGTTTAAACTGTTTTTCTCATTTTTATTGTCATATTCACAATGATCAGATGTTGTCTTCTTTAGGATTTGTCTATATTTTTGAGATGAGGTATTATAACTATTTAAACTATTTACATTGTTTGGACTGTTGTCCTCATCTTTGTTGCCATATTCACCTTCAATATCTGGTTATATTTCTGAGATGAGGTATTGTAACTATTTACATTGTTTGGACTGTTGTCCTCATCTTTGTTGCCATATTCACCTTTAATATCTGTCTATATTTCTGAGATGAGGTATTGTAACTATTTACACTATTTACATTGTTTGGACTGTTGTCCTCATCTTTGTTGCCATATTCACCTTCAATACCTGCCTAAATTTCTGAGATGAGGTATTGTAACTATTTACACTATTTACATTGTTCAAAATTATGTCCTTATCTTTGTCATATTCATAATAGTTTTTAGATATTGTACACACAGTTTTACTTTTGAGACATGATTGCCCAAGCATGTGTCACATATGGCACTTGACTGACTGACTGACTGACTGACTGACTGACACACAGTCTTACTTCAAGCAACATAAAGTGGAATTTTGAACTAACCTTTTAGTCCATAGAGATAGAATGTTCTAGTTCCACATGCCATGCCTTTTCTTGATATCTCAGGTTTAGTAATTTCCCATGAGTAACTCTTCTAGTTTTGTTCACATCTGATGTGGCCAGGTATTGAACACCCAAGTCTTTGGGACAGGTCACTGCATTACTTTAACCGATGCTTTTATTCACTGCACTATGTGTCCTTGGGAATATGTAACCCAAGTATATCACCTGAAAAAGGCCAAAGCATGCAACAGCTGAAACAATTTCTTTTGCAAAATTCAAAATAATTTGTAATATTATATCTACTACTACTGTTTCTTAATGAAAAAGAAAATCCAATGAATGAATACAAAACTACATCAGACTGCGATAGTCTTGCTTATCCTGATTGTATTATTTGCTTCCACCAGTTTTTGTACTATAAATTAACAAATGTTTTGTTTTAATAGAAAGAATGAGATATTAACCTGAATAATCAAGAAATTACTATTTTCATATTAGTCAGTTGATCACACACACACACACACACACACACACTATTCTTTGTTATTTACTTTTTCATAGTTTGCCACAAGGTCACAATAAATGGTCAAATTTACTCTTGCTGCAAATTAATCTGTGAAATATGCTTCTTTTACCATTGGGGCACAGACATATCCATAATATACTTAGCTTTATTTAGACTGGCACATGTATACATGCTTAGGGCACCCAGTGGAGATCAAACTCACTGCACAAAAAATTCATTTGCAAGATTTGCTTGCTAGTACTCAGGTTGATATTATAATAATGTTGTTTTCTATTTTACTTTATTTCAATATGATTTTATAAATCATAAGGACGAGAAAGCCTTTTTAATCATAGGAAAGAGACGATGACTTTTTCTCCTATGATTTATAAAATGAAGCCTTCTCTTACCTATGATTAGAAAAAAAACAATGCTTTCTTTTTCCTTATGATTTTATAAATGACAGAAAGCATTGTTTTTTAATCATAGGGAGGTGATGGTTTCCTTTTATAAACCATAGGGACTAGAAAGCATTTTTTAATCATAGGAAGGAGAAGATTTTCCCCTATTATTTATAAAATGAAGCCTTCTCTTTTTTATGATTAAAACAATGCTTTTCTCTCCCTATGATTTTATAAACCATAGACCAGAAAATCTTTTTTTAATCAGAGAGGAGATTTCTTTCTCCCCCCCCCCCGTGATTTATAAAATGGAGCCTTCTTTGTCCTATGATTAAAAAACAAAGCTTTCTAGTTCTTTTTTATTATAAATAAAAACCTTCTCCTTTTCATTATTTCATTTATTTCATTATTTATAAAATAAATCATTCTCTTTTCTATGATTTAAAAAGAAATGTTTTCACCATCCTATGATTTACCTTATGAATAAAGAAAGTTTCAATAACGTTTCAAATTTCCAAAGTGAATAATTTTTGCATTAGCCTTGTAATTAAAATAGAGAGATATTGAACCTCATCTCTGTCATCTGCATAAATGAAATAATTAATCAGTTTGAATTAATATCAACCAATAAATTATTTTGTGTAAATCCATATGAAGTATTCCCCAAATTCAGAGAAGTCTTGCAGATCTTATTTTCAAAGTTTCCATTTTTTCTCAAAATGCAATTCGGATATTTAAGGAACTCAAATATATTTTTATCTGTATTCCTGACATACAAACGCTGGATTTAAGAATTTACATTTGAATCAAAATAAAAACTCATATCAGCTTACCAAAATCTTTTTCAAATTAAAATCTAAAAGGCATTCTTAAATATAATGCAAATATTTAAAAACAAAATTATTTCCTAAAAATATTGAAGACAGTGTTCAGAATTTTGTGAGCAAAATGTCTATTTTGAAATTAAAAAATAATGTGACATAAAAGTTTTCAGCTTTTGTCATTTTTAATGTAACTTTCTTCTCCTTATTGTTTAACTTGAACAAAGAATTTTTGAAAATTATTCTTCTATTTTATAAAAGTTTGAACTTCATGAATCATTTAAAAAAGAACTAAAACATATTCAGATTTTTTCATGAAATTGGAAACAAAGTAATTTTCTGAAAAATAATGACTTGTCGATTTTTTTAGTTCTTTGCAAAACAATAAAGACTATCTTTCTACATCAATGACCTGTAAAAACTGAATCAGAAGAGAAATTTTCCGATAAATTCCACTGTTTGTGCGATAATCTTTCAACAATTTGAGCCATTTGAGCAAGATGTCATTTAAGTTGGACTGACAGTGGTCAGATAATTTGTCATTTTGAAATTTATTCAACTTGTTTTTATGTCTGTACAGTTCAGTAATGATTATGGTAAAAGTTTCTAAAATTCATTCAGGGGAAAAGAAAAAAAAAGAAAAAAACAAATAGATGATGAAGAAAAAGAATGAAGAAAAGAATGGAAAAGACAAAGCAGAAATATAGAGGGTGATCAAGTAGGAATAAAAGGAGAGAAAATCTAAAGTTATTTATAAATGGAACTTTATTGTGTGTGTCTGTGTGTGTCCGTTACCTATAGACTCCGAAATGGCTGAACCAATTTTCTTGAAAATTTACACAGTTGTACTATAAGCATCTGCAAGTGTTCTTAGCTAGGTTTTGTGTCAAGGTACTCCCAATAAATATCAATAATCGAAAAAATCGGGTTATAGAAGGAATGGTCCGATTTTAATCAAATTTGATACACTCATAGACAAAGACATAAGAAACGATATTCAGAAGTTTCAAGGTTGCAGTTCTTGCAATGGTGCAGAAAATCGATAATATATATATATAAAAGGCAAGATGTTTGTGTGTGTGTCTGTTTATCTGCCTGTATGTCTGTATTTTTTTCGGCCCTTTAATTTTAGTTTTTGGTTTGGGTTTGGCTCTAAGTAGGTATAATTGTAGTTCTTAGTCTCAGCCATTATACCATTTACTCAGAGGACTTATTTAGCCTTCAAAATTCCGGTTTACGATGAAAAAAAACTTATTTGATATCGATATCAGGAAATCAAAATTTGACTTACATCCATTAATTTTTCTTTCAGTATACAGTTTTGCTTCAACTGGAAACAATATTGCTTTTTAGTCTTTCGTGCCAACGTCCAAAGAGTCTGAGCTCCAAGACCATGGATTAGTTTTAAAGCTTTTATTACACCCGAGCAACGCCGGGCTATACTGCTAGTATGAAATAAAAAAGAAACCAAAAATAAAGATGAAGAAAAAAGGAAGAAGTAAATAAGAAGAATAAAGAATGAATGAAAAAGAAATTGAGAAATAATAATGAAGAAAACATTGAAAGAAAGAAAATAAGAATAAGAGAGAAACAAAGAAAGGAAAGAAGCTCTGAAGTTTTTTTGTTTTTTTAATCGTATCACCCCGAGTGAGGCGGTAATGCCACTGATGTGAAGGGGGCTACATAAGAGTAAAAAGATTAGATAGAAGAGAGTGAAGAGAAAGACGAACCAGTTAGAAAGGAGCAAGAGAACAATGGGAATACAGGTGTGATGACAGTTGCAAAGATGGAGAGAAAGGAAAGGATATACAGGGTGGTGAAGAAAGAACTAGAGTTAAGTGGTTAAGAGATGGGTATTGACATTGCATTCAAATTCCTGGAGGTTGTAGCTGTTGGGAAAGCAAGAATATGGAAGCGAGTTCCACAGGCGGAAAATGTGAAAAAAGAAGCTGCAGGAGTAGACTTGTCATCTGCATTTAGTTGATCTAACTGTGAATGGGTGAGACCCATCTGGTTGCACAAGTAAACACCTGTTGCAGAAGCACCAGGGACTTAAGTTCGTTGGAGCAGAAGTTATGAAAGTATTTATAGAACAGACAAAGGGAAGCAACATCCCATCGGTGGGGAAGTGGATGGAGTCGAGACGCCAAGTCAATACCTATCACATTACTGATTATCCAAGAACACTGAGATGAACAGCAGGGGCGCCTGACCATATATGGCAGCAGTATTCCATGCATGGACGAAAGGTTGATTTGTATATATGCAGGATGGATTCAGGCAGGAAAAACATCCTGACCTGACGCAGTGACCCAAACTTTCTAGCAGTGGATTTAGCTATTGACACAATGCAGTGGTTCCACTTGAGATCGGAAGGGAGGGTAAGGCCGAGGAGGCACAGTGTATTGCTCTCAGGGAGACTCGCTTGGTGCATGCTTATGAGAGGCAGGAGAGGTTGCCTGTGATGATTGACAGACAGCATCTTGGTCTTAGACGCATTGAAATTTACAAGCCACTTCTTACCCCGATTCACCACAGAATGTAGATCTCTGTCAAGATCAGCAGCAAGATTATGTTTGTCTGCCACGCTGGTTTTCTTACTGATGTGGGAGTAAATTTTGGTGTCATCTGTGTAGATGCCTACTTGGCTCTTGATCTTGTCTGGGAGATCATTTATGAAAATAAGGAAGAGCGTCGGGACACCAACATTTGTACAGAAGGAGGTGGAATGTGGAAAGAAATTGAAAAAAACAAAGAGAAACATGAAAGAAGGCAGCCAATAAAAGGAAAATGATTATGCTTTCAAAAAAGTACGAACAACATTATATTTCTGACAATTTTTTTTAAAGCCACTAATTTTTTCATCATCCCCACAAAATTCATGACAACTCACCTGTTAGCACTCTAGGTACAAAATCTTGGTCTCTCTTGATGTCTCTGACTGAGACTCAGGGGTGCACAGCTTGTACCAAAAATCTTGGTCTCTCTTGATGTCTCTGACTGAGACTCAGGGGTGCACAGCTTGTACCAAAAATCTTGGTCTCTCTTGATGTCTCTGACTGAGACTCAGGGGTGCACAGCTTGTACCAAAAATCTTGGTCTCTCTTGATGTCTCTGACTGAGACTCAAGGGGTGCACAGCTTGTACCAAAAATCTTGGTCTCTCTTGATGTCTCTGACTGAGACTCAGGGGTGCACAGCTTGTACCAAAGCAAAGGAAGAATAAAGAGGAGGATTACTAACAACAGCAACAAATAATATTAATGTCCCAATTGAAAAACTGAAACAAAAAAAACCTAGGCTTGAGAAAAATTCCATTGACAAAACAAGTTAATATACATCATCATCATTGTTTAACGTTTGTTTCTATGCTAGCATGGGTTAAGATGGGATTTTCTTGCTGGTTTTTTTTCTAAGCCTCCTGCTTTTTAGTGTATAAGGAAGGAAAAAGTAGTAAAACATACAAAATGTAAAAGTATTTAAAAAATAAAAAAATGCAAATAAACGCAAGATTCCTGATAAAATATGTGAATCATTTTTTATTTTAAATAAAAATTTATTGCAGAATTCTTAATTTTTAAATTTCTGCACAAATTTGAAACGGAAGAAAAGAAATTTTACAAAGGAAAAGGACATCAAATAGTTAGCTATAGCTTTTGCATTATAAAAATGGTGCTTTAGTGAGATAGCATGCTTTGATTCAAAATATACAAATAACTAGATAAACATTGTATATGACACTCTAAAGTTGATGTTGAGAGAATATACCTCTTTGGTAAAAGCTAGTGCACAATGGCTCAAAATCCTCAACCTTCTAATTGAAACGTCTCAAATGTGCATAGAGAACATTCCTGCAGCATTTGTATCCATAGATGCTGAAAAGAACTTGGTAATTAGGTATTTGAAATTACTCTCTGATAAGATGATACCACACACACAACAATAATAATGATGATGATAATAATAATCATCATTTTACAGAGAAATAGGAAGTCAGATGGTTACAATAGCAAATATGCCATTGGAAAGAGAAATAAGCCTATTTTGGAATAACATATGAAAAGATGTCACAATGAGGATGCTAAACAGTTACAGTGTCTGGATAAAACTATGGAAAACATCGAAGAATGGAAACAGTGGAAATATACTGCAACAAAAGAAATGAAAGACACATTAAACAAGTCTTACAAACTGGAATCACCAGGAACTGACAAAATTCTGGCTTCACACTTTATTTGCTATTAATACTATTATGGCAATACTATTACTGAATTGATGCTGTAACCTACAAAAACACCAGAATGGTTCGTCCAATGTGTCACATACTTGGTACCAAAAATAATGAGACAGAATATTCTAAAAACTAGCGACTTGTCACTTTGCCAAGTTGCTAACGTCCACATTAACCAAATGAATTTACAGTTGTTTAGAAGAACAAAACATACGTCCTACTGTGCAAAAGGGTTATTGGAAACTAATCTTTTCAACCATAGTAGCCCCTACTATGGCTGAAAAGATCAGTTGCTTAGAAATAGAATGATTCTTGAAGACGTTCACATAAAGTACAAAAAATTTCAGTGCAGTATAGATAGACTAGAAAAAGGCCTTCGACAGCATTGCACACTCATAGGTCCCAAAGGCCGTGAGGCCCTCAATGCAGTCAAAAATCTCACTACTGGCAAATTCTTACTTGATATGCTTGGAAGACATAATCTGTTACTATCACATTTTAATGGTGGCCTACTAATTAAAAACACGAATGAAGACGTGAATTTAGAATGTTTCAAGGCAATTCTTTATCTCCTCTTCTTTTCTTTATCAATTCCTTTATCAAACTTGTTAAATAATACATGTTACGGATGAAAAGATGCAAGGATAAATCGTCTATTTTATGTGGCTGACTTGAAATTATATGCAAGGAAGGATGATGAATTAGAAGAACTTTTAAAGATTGAAAAGTTTCAGTAAAAATTTAGGCATGAAATTTGGGCTGAATAAATGTGAAAAGTCTACTTTCAAGTGAGAAAAACTTATTAGTAGCGAGATTATAATCCTTGATATAGATACTGTGATTAAAAACTCGATAAGGAAGGTATTTATGAGTATCTAACTGTGAATGAAGATATTGGAATACAGCATTCGAAGATAAAATAAAATTTCAGAAAGGAGTATAAAGTATGTTCGAGTAATAATGAAAACAAAATTGAATTACAAAAAATATAATAACGGCCATTAACACTCTTAACGTCTCGGTTGAAACTTTTCAATGTAATAAATTAAAACATAAAGGCACTCAAGAAAATTGAGGCCAAAATTTGCAAACAACTCACATGCAAAAGAATTTATCACCCAAAGGCAGATGTTGACTTTCTATATCTGACAAGGTAAACTGGTGGTAGGGACATGATTCAACTGGAACTGTCTTACAATATTTCAAAAAAGGGACTTTATAAATACCTTGCAGCCATATAGTATTGGATCTTACAACTTATAATGGAGAATGATAAAACTGGTGTCCCTTGCATACGAATTTACTTGAGCCACAAGATTAGCAACTAGGTCCCACTCTTTTACTGTGAAACCAATAAATTGTAAATGCAAATTCTACTCCATCAGCTTCTTTTCTCACACATTCCGCCTGTGGAATCCCCTTTCATTTACTTGCTTCCCCAACAGCTACAATCTCCAAGAATTTAAATGTAAAGTCAATAGTCATCTCCTATCTCACTAACTTGCATCCTCTCTCTCATGCTTCTTTCTCTGTCCACTCCACTCTCATCAGTATTTTCATCCTTCTCTTACCCACTTCCTGACACCACCTGTCACTCTTTCTTATAACTTTCCCTCTATATAATCCCCTGCAAAACAGTGGCAGTAAAATGCCTTGCTTGGGGCGATATGATTATAAAAAAAAATTCTATACTATGATAATGTGGATATAAAGTGGGGGATCAATTCAACACTACACTCAATATGCAAATTGATCCCATACTTTATAGCCACATTCATCCTTCTCTTATCCACTTTCTAACACCCCATATAACCTGACATTCTTTCTCAGAACTTTCCTTCTATGTTAGCCCCCTGCACAACAGTGGCAGTAAAATACCTTGCTTGGGGCAATATGATTATAAAAAAAAAAGATTTATTCTGTATGGAAAGAATCTTATAAATATGCATGAGAATTTGAGTTAAATGTCAAAAATGGCAGTGGAATAAATACAAATGCTAGAAAACCAGTAAGAAAATGGAAACAAAAATTGAAGGACAAATAGCAAAAAAGCTGCGGCCAAAAACCTGTACAGATCAAAAAAGTTCAGGACTTAAGAATAAGACTTGAAGTGTTTCTTCGGTTTGCATCCAACGACCAGCTAATATTTTTCATAATAATATGGAACCAAAAATATAGGTTCTGTGACAAATACATTGAAATTATTGATCACTTTATCTCAGGATACTCAATACACTCATTGAGTACAAAAACCGTCACGACATGGTAGGTCAATATTTGTCAATGGCATGAACATCATTCTGAATATGCAGGCAAGGGAGCAGATGTTACAATTCTTTGGTATTTTTTTTATCAACACAAATCAAACAGTACAAGCAAATCGACCAGACATTATTGTCAAAAACAGAAAAAAGAAGTCTCTGTACTGATTGACATGAGTGTACCAAACAACAAAACAACTCTGTAGATTTTAGAAAAACTAAGCAAAAACAAAGAACTGGAAATATAAAATATGGCACTATTTCGGTTGTGGTTGGAACTTTGGGTCTGATAAAGGAACTCAAGAACAAATTAGCAAAATCCCTCTCTTCAGGAAATCCAAAAGAGTTGTTGGATTTCATAAGATTTAATTGTGCAGAAAATCTAAGCTTACACCCACCTCTACCTTTTCATGAAGCCAATAGAAATAAGCATATACATTTATACATTCACAAATAGAAAAGCTCCTTTCATAAGACAGTCGATTCACTAAATTTTACAATTTGCCAACATCTGCAAAAACAAAATAAATACAACCTCTTAATTTTTGGCCAGTCAGAAGCAAGAAAAAAATGTAAAACTTGATCTATTTCTATTTTTCACAAATGTATAAATATGAGTTTTGCTTTTTCTCTACAGAAAGTCACAATTCATCTACTGAACACCAAATCCAGGCGACTTTCATTTTTACTCTCTGACTTTCTCCTTCCTTATGTACTAATAACAAAGAAAGAATATTACAGGAAGGTACTAATCATCTGACCTGAAGACCTACATTTTTTAACTCTTTCACTCACAAAGCACAAAAATTTGATTCTCCTCTTTCCTCATTTACTTGTCAGCAAAAAAAAAAAAAGAAAGTGGAACAAAGACACCATTCATGTATATATGAGGGTTCTACAAATGGATAAGAATCCTACATATGAGAGCTTTTTACTCTATGGATATAACAGCTGATATATTTTTATGAGGAAACACACCTATTCCTCAGATAATGGACTCTTCCTCCTATATTAATAAGAGTTAACAGGAAGTTCTTGAGGAGTTCATAGGAGTTCTTTAGACTTCTATTGGAGTTCAGGCAGTTGATATTAGTTGGCAGTTAGCCGAACACTAAGGAGTCAGCTTTCAGTGGAAGATTACCAAGTTCCTAACATTTTGGGTACATTAAGTCGATTAGCAACCAAAATAGCACAATTATAATCTTCAGTGCGAAAACTACTCCACAACATAATGAAAATGTGCACAAGACGTTGTCAATGGCTACACTCAGCTGGTGCAGAAAGAGTACAAAAGATGTCATGACAACGTAGTCCTCAGAATACATTTGTAACTGTGAAGGATGTATACACTTGAGGGTACAGAGAGGTGGCATGAATATTCACCATCGCCAGTAGTCAAGAATGAGAAAGTGAAGCTCATTTGAGCTATGACAATCTTGACTGAAAAAGTGTTTGAGAAATTGCCCTTTTTTAAAAATTTTTTTTTTTTATAAGCGTTTCACCCCGAGCAAGGCATGTCACTGCCACTACTGCGCAGGGGGCTACATAGAGTGGAGAAAGGATGATTAAATATAGGAAATGTCAGAAGGTGGGTGATAGGCGGGTAGGAATACCGAGAATGGTTAAATATAGGAAATGTCAGAGGGTGGGTGATAGGTGGGTAAGGATACCGTGAATGAGGGTTGGGTAAATGAGAGTGTTCTGAGAATAATTGGGAGTTAGTGTGATAGGAGGTGTCTATTGACCCTACATTTAAACACCTGGAGATTGTAGCTGTCGGGAAAGCAGACTTGTGGAAAGGAAGTTCCACAGGCGGGAAGCGCGAGAAAAGAAGCTGTTGGAGTAGAATTTACGGTTACATCTTATTTGTTTAACTGTAAAAGGGTGGGACCTAGTTGCTAATCTAGTATCTTGTGTAAATTCGTGCTTAGGCGGCACCAGTGATCTAAGCTCATCGGAGCAGAAGCCATGAAAGTACTTGTAGAAGAGGCACAGGGAAGCCACATCACGCCAATGAGAGAGTGATTGCAGCCGGTCTGCCAAGTCAGTATCAACCACGTTATAGATCCTCCTTTGTATTTTGTCAAGAAGCCCAAGGAGAGCAGCAGGGGCACCCGACCAGATTTGGCAGCAATATTCAATACACGGGCGGATGGTAGATTTGTATATGTGCAGAATACCCTATTTGTGCCCATGTGTAGCCATAATTTGGATTCTGATGGATATTGTTGTATCTTAATGTATGACCATTAAAGTTAAGTTTGGCAACAAATCAGAGATGCCAAGACCTTTGCAGGGCAAATCAGAGAAATATACTCACTATTCGTTCGCATTATCCCTTTTGTGCACTAATTCCAGGAATCGTTCTGACCATTGACAGATAGCATTACTGCTCCGGACAGCTCTTGTGCTAAGGAAACCATGGTTCTAAGTTGAACTGTTGGAGCTGATATATATCTATCATTTTCCAGTTGATGTGGTCATAAGTGTCACTCTTCTTTTTTATGTGCTATGACCCTTCAGGATATAGAGGTGGTCATGGACTTCCTATCCTTTTTTCATTTTTACTCTTTCTACTCTTGGTGTCTCTCACAAAATTTGTTCTGCCATCCACTTGCTCAAACCCAACAAGAATGCGTCATGTTGTTTTCTTCTGCCTTTCTTTTACTCTATCCATCCTGTGAGTATTAAATTTTCTGAGCCCTTCTTCCTCATGTGTTTCAGAAACTTTAGCTCATATATTCAGAAAAAAAACTTTCTCCATATAATATGCTCAATAAATTTCTAAGACAAAACCTTCCTTCAGATCTTGCATGAAAGATTTGCTGAAGGATTGCATTTAACAGTAAATCAGAAAAACTGTAAATTTTTTTTTTTTTTAATCATATCACCCCAAGCAAGGCAGTAAGGCCACTGATGTGCAGGGGCTATGTGAGAGTGAAAAGATTTGGAAAAGAGAAAGCCGGAAACCACATCCTAAGCAGGGAACAAGGGACGAGCCTCTTCACCTGTACAATAGACGTGGGTGGAGTGTGAACCGGGTGATAATAATAATGTGCCTATCATTGGTGAAGCAGAAAGAGCACCTCAAGGTCGTGTAATGGTTAGCAAGCTTGTCTCACTAGAACCATTACAATTGAGCAGAGAGTTTGATCCTCACTGGATGCCCCATACTTTTGGCCTTGTGCCACATCTTAGCTGCACTTAAAAAAATTACCATTGATGTAGCAGAAAAGAGTCTCTAAAAGATGGAGAAGCTTTCATCAGAGTTTCTTTGAGCTTCATTTAACGGCATATCAACACCTCTGTGGGTTATTTAATGCCAAAAAAGTAGGGTTTTAAGATTTTTTTTTTAATGTTCAATTATAGTGAGAAGGTTGATTTAGTCAGATTTTGATGAAAAAAATTTTTTTATTATTATTTTTTATATTTTAGAAAACTGAAGATGTATTCAAATATGTATTGCTGGCAATAATTTTCCTCAAAAGTCTGTTTTTACATATCAGTCAGATAAGTGCCATACATGATACACACTTGGATGATCATGTCTCGAATGAGTCATGACTGACTGGGCAGAAGATTATTCCACAGTAGGTAGCCATTGCTTTCTGAGGTAGACTGGTTGCCAGCCAAGGCTATAGAACCCAATCTGTCCTGTTATTTGACTCATAGCTTGAGGAGGAAAAGATGTATTATATTATTAAGTAGTAATTAATGGGGGATCAGTTTATTACTTCAGTTTTATATTGTTATGAAGTAATAAACTGATCCCCCACTTTATGCCCAGTAGAAGACTTAATCATGTTTCCATTTATCATATTCAGTCAGTCAGTTAAGTGCCATACGTGAAACATGTTTGGGCAATCATGTCTCAAATGAGTCATGACTGACTGGACAGAAGATTATCCTGCAGCAGGTTGCCATTGCTTTCTGTGGTAGACTGGTTGCCAGCCAAGGCTATAGAACCCAATCTGTCCTGTTATTTAACCCATAACTGGAGAGAAGAGACGGATTAATACCTTTCCCAAGGGTATTTGTGCGTAAGTGAATGCAAGGAATTCAACTAGAATTTTACATATATATTTCTATAAAAGTCTATTTTTATACTTTCATAGTGTTTTTACCCCAGTTTTTGGATAAACTATTTGCTTTAGTTGGGAACCTAATATGTGCTACAACTCCATGTCAGGGTGGACCTGAGAACAACAGCAATTAAGAAGTGGTTCCATGCCCCTCACAACCTCCCAATTAGAGGCCTTACTGCCAGATGTAGTTTATTGTCATACCCAGGACCACTTTCATCAGAAGACCTGTTCTTCATTCATCCAATGATCCTGAAAGAAGTAAAATCAAGAAGAAAGAACTTTATGATAAGATGGATTGATGACATAGAGGCATGCAATATTGTCCTTCATAGCTGGATATGGGAATGCCTCAGGATATTGAAGATTAATGAACCACAGTGGTGTAAAACTGGACTTAACTACTGAAGGTGAATCTTCAGATAAATTTAAAAAAGGATTTTTTTCAGGAGCACTCTGTCTCCATTACTATTTATCATTGTGCCTCTACTTCTTTGATATTCCATTTCTCTTCAAGATGTTAATAATCATGGCCCTCCACAATTTCATGTCCTTTGTAGCTCTTAATTTTTTTATTTTTATTATATCTCCTAGACCTTTCTTTGCAAACCTTTTACTCAAGCTCACCCTTCTACTTCCATGTGTCATGCTCCTTCAAGACGTTGGCGGTCATAGCTCTTCACAATTTCCTTTACTTTGTAACACTTAATATTTTTTTTATTTTTGCTATCTTTCCTAAACTTTGCTCTGCCAGCAATTTACCTAAGCTTACTAGGTAGGTTATACGTTGTTTTCATGTCTCTCTTGCTTTCAATCTGTCCTATGTGTCTCAGATTTCTCAAGCCCTCTTTCCTCATTGCGTCCTACAAATGTCAACTGCCTCTTTCTGATGTTAAGTATAAGTGTCTTTTTTGGTTTGCATTTTAATAAAGTTTGTCATTTTGCTATTTTTCACTTCATTCATCAGCTTTTGGACTTCTTTGAAAATTTTTTATATCATTAGTAGACATGGGTGGTTGAGTTTTGTTTTGTGATCATTTAAAGTTAAATTTAGTTGAGACAATGAAAAATTTTTTCTCTGTTCTGCTATCCATTTTTGCTCTCTCTCTCTCTCTCTCTCTCTCTCTCCCTCTCTAAACCCTGTTCTGCTTCCATTTTTATTTTCTCTCTCTCTCGCTCTCTCTCTCCTAAACCCTGTTCTGCTTCCATTTTTATTTTCTCTCTCTCTCTCTCTCTCTCTCTCTCTCTCTCTCCAAACCCTGTTCTGCTATCCATTTTTGTTCTCTCTCTCTCTCTCTCTCTCTCTCCTAAACCCTGTTCTGCTATCCATTTTTGTTCTCTCTCTCTCTCTCTCTCTAAACCCTGTTCTGCTTCCATTTTTATTTTCTCTCTCTCTCTCTCTCCTAAACCCTGTTCTGCTTCCATTTTTATTTTCTCTCTCTCTCTCTCCTAAACCTGTTCTCCTTTTTCTCTCTTTTTCTCTCTCTCTCTCTCTCTCTCTCTCTCTCTCCTAAACCCTGTTCTGCTTCCATTTTTATTTTCTCTCTCTCTCTCTCTCCTAAACCCTGTTCTGCTTCCATTTTTATTTTCTCTCTCTCTCTCTCTCTCTCTCCTAAACCCTGTTCTGCTTCCATTTTTGTTCTCTCTCTCTCTCTCTCTCTCTAAACCCTGTTCTGCTTCCATTTTTGTTCTCTCTCTCTCTCTCTCTCTCTCTCTCCTAAACCCTGTTCTGCTTCCATTTTTGTTCTCTCTCTCTCTCTCTCTCCTCCCTAAACCCTGTTCTTCCATTTTTGTTCTCTCTCTCTCTCTCTCTCTCTCCTAAACCCTGTTCTGCTTCCATTTTTATTTTCTCTCTCTCTCTCTCTCTCTCTCTCTAAACCCTGTTCTGCTTCCATTTTTATTTTCTCTCACCTAAACCTAGTCCTGCCATCCTTTTTTGCTGTCTTTCTATCCTAAACCCTGTTTGGCCGTCCATTTTTGTTCTCTCTCTCTCTCTCTAAACCCTGTTCTGCTTCCATTTTTATTTTCTCTCTCTCTCTCTCTCTCTCTCCTAAACCCTGTTCTGCTTCCATTTTTATTTTCTCTCACCTAAACCTAGTCCTGCCATCCTTTTTTGCTGTCTTTCTATCCTAAACCCTGTTTCCCGTTTGGCCGTCCATTTTTCTCTCTCTCTCTCTCTCTCTCTCTCTCTCTGTCTCTCTCTCTCTCTCCCCCCTAAACCCTGTTCTGCTTCCATTTTTATTTTCTCTCACCTAAACCTAGTCCTGCCATCCTTTTTTGCTGTCTTTCTATCCTAAACCCTGTTTGGCCGTCCATTTTTGTTCTCTCTCTCTCTCTCTCCTAAACCCTGTTCTGCTTCCATTTTTATTTTCTCTCTCTCTCTCTCTCTCTCTCCTAAACCCTGTTCTGCTTCCATTTTTATTTTCTCTCACCTAAACCTAGTCCTGCCATCCTTTTTTGCTGTCTTTCTATCCTAAACCCTGTTTGGCCGTCCATTTTTGTTCTCTCTCTCTCTCTCTCCTAAACCCTGTTCTGCTTCCATTTTTATTTTCTCTCTCTCTCTCTCTCTCTCTCTCTCCTAAACCCTGTTCTGCTTCCATTTTTATTTTCTCTCACCTAAACCTAGTCCTGCCATCCTTTTTTGCTGTCTTTCTATCCTAAACCCTGTTTGGCCGTCCATTTTTGCTCTCTCTCTCTCTCTCTCTCTCTCCTAAACCCTGTTCTGCTTCCATTTTTATTTTCTCTCTCTCTCTCTTTCCTAAACCCTGTTCTGCTTCCATTTTTGTTCTCTCTCTCTCTCTCTCTCTCCTAAACCCTGTTCGGCTTCCATTTTTGTTCTCTCTCTCTCTCTCTCTCTCTCTCTCTCTCTCTCTCTCCCCTGTTCTGCTTCCATTTTTATTTTCTCTCTTTTTCTCTCTCTCTCTCCTAAACCCTGTTCTGCTTGCATTTTTATTTTCTCTCTCTCTCTCTCTCTCTCTCTCTCCTAAACCCTGTTCTGCTTCCATTTTTATTTTCTCTCTATCTCTCTCTCCTAAACCCTGTTCTGCTTCCATTTTTATTTTCTCTCTCTCTCTCTCTCTCTCTCTCTCTCTCTCTCTCTCTCCAAACCCTGTTCTGCTTCCATTTTTATTTTCTCTCACCTAAACCTAGTCCTGCCATCCTTTTTTGCTGTCTTTCTATCCTAAACCCTGTTTGGCCGTCCATTTTTGCTCTCTCTCTCTCTCTCTCTCTCTCTCTCTCTCTCTCTCTCTCTAAACCCTGTTCTGCTTCCATTTTTATTTTCTCTCTCTCTCTCTCCTTTAAACCCTGTTCTGCTTCCATTTTTGTTCTCTCTCTCTCTCTCTCTCCTAAACCCTGTTCTGCTTCCATTTTTGTTCTCTCTCTCTCTCTCTCTCCTAAACCCTGTTCTGCTTCCATTTTTGTTCTCTCTCTCTCTCCTAAACCCTGTTCTGCTTCCATTTTTATTTTCTCTCTCTCTCTCTCTCTCTCTCTCTCCTAAACCCTGTTCTGCTTCCATTTTTATTTTCTCTCACCTAAACCTAGTCCTGCCATCCTTTTTTGCTGTCTTTCTATCCTAAACCCTGTTTGGCCGTCCATTTTTGTCTGATTCCATACGCCTATGGCTTAGTGGGTAGTGACTCTAACTGACACCAAATTGAACGAGTTTTGATCCTGGCCAGAAGCAAGTAGATGTGTCTAGCCACACTGATGAGCTATGATACAGTGAAACAGGCTTGTATGTGGAAGACTAATATATATATATATATATATATATATATATAGATGTCTAGTCCGTAAATGGTGAGGATAATCCAACAAGATTAACTTAATATAAAATATTAAGTGTTATATCTATATAGAGAGCCCAATGCATGTAAATAAAAAAAAATATATATATATATATATATATATATATATATATTTGTATTTTAAACCCTGCATGTTATTTTTGCTCTGTCTCTCCTAAATTCTGTTCTGGTATCCATTTTTGCTCTCTTTCTCTCTTCTAAACCCTGTTCTTTTGTCCATTTTTGCTCTCTCTCTCTCTCTCTCTCTCTCTTTCTCTTAAGTCTTGTTATGGCATCTGTTTTTTGCTGTTTCTCTCTCCTAAAACTGGTTCTATCATCTATTTATGTTTTCTCTCTCTCAAAACTTGTTCTGCCATCCATTTTTGCTCTCTCTCTCCTAAACATTGTTCTGTGATCTATTTTTTGCTCTTCCCTCCCTTTCTCCTCCCCGAAATCTTGTTATGGCATCTGTTTTTGACTGCCTTTCTCTGTCGAAACCTGTTTTACCATCCATCTTTTATTTCTCTCTCTCTCTTTCTGCTAAGCCGTGTTCTGCTATCTATTGACACAAGCTCATTAGATAGCTTACACACTATTTTCCTCTGGCTTTTTTCTCTTTCAATATGTCCTGTGAGTGTCCATTTTTCCAAGTTGTCTTTCCTTATTATTTCAACTGTTTTTACAAAATCCAATTGTAAACGAGCACAAAGAAAAAGAATTAAGTTATTTTAAAAGAAGAACTGAAAATGTCGATGAATAAACTGAAAAGATATGGAAACAAAATCTGATAATGATTGCTTAAATGATATTTTAATATCGAATATAATCAAATCAGTTCCTCTTGAAAAGTCAATTGTGATTTCATCACAGTGTGTGACCAAAATGGAGGATGCAAAAACTTTTTTTTTCCTTAAAATACAAAAGTGCTCTAATACGAGCGTCACATTGTTCATCAATAAAGTGTAAATATCAAAATGTCTGCTTCGCTCTCTCTTTCCACACACAAACACACACATATAAGATACTAGCAGTATAGCCCAGTGTTGCTCGGGTGTAATGAAAGCTTTAAAACTAATCCATGGTCCTGGATCTCAGACTCTTTGGACGTTGGCACGAAAGACTAAAAAGCAATAGTTGTTTCCAGTTAAATCAAAACTGTAGACTGAAAGAAAAATGAATGGATGTAAGTCAAATTTTGATTTCCTGCTATCGATATCAGATGAATTTTTTTGTCGTAAACTGAATTTTGAAAGCTAAATAAGTCCTCTGAGTAAATGGTATTATGGCTGAGACTAAGAATTACAATTATACCTACAGATAAACAGACACACACACAAACATCTTGCCTTTTATATATATGTATATATACATGTATATATATTATCGATTTTCTGCACTATTTTAAGAACTGCAACCTTGAAACTTCTGAATATCGTTTCTTATGTCATTGTCTATGAGTGTATCAAATTTGATTAAAATTGGACCACTCCTTCTATAACCTGATTTTTTTTCGATTATTGATATTTATCGGGGGTACCTCAACACAAAATCTAGCTAAGAACACTCACAGATGCTTATAGTACAACTATGTAAATTTTCAAGAAAATCGGTTCAGACGTTTCGGAGTCTATATGTAACCAACACACACACACACACACACACAAAGTTCCATTTATAAATAATTTAAGACAGATTTTTCAAATCCAATATTTTAATGATTTGAAAATTGTTTTCAGGGGTTACTCACATTTCAAAATAAAATGAGCATCTACCCGAATAAAGGTATCCACTAAAAATGAACTCTGAAGTAATATCTATCACTATTGTTTTTTTTTATTTGGGCACCATAACATCGTGTAATGGGTAGCAAACTTGTCTTGCTAGAACCTGTTACAACTGAGTAGTGAGTTTGATCCTCACTGGGTGCCCCATACTTTTGGCTTTGTGCCACATCGAAGCAACACTTAGAAAATCAACTATTATTTTATTTGATTTAATTTCTGTTTCTTTTTTTTTTCTTTTATTATAATCTTTTCACCCCATGCAAGGCAGAATCACCATTAATGCTCAGGGTTTACAGCGAGAGAAAAAAAAGGTACATAAATTTTTGAAGGAAGGATAAGAGAAAGATAAAAATCAAGGAGATAAAAGATGGCAATAGATTGTAACGATCAGAAGCAATCAAATGGAATAGAGTTCTACAAATAGCAAGTGTAAGAAAAGAAACTGTTAGAGTAGAAGAGGCAGTTACATTTAACTATCTTGATGGTAAAAGGTGGGACTTTGAAGCTAATCTAGTCGCATGCGTAAATACATGGTCGGGTAAAAAAGCTCATCAGAGCAGTACCCCTGAAAATATTTGTAGAAAAGAAAGAGGTTAGCCACATTACATTGGTGAGAAAGTGACTGAAGGTGAGCTGCCAAGTCAGGATCAGTTATATTGTAGATCCTTCTTTGGATTTTGCTGAGAACCTCAAGATGAATAGCTGGAGCACCCGACCAGATATGGCAACAGTATTCAATGTCCAGACGAATGGTAGATTTATAAATGTGCAAGATGGATTCTGACGAGAACCTCAAGATGAATAGCAGGAGCACCCAACCAGATATGGCAACAGTATTCAATGCATGGATGGATGAATGGTAGATTTATAAATGTGCAAAATGGATCATGAGGAGAAAAACTTTCTGGCCTGACACAGGGACCCAAACTTCCTAGCAGTAGATGCAGCTATAGATTTGATGTAGTCATTCCATTTGAAGTCATTTGAGAAAGCGAGGCCAAAAAGGCACTGTGTGTTACTTTCAAGGAGACTGGCATCATCCATTCTGATAATATGTAGGAAAGTTTTTCTGTGGTACAAGTTTTATACCCATTTCCTTTCTGGTCTTAGAGACCTACAGTCAGAAATGGCTTCATGAGATTTTTTACTGATGATTTTTTTATATATATATATATATATATATATATATATATATAAAAATACTAAAATCACAAATAGGTAAAGTTCTTTGTAATGTGTGAGTTTTAATTTTGAGTACAACTTTTTGTACTTCTCTGTGGCAAGGGCAGCTACCAAAAATCCCTTCAGTGAGTCTATTGGAACCTTTTGCAATCCATCTAAGGAATCCAATGTAAAACTGGAATTATTGGTGTTCTCATATGCCACATTTTTGAGATTTCCACTTCAAGATTCTTGTATGTTGACAGTTCTTTGAAGATCTTCGAAGATACATTACAATTTGTGGGGAATGCCATATCTGTAAGAAAGCACATTCTGTTTTTGAGATCTTTGATTGATTTTGTGCAGCAAGAACAAAACCTTTAGTTTTAGTTTCTAACTCTGCACTACATAACCCCACCGTTGGATACGGGGCTTTTCTGCATCAGTTGGTTTGGTATGGGTAGAATATTGAAGAGGCTTATCTTGCTATTGTTTCTGCTTTTGCTACATTGTGTTCGTCTTTTTTTGGGTTCTTTGCCACTCTAATAGGTGGATTGTGCTTTATTTTCACTTTTTCACTCACTTGAAATTTCCTTTTGAATTTGTTGGCTTCTGTTATTACTGTATAAATTTTCTTATTTCTTTGATGTTCTTTAACACAAATAATCATCCGATCTTCTGTAGTTTCCAGATATCTTTGAAAGCAGATTGTTGTAGTTTTGTAAGGCAGTTCTAGTTTAACTAATCCTCTGCCTCCTTTGGATCTGGGCACATACAGTTGATCACCATCAGTCTTAGGGTGATGCATATGGGAGCAAATGATAAGGATTCTAGTTTTGACATCTGTTTATTTAATAACACCTGTATTCCAATAAAGAGGGTTCAAACTCTATTGCACCTCAGGAGCAGCCAAACGTTTTATGGCTGATATTCTGTTTTGTGAATTCAACTCGGTATTTAATGCCAGATGCACAAGTTTGTAGTATTCTTTTTTTATGTTCTCTTTCGTTTACGTAGGCTGTATTCCATCTTTCTTTTTCTGAGTCCTAGCCTTATTCCTGTTCCAGTTTCTTAATCTTTCTGACAAAATCAAGATCTATTGAGTGCGTTTCCGTAATTTTCTCTTTCTTGAATATTACCTTACTCCATTTATTGATTCTGAAACCTGTATCAATGTCATTGTTGTTGTCTTTGCTGGTCTATAATTTTTTGAATCATTTGTTTCACTCATTCTTGGTAAGGGATATGTAATACCTTCAGTGAATGATTCTGGAATTTCATTGGGATTATTAATTAACATTGATAAAGTTTGTGCAAGGGTTTCATGGATTGATGATCTAAATTTATTTATAAATGAAACTTTGTCTCTGTGTGTGTCTCTGTTACCTATAGATTTCGAAATGGCTGAACTGGTTTTCTTGAAAATTTACACAGTTGTACTATAAGCATCTGTGAGTGTTCTTAGCTAGGTTTTGTGTCAAGGTACCCCCAATAAATATCAATAATCGAAAAAATCGGGTTATAGAAGGAGTGGTCCGATTTTAATCAAATTTGATACACTCATAGACAAAGACATAAGACATGATATTCAGAAGTTTCAAGGTTGCAGTTCTTAAAATAGTGCAGAAAATCGATAGTATATATATATATATATAAAAGGCAAGATGTTTGTGTGTGTGTCTGTTTATCTGCCTGTATGTCTGTATTTTTTCAGCCCTTTTATTTTAGTTTTTGATTCGGGTTTGGCTCTAAGTAGGTATATTTGTATTTCTTAGTCTCAACCATGATACCATTTACTCAGAGGACTTATTTAGGCTTCAAAATGTAGTTTACGATGAAAAAAACTTATTTGATATCGATAGCAGGAAATCAAAATTTGACTTACATTCATTCATTTTTTTTCAGTATACGGTTTCGCTTTAACTGGAAACAACTGTTGCTTTTTAGTCTTTTGTGCCAATGTCTAAATAGTCTGAGCTCCAGGACCATGGATTAGTTTTAAAGCTTTCATTACACCCGAGCAACGCCGGGCTACACTGCTAGTAGATAATAAACCCAAGAGTTGTGTAACTTTTTATTTCTTGTAGATTTCCAGTTTAGGAATTTTCTTAGAACATGCCTAACATTATTTTTTATTACATTTTTCCATTTCTGCAGAGGTTTATACTTAATTCTTTCTTTCTTGCTGTTTGATCCGCTCTTCATTGCAATTATATTTCTTTGCGTTGCTTTAAATATTTTCCCAAAATCTTTACACTTCTTCAATAGATGGTGACTTTTGACTCCTTAAACTGCTTTTCCAATTTCCCTGTAAAACTTCTTGATGTCTGTTTGGAATGTCTTATTCTGTTGATAGGACCCACAATAATTTTCGTATCATATTTTTATCATCTGTGCCTTTAACTGAAGTTTAAGTGGTTTCCCTGATTGTTAGAATTTCTTTTACTCATTTAATTTCCTATTTTTGCTGGATTGTATTTAAACATTTGAATTTCTTAAATCTCTTCTGGTATCAATATTATAATCATAATATTTGACAAAGAGGAAATTCCATTCGTAATGAACTCTGGACAAATTCTGGTGGAATTTTCTTGTCTGACAATGATTATTCATAATTTGAAAAAGTTGACTGTTAAAATTAATCAACATAGAATGCCTGTTGCTTTTTAAATTTGTTTGCCGTGAAGAATAATTGCTGTCTAAATACATAGAATATATATATATATATATATGTGTGTGTGTGTGTGTGTGTGCATATACATACATATATAATAAAAGTAAAATATACAAATAAGAACATATAAATACATATAAAAAAACAATAATATTGAGGCTCCGTTGAAAAATTCACTGGCTTTTATATGTTTTGATAAATTTGTGGTTTGTAAAACAAATATTTTTGGATTATACGGCAAACAGATTATCCTTCTTCCTGCATACTCCTAAAATCTTTCTATTGCTTCTTGTCGGAATTTCTTTTTTAAAAAGGAAAAGAAGAAATGTTGAGGAAGAAGTGCCAAGGGTGAAGAAAAAAAATTGTTGAAGAATAATAATAATGAGTAGAGAAGAAGTGCTGATGATGAAGAAAAGGAAGAAGTGCTGAAAATGAAGAAAAAGTGGTGAGGATGAAGAGGTGTTGAATATGAAGAAGTGTAGATGATGATGATGATGATGAAGTTTTGAGGGTGAAGAAAAGGAAGAAGTGCTGAAAATGAAGAAAAAGTGGTGAGGATGAAGAGGTGTTGAATATGAAGAAGTGTAGATGATGATGATGATGATGAAGTTTTGAGGGTGAAGAAAAGGAAGAAGTGCTGAAAATGAAGAAAAAGTGGTGAGGATGAAGAGGTGTTGAATATGAAGAAGTGTAGATGATGATGATGATGATGAAGTTTTGAGGGTGAAGAAAAGGAAGAAGTGCTGAAAATGAAGAAAAAGTGGTGAGGATGAAGAGGTGTTGAATATGAAGAAGTGTAGATGATGATGATGATGATGAAGTTTTGAGGGTGAAGAAAAGGAAGAAGTGCTGAAAATGAAGAAAAAGTGGTGAGGATGAAGAGGTGTTGAATATGAAGAAGTGTAGATGATGATGATGATGATGAAGTTTTGAGGGTGAAGAAAAGGAAGAAGTGCTGAAAATGAAGAAAAAGTGGTGAGGATGAAGAGGTGTTGAATATGAAGAAGTGTAGATGATGATGATGATGATGAAGTTTTGAGGGTGAAGAAGAGGAAGAAGGGCTGATAATGAAAAAGAAGCAGCAGCAGCAGTGGTGAGGAAGAAATGTTGAGGATGAAGATGAATAAGAACTGCCTCTTCCTCTTCCTCTTCTTAAAGTGGCAAAGAATTATAATAAGGGGAGGTGAAGAAGAAAGCAGAAAAAATGAGCAAAGGAAAAAAAATCTAAAGAAAATGTAGAAATAGATTTGAGAAGCAAAGAAGAAAAAATGAAAAAAAAGAAACAAAAGTTTAAAATTAAGGGAAGATGTTTAGGAAGAATAAATTGAAGTAAAGAAGAGAGGAAAAGTTTGAGTAAAGATTTGTAAATATAAGAAGAAAAAAGGTTTTTACCGAATGAAGAAAAATGACGGATATCAAAAAAAAAGAAAGATGGAATGAAAAATGACGGATATCAAAAAGAAAGAAAGATGGAATGAAAAATGACGGATATCAAAAAGAAAGGAAGATGGAATGAAAAATGACGGATATCAAAAAGAAAGAAAGATGGAATGAAAAATGACGGATATCAAAAAAAAAGAAAGATGGAATGAAAAATGACGGATATCAAAAAAAAAGAAAGATGGAATGAAAAATGACGGATATCAAAAAGAAAGAAAGATGGAATGAAAAATGACGGATATCAAAAAGAAAGGAAGATGGAATGAAAAATGACGGATATCAAAAAGAAAGAAAGATGGAATGAAAAATGACAAATATCAGAAAGAAAGATGGAATGAAAAATGACGGATATCAAAAAGAAAGAAAGATGGAATGAAAAATGATGAATATCAGAAAGAAAGAAAGATGGAATGAAAAATGACGGATATCAAAAAGAAAGAAAGATGGAATGAAAAATGACGGATATCAAAAAAACAGAAAGATGGAATGAAAAATGACGGATATCAAAAAGAAAGAAAGATGGAATGAAAAATGACGGATATCAAAAAAACAGAAAGATGGAATGAAAAATGACGGATATCAAAAAGAAAGAAAGATGGAATGAAAAATGACGAATATCAGACGAATATCAGAAAGAAAGAAAGATGGAATGAAAAATGACGGATATCAAAAAGAAAGGAAGATGGAATGAAAAATGACGAATATCAGAAAGAAAGAAAGATGGAATGAAAAATGACGGATATCAAAAAGAAAGAAAGATGGAATAAAAATGATGGATATCAAAAAGAAAGAAAGATGGAATGAAAAATGACGAATATCAGAAAGAAAGAAAGATGGAATGAAAAATGACGGATATCAAAAAGAAAGAAAGATGGAATAAAAATGATGGATATCAAAAAGAAAGAAAGATGGAATGAAAAATGACGAATATCAGAAAGAAAGAAAGATGGAATGAAAAATGACGAATATCAAAAAGAAAGAAAGATGGAATGAAATAAAACTGAAGAAAGCGGAAAAAAGTAAGAGAAAGAAAAAAGAGAATGAGAGAGGAGGAACATTTAAGATGAACATCTGGTTTTGATAGTTTTATGAATATGCATCTGGCCATATTTGGTATTGCAATCATGAATTTGCTGTTAAGCTTAAATTTTGTTCCTCTTAAGTCCAGCAAATAAAACTGCAAAGAAATTCTCTTTTCAAATTAAATAGGACAGAGTTATAATTTGTTTTATTGCCCTTCATGGCTTTCATAGGGATCAGAACCAGAAAGAGAATTTTCAGATGTTTATGAAAAGATCAAAGTGTTTATTTTTAGACCTTCAATACACTCTTCTCCTTTACATTCTGCTCTCCTTCTTCTTGTTCTTATTCTTGTTCCTCTTCTTCTTGTTTTACTTCCTTTTTTTTTCTCTTCTCTCTTGTTGTTGTTCTTCCTCTTTTTTAACTTGCTGCCCTTGTTCATCTTCTTCTTCTTCCCCTTCTTCTTCTGCTATTTCCCTTTTCTTTCTCGTTGCTATTGTTGTTCTTCTTTTGCTATTCTCCCTTCTTGTTGTTGTTGTTTTTCTTCCTCTTTACCTTCTTCTTCATCCGCTATTCTACCTTTCTCTTTCTTTGCTATTTCCTCCCCTCCTCCTCCTTGTTCTTTTTCATTCTCGTCATTGTTGTTGCTGTTATTGTTCATCCTACTTTTCGTATTTCTGCTGTTGTTTTTCTTTTTCTTCATCTTCTTGCTGCAACTGTCATTTTCTACCATTTCCCCTGACTGACATTCATACCAATTCACTTTTACACTCAAGCCACTTGCAGCATCCTTCCCAATGGTTTCTTTTACCAACTCAATCATGATTTACATTTTTTTAACTATTATCCTCATCTTTGTTGATATATTCATCAAAAATCTTTTTCATCCACTAGGGTAGATTGTTCTAGTTCCACATGCCATTCTTCTTCCTGATATCTTAGTATTAGTTTTTTTAACTGTACTCTCCATTTCTTTTGTTATGCCATCAGGCTTTCCTCAGGTATATATATATCCTAGGTAACCAACAGGGATTTTTCAAACTGAGCCCTTTAATTAAAAGGGTCAGGCAATCTATAATTGCACTCAGTGGAAATGGATAAACAATTCTTATGTTATTTAACACTGTATGAAATCGGAACTAAATGATACCCATAGACATTGAGAACACTGGAATGAGAAGAGTCTCTTCTTGCAGATTAAACAAAGGTTTCAATTCAGAATTCATTGTAGGTTACCTAGATTGATATATATCTGAAGAAAGCCAGTGGCAGAAATGTGGTAATAAAAACATCAAAACTGAGAACAAAAGCCTGAATATAAAGAGTGTAAATAATAAAACCTCATCCCAAAAATTAAAGCAAAAATAATTCTTTGGTGTTTACCAAAGTCATTTAAAGTCTTACTTTAAAAATGATCTTCGTTTCTCAAAAAAAATATCTAAAAAAACATTTTTTTTTTTTTTTAATCATATCACCCCAAGCAAGGCAGTAACAGCACTGATGCGCAGGGGGCTACGTAAGAGTGAAAAGGTTGGAAAAGAGAAAGCCAGAAACCACATCCTAAACAGGGAACAAGGGATGAGCCTCTTCACCTGTTCAATAGACGTGGGTGGAGTCATGAAGATCATGTCTTGTAACTTTTGCAACAATGCTTCTCACTGTGAAGAGTTTTGAATTAAGTTAGCTGCCATCAAAATACAAAATAATTAATCTTCTCTTGTATTCCAATTATGGCTCTCCTTGATTTCCTGTTTTTCATAGCTCTTAACAATGTTTACCTTTCTTCTGTACCCACCTTGCCAATTCATTTGTAGAAATTCATTAGGTAGGTGACTTTGTGTCTACCCCACTTGTCTCTCTTTCACCTACAGTATATCCTGTGACTGCTAAATTTTCCAAGCCTTCTGTTCTTACATTATTGATAAGACATTGTTAGAGAGCAAACACATGGCAAGAGCTTTCATAACTGGTAGTAAAGAGAATAAACTGAGCCAACGCTGCCTTGCTATTGTTTCTCACTCCATGAGTGTGACAGGAGGGAAATATATATATATATATATATATATATATACACACACACAACAATCTTTACTCTAATAGAAAGGATAAGAAAACATAGAAACATGTCTCATCAATTGCCGAGCAGTAGAGGAAGTTCTACACATTCATGTTAAGCTGTTAGGAGAAAAATGATGAAAAGAATCTGATGCCGTGAATTAACACCAGGTTTTTGTGTGAAGAGTTTTAAATGAGCTTGTGAAACCATTTGCCTTATTAAAATGGCTTATTGTTAACTGTGATGAAATCTTGTATTTTTTCATGGCACCAGAAAGTGTAAGCTGATGTAGAGGAGGATGCGAAAAGTTGGCAGCTCAAAACATAAAGTTGATTTACATGTGTAGACAGCGTGTTATACTTGGTTTGCTCAGATTGAAGTTTAAGCAAATGTCAAATATCAACCATATCATTATACGCTCAACCACATTGCCCGTGAGAAGGCACTCTAATGTAAAGAAATTTTGAAGTAGAAAAATTTTCTTCAGAAAAAAAACAGTATTTTTATCATAAAACAAAAAGTGAAAAAAGTTTACTTAGCTTCCTTTTTTATAATCATATTACCCCAAGCAAGGCATTTTACTGCCACTGTTGTGCAGGAGGTTACACAGGAGTTAAGTTATGAGAAAGAGTGACAGGTTATAGGAGGTATCAGGAAGAGGGTAAGAGAAGGATGAGAATACTGATGAGAGTGAAGTGGATGGAGAAAGGAGCATGAGAGAGAGGATGCAGATTAGTGAGATAGGAGATGACTATTGACTTTACATTTAACTTCTTGGAGATTGTAGATGTCGCGGAAACAAGTAAATGGAAAGCAGGAAGTGCAAGAAAAGAAGCTGCTAGAGTAGAATTCGCGTTTACAATTTATTGGTTTCAACCTAGTTGCTAAGCTTGTGGATCAAGTAAATTCACATATAGGGGGTACCAGTGAGCTAAGTTCAAAATTTGACCAAAACTTGCTATGAAAGTCTGTCCACTGTTGTGTAAGAAGTTTTTTCTCTCAGAATTTGTCTTACATATTTATAAGTCTACTATTTGCTTCAACCTAGTTGCTAATCTTGTGGATCAAGTAAATTCATATATAGGGGGTACCAGTGAGCTAAGTTCAAAATTTGACCAAAACTTGCTATGAAAATCTGTCCACTGTTGTGTGAGAAGTTTTTTCTCTCAGAATTTGTCTTACATATTTATAAGTCTACTATTCGCTCATGCTTAGAATACTTTTGCCACATATGGTCTCATGCCCCTTCTGTATATCTAGAGATCCTTGATAGAATCCAAAGAATCAGCAATATTATTGGTCCTGAGCTGGCATCCCAGCTTCAGTCACTTTTGCACTGACATAAAGTTGCTTCTCTGTACCTCTTCCATAAACACGTTCATAGTAATTGTTTAGATGAGCTCTTCATTATGGTATCTCAACTTCATGAATTTAAGCACAGTACTAGATTAACAACAGCATCTCGTCAATTTACAGTTGAATTGGCGAGATGTAGCCATAAGTTTTATGCTAAGCATTTCTTTTCTCACAATTCTTGCATGTGGAACTCTCTTCCAGCTCCATGCTTTCTAGTCAATTTTGATCTTAAAAAATTTAAATGCAATGTCAATTGTTACCTATGATATTCCTGATTACTATTCTATTGTTCTACTTTAAGGAAAAGAAATTTCTTGTCCAATTCCTTCCTTTTTTATTATGTAACTGCCACTTCTATTCTAGTAGTTTCTTTTCTAACATTTCCCACCTGTGGAACTACTTCCTGTATATTTGCTTCCCTGATAGCTAAAATGTCCAAAAGTTTCAATGCTACATCAACTGCCATCTTCTGTCTCTTTGATTCCTATCTTTCTCTTGTCCTTTTGTTGACATACCCTGTACTGTGTTCTTTTTTTTTCCTCACTGTAACCTCCTGTGCACCAGTGTCCGTTCTACGTTGCTTGAGGTAAAACAATTATAAAAATAATTTCTGTACAAATGAGAATGCTAATCACTGTAACCCAAATCTCAGCTTCATCACATTTACATATGGTCATGAAATAAAAAAAAGATAATCAAGAATTTAGGCAAGTATATTTATTTTTGTGGATGTGCATTGTGGTACAGTGGATATCAGCTCAGAACAAGAAATCAGCGAGCTGAGTTCAAATTCTAGTTGAATTCCCCATATTCACTTACATGCAAACACTCTTGGGAAAGGCATTAATTTCTCACTAACCTTCAGTTATGGGTTAAATAACAGGATAGATTGAGTTCTCTAGCCTTGGTCAGCAACCAATCTACCACAGAAAGTCATGGCAACCTGATGCAAGATAATCTTCTGCCCAGTCAGTCATGTCTCTTTTGAGATATGATCACCCAAGTGTGTATCACGTATGGAACTTAAATGACTGACTGAATATAATAGTTGGAATCACAATTAAGGCTTCTACTTGTCATAAAGTGGGGGCTCATTTGTCTATTGTTATGAAGGAATAAACTGATCCCCCATTAATTACTACTTAATAATATAATATATATCTTCCCCTTCTAGCTAGGAGTCAAATAACAGGACAGATTGGGTTCTATAGCCTTGGCTGGCAACCAGTCTACCGCAGAAAGCAATGGTAACCTACAATGGGATAATCTTCTGCCCAGTCAGTCATGTTTCTTTTGGGACATGATCACCCAAGCATGTATCACGAATGGCCTTTGACTGACTAATATTTCCTTTTTAAAAGAGACAGTAGATACTAGACTGAATAGGTACACATGGAAAACTAACTTATGATAAAATATTATTCTGCTTTGGTATGTGTCATAATCTTCCTAAAACCAGATCTTTTGCTTCAGATGTGAACACTCCAAAACCCAAGACTAAAGTACAAACGTAGTTAACTATGCATTGGCTCTACTCGTATCTTCCATTTTAATTACACACTCAAACAAAAATACAATCCAGAATTTCCACGCAATAGCACACATTCCCGCCTAAAGAAAGAAAATAAAAATTTGTAGCTGATCTGAGCCAAAGAAAAGGACATAAAAACCCATCAAAGGGACTCAGGATTCACAATATTTGTCAGGATGCAACGTCCCATCTCAAAAAGAGACCCGCTAAAAATGATTGTCAGCGTAAGCTAAAATCCTTCCTTCCTCTCCTGCCGTACGCCTGTGTGGACAATTTTGTGATTCTACTTATCTCTTTCTTTCAACGACAGACATTTACATCAATTTACCATTTGTTATATTTTTAAGTTAATACAAATTTTTATTTCTTAAACCTCCATCGTTTCTTTACTGTTTTGCCACCACATGCTTAATATAACATATGCCTCTGGGTGACAAAATCCCATACGCGTAATATAAGACGTGTCTGTGGGTGACAAAGTCCCATACGCGTAATATAAGACGTGTCTGTGGGTGACAAAGTCCCATACGCATAATATAAGACGTGTCTGTGGGTGACAAAGTCCCATACGTGTAATATAAGACGTGTCTCTGGGTGACAAAGTCCCATACGTGTAATATAAGACGTGTCTCTGGGTGAAAAAATCATATAACCAGACATGTGTTTTGACCAAGGACCATAACTCTTCCTAATATTGCATATCCATACCTGTTGGTGTCCCCTACTTGAAACCTCTCAGCTATCTTTTCATCTCAGCTCAGTGGTTTCTCTTCTTCTTTGATGTTTTACTTTCTGACTGAACTCTCTGAAATCACCTCGATAGACGCTTCCTTTCACTGCATGATTAAAATAATTACTCATGACAGTTGATTGAAAGACTATACCACTATATGCTACTAGAATGGCATCAAGGTGCTACTCTTTTACCATCAAGGTAGTTAAATGTAACCTCCTCTTCTACTCTAACAGTTTCTTTTCTCACACATCCCATTTGTGGAATTTGCTTTCACTTGCTTGCTTCTCTGATAACTACAATCTCCAAAAATTTAAATGCAGCATCAATTGCCATCTTTTATCTACTTGATTCCCATCCATCTCTTATCTTTTCTTTGACATTGCCAATACATTTTTTATTCTCTCATTGTAACCCGTTGCGCAACAGTGGCATTTTTGACTTGCTTAGGAAGGAATGATTATTAAAAAAATGGTCATGGCATTTTTCTCTTAAGCCATCTATAAAAACAACTTCATCATCATCATGGCTGTCCTTCATTCTGCAATTGACCTGGAGGTGGTTCCACAGCCCAAGTCTAGATTTTGAAAGTCTGTGGTTGTGATCAATACCAAAGTTGCATAATGATGCTGTTTTCTTTAAGAAGTGAGTTTTTGGTGCCAGGATTCTTTCAAGTTTGCAAAAGTTTCTCACTGGACTTCATTTTTGAAAAGAAAGGACAAGCTATCAATTGCAAGAAGATGAATGAATGTCAGCGAAAAGAAGAGCCCAACATTTGAATTATAATTTGAAGGTACCAACATCCAGCAGTTATGAAAAATGTAATATATCTAACAGATGTTACAAAACACAACATCAAAATCCAAAGGCACATATAGAAAAAATGCCTTCCATGAACTAAGTTAAGTATTATGAAAAATGGCATACTTATGTGATCATTGGCAACACACACTTCTCACTCATTTGGTCAAATCTGGAGGAACAATATTATTATTATTAATAAATAAAAATATAAAATAATAATAATGAATATCATTATTGTATATCAATAAAACAAATAACATTAAAACTGTTAAAAAAATTTAATTAGAGAAAACGAAAATAAAAGTTCCCCCCAAAATTGCATCAGAAACATTTCCGTCCTGAGAACGAATGTCGCACCAAAACAGCTGAACCCATTCTCTTTGCCACTAACCATCAGAGGATTAAGATCTCCATCTCCACTTTTCAGGACATTGCTTTTTATAAGATAAAGTGATTTTCTTCCTTTTATCACATGCAGACTTAAAACACATGTAAATAAGACGCACAAACACCAGTAAACAAAATAAAATTGTATAAATTTAATTTGCAATCTAAAATGCTTTTAGTGTAAATTTCTATGGATGTTTTATTCTCGTGGACATGAGGCTATCTGTTGGGGATCACCCCTTTTTACACATAATGGAGTCGCCTGATGTGTACATATAATCTTGCTTATACAGAGAATGGTAGTTATTTTTAAAGAGTGGTGGTTGAGTTGAGTAGTTTTATCGCCACTTAGTTGGTCAGTAAGGATATAAACTCATTACCCAGACATACTTCTTCACAAGACTGTATATATTGATTTCTACTAATAGTATTCCTAGTATTCTTAAATTGACTAACCTGTGTTCCATTTTGTATATTTTTGTTCAATATGACTTACATTTTGTATCTCTATATCTGTTTTTGTTATTATTTTGTGTAGTTTCTCAACAAGAATCCACAACACTATCCCCACTGGTATGACGTGAGTGACCCCAGAGATCTTTCAAAAGTGGAAGTTATTTTTTATTGAGTTCTGTACCATTTATTTAGGTCTGTCTTGATGTCTTCTATCATACTTAATCTGTGTCTTTGGCCACCTTTACATTGTACCATTTTTAAGCTTGGTAGAAAGAATATCAAGAAGAAGCAACCTGAGTTGTCAGATAGAATATATCCCCTCTCGTTATAAAACACATTGACTCTTCACTTCATAATAGTTTTTTTTTAACTAATGGTTGCAGTAGGAAATGTGACCAGTTCTCAGTTTTTTCATTCCCTACTCATTCCACATGTGATTGGACTTTTCTTTAGAGATGGTTTCAATTCAGAACTGATTACATGCCTGGAACAAGTGAATCTCATTTATATCATCTATCAGGTCTATAATGGGAAGAGTAAAATTAACCGTTTACATACAGAAAATTTTCAACATTCATTGACTGAGCCAATGGCATTACTGTCAATCAGTTAAGTGCCATGCACACTTGGTCGGTCATGTCTCAAAAGAGACATGACTGACTGAGCAGATTTTCCCATAGTAGGTTGCCATTACTTTCTGCAGGAGGCTGGTTGCCAACCAAGGCTATAGAACCCAATCTGTTCTGTTACTTAACCCATAGCTAGAGGAAAGAGACAAATTAAAACCTTTCTCAATGGTATTGACACATACTGAGAGCTAAAATTTATTAAACCTTTTAATTAAATTAAATTTTTCAGAAAACTACACTACCAGCCTAATTAGGCCACACCAGTGTCTTAAAAAATTATGTATTTCATACTATTTTTTAGTATTTATTGCCAAGTGAATAATTTTAAATGAAAATAGAATGGTTCTTTTGTTAATACTGCACAATAACATGTGCATCAAATGAATTTATAAATATTTAATAATTACTGATATTGCAGTTTCATCAGTGAAAGAATGAAGAAAATTTGGGTTGATTCGGACGAGTTCATCTTTCCTTCCTTGCCTTGTAAAATTTTTCAAAGTAATAATAAAAGAACCATTCTATTTTCATTTGGCAATAAATACTAAAAATAGTATGAAATACATCATTTCATTTAAAAAAACTGTAGTGGCCTAATAATTATGGCTGGGAGTGTAAGTGTAGAGGGACGAAGGCCGTCCACTTACTAATTTATATTTTAACGGTCGACTCGACGTAACATTCGTTAAGGTTTGAAGCAAGATTTATGAATGAACAAGAAGGCGAAAGTAAACGGAAAAACAATATATTGAAAAAGGTTACATAGGGTTGAGAAAGCATGCATAAGAAGTTGTAGAGTCCGGTTTCAATGAAAGTTAATGTCAGAGAAGAAAATTAAGAGAATAAAAAATATATGCGCCACTAACTGCTACCCGCAATTAGTGCGCGTGTGTTTGTATGAGTTAGGGAGGCATGTCTGTTCTTGTCTGCCCTCGCCCCGGGACGAAATCCTAACTGCTGTCTCACGTGCTGTTTTCGGTTTTTAAAGGCTTCGTTTTTGGCGGGAACTACGACTGTCACGTAGACGCCGCGTGACCATGCGTATGTATGTGTGTGTGTGGGTGTCAATGTATGAGACCTACAAATAGCTCCCCTAGATTGAAACAAATATTAAAAATATTTTTTTCAATATGTCCGTGTATATGGTGGTTTGGTTACGTTGATGATGATGCTTGTAGTAGTAGTAGTGATCATGCCAAAAATGACAGAGAAGGCTGGTTGCTGAAAAAAAAAAGGTGGGGGCACAGACGTTGCTCATAGGTGTGGGAGGAGGTTGCTGAAACGTCTGACTGCTGGTCAGCCATATTGGATTCTCAAAAAGCACATGGTGAAATGGAAAAATGAGAAAAATTTGTGAAAGGTGAATTTTTTTGGTTGTCTCTCGTAGGCTGAAAAGAAGAAGAGTCTGAAATGCGATGCGCGTGAGTAGGGATTTTGCTGCAGTGTCCCCTATCAGAGTGCCAGGATGCGGCATGCTCTGGAAAATTCTCGGTAGTTGATGTGTCTGTTAAAGATCTTCTAATTTATTCCAATGCTCCACGTTGAGTTTCTTGCGTTTGTAAGAGTTTCCGTGTTTTGCTGTACGTGTGGATTTTTATGTTGGCGTTAGAAGAATTAACAGTTGGTTATAAACTTTGATTTGCAAAGTGGTTGATTGAAGCTTGTTGATACCGAGTGTACGCGTTTGAGAGAACTAAAAAGATATCGAGGTTTAATGTCGAATTTTCTGGAGGTCTCAATTCTCCAGTATTAATAATTCGGCTTGTCGATTTCCTCAGTGTTCTGGTTGAGAAAAAAAGGCGTCTTTAAGTCGACGTTGTGTTTGGTTGAGTGACATTGCGTTGAATGCTGAAAGAAACGTCTTTAAGTCGACGTTGTGTTACTCTTTTTCTGGAAAACCTGGGAGAGAGAGATGACAGTTGTGCTGTCTAGTGTGCGATTGTAAAAATTCTGTGTGGGGTCGCCATCTTGGAGTCCTGTAGAAAGAGTTGGGAGATAACGACGTTGAATAGTAGTTCTTGTTGATAGACACAGAAGAATGCTGAGTTCCATTTCCAACGATGCTGGACTGAATTACGCCGAATCGATATCACGTCGGGGTCACCATTGTAGTGGGTGAAGGCGGTCCACTTACTAATTTATATTTTAACGGTCGACTCGACGTAACATTCGTTAAGGTTTGAAGCAAGATTTATGAATGAACAAGAAGGCGAAAGTAAACGGAAAAACAATATATTGAAAAAGGTTACATAGGGTTGAGAAAGCATGCATAAGAAGTTGTAGAGTCCTGTTTCAATGAAAGTTAATGTCAGAGAAGAAAATTAAGAGAATAAAAAATATTTGCGCCACTAACTGCTACCCGCAATTAGTGCGCGTGTGTTTGTATGAGTTAGGGAGGCATGTCTGTTCTTGTCTGCCCTCGCCCCGGGACGAAATCCTAACTGCTGTCTCACGTGCTGTTTTCGGTTTTTAAAGGCTTCGTTTTTGGCGGGAACTACGACTGTCACGTAGACGCCGCGTGACCATGCGTATGTATGTGTGTGTGTGGGTGTCAATGTATGAGACCTACATAAGTATATATATATATATAAATACTGGCTAGGGTTAAATAGGGACTTAGGTGTTTTGAATCTTTATAAATATTTCAATAGTTAAACATTTTTTAGATACACTTAAAAAAAATTTCTTTAAAACATTTATAAGTATTATTAAAGATAGGTTTACATTTACAAATATTAAAAAAATCTGTCGCTTTCTGCATCACATGATGTAAACAATCTCTCGACGAACGCTCTCGCGAAATACATTGCTAATTTAAATTTTAAAATCATTTGTTTCTGATGAAAGGCCAAGGACGGTCTAAAATATCAAATATAATAATAGAAATAAATAAATACTGTCAAAAAAATACATTTTTAAACTTACAACTTTTTAGTAGTTTTTCCTATATATATATATATATAAATAACGATTTGTACCCACAGAAAGTACTAATGGCTTTAAAAAGAACAGACGTCCTATTATTTAAACTCGAGGAACCTTTCGGCCAACTCTTATCAAGGATTCTCGTTGGCTTTAATTTTAAGGGAATTAAGGAAAAGGACAAGGCAAAATAAATTAAATTACTTACAATGCTGGGAGATGATGGAACTCGTTTAAAAATAAATTTATTGAAAAAAAAAAACATATAAAATGTAAGGGGGTGTACACATATAATTCCACAAGAGTGTTTAAAAGTGAAAAAATGTTACACTCACAGACTCACCAGCAATTGTAAGGAGCGTAAAAACCGCTCTTTCTGTCTTCACAGGTCGGCTGTTGAATTTTCAAGCAAATTGCTTCCAAAATACGTAGATGATGTGTAGACTGAGTGCTGTGCAAGACCGTAAACCAGCTGTCCTCATATGCCGAGGCACGCACTTGATTGTCCAAAAGATGTCGGCCAATAGCGGAATCCAGAACAGATTGTGTTGTTCTTATAGGTCTGAGAGAGCCACTGGAATGTATATTAGCGGGGACGTGTTGTGAAACCTGCGTCTCCAACCTCAGATCAGTACATCCTATGTATGCCGCATCACAACAGCATTTAAATTTGTAAACAATGGAACCTTTTCGAAAATAGGACAACCTATCTTTACTGAAGGAAGGAAACGCAGGTCTAGTCTGAAAAACAACATGTAACTGGACCGCAAAATAACAGGATGAAACACATGCCGAAACTTTGTCGGCTACAGTTTGACATCTTCTACCAAGCCAGGGTATTTTCAGATACAAGGGACAGTGGCTAGGTCCTTCAACCTTAGGTTCCTTATAATGTTTGATCTTGCGATCAATTACCCGTTTCACCACATTAACTGCAATTAATTCGCTTTCTAAACATTCAGGAGAACAAATATTCAAGGCACAGTGAACCAAGGTTTCTATCAGACTCAGTTTATGAGACTTAGGGACAAATGATTTCCAATTAGTATACAAACCTGTGAAAGTTGGTTTGCGAAAATCAGAAGTCACGAAAGCACCGTCCCGCCGCTGAACAAGGTCATCTAAAAATGGGAGACATTCATCCCTTTCAATCTCCATGGTAAACTGAAGGGAAGGATGTAAAGAATTTAGCTGAACTAAAAAATGTTCAGCATCAATGGCGCTGTCAAATAAAGAGAAGGTATCATCAACATATCATTGATATATCAAAGGTTCAGCTACCCTCTCAAATAGCAGACACTCATGAAATCCCACAAAAATATTCGCAAGGACAGGACCCAAAGGACTACCCATAGCAACACCGTTCATCTGCGCAAACATTGTCCCGTCAAAGCTAAATTCAACCCCCTCAGTTGCCAATCACATACATTCCAGGAATAACTCCTCGGGAATTGCCGCGGCACCTAAACTCCCTCTATATAACATGTCTACACAAATGTTAATAGTGTCGTTTAATGGAACATTTGTGTACAAACTGACAATGTCAAAGGAGACCATAAATTTATCCCTAGATGAAAAATCTAAGTTTCTAATGAAACTAGAAAATCTGAAGGAGTCGATGACATTGTGTGCAGACAGAGCAAGAGACACAGGTTGGAGAATCTCAGCCAACTACTTAGCCAACTCATGTTGTGCGGAGCCCACTATAGACAAAATAGGTTTGAGTGGGACTCCGTCTTTATGAACTTTTGGAAGGCCATACATTCTAGGGCGTTGCGAGCCCACGGGTCTGATCCTACTATAGATGTCCTTAGAAATTAATTTGTCCTTATACTTGGACAACAGCCAACGTTGAAGTTTGGCTTCTATTTTGCTGGTGTTATCGTGAGTATCGGCTGGGCCGATAACTGTAAATTTTGACGGATCATCCAATATATTATGCATCTTTGCAATATAATCTGATCTATTCAAAATCACGACACTAGCACCCTTGTCTGGCTTGGTGATATAAATGTCACCCCGCGAGCGTAAAGCTCTAATCGTTTGAAAATGAACACTGCACCAGTCGAGAGAATCTTTCTTGCAACCAGAGTATTCAGTGGCAAACTCAAACAACCTAGTTTAACCTCAGAACACTTCTCGACGGATTTAGGAACATGATGGATGATTTGAGAGTATAACAACTCAAACTCAGAAAAAATCCGTTCCTTATTAATAGCAGAGGGAGGAATACAAAATTCTAATCCACGGGATAGAACAGAAAGCTCAATACCAGTGAGATTAATATTGGAATAATTGAAAATGTGTCGGTGTAGATATATATATAATCTACAGGGTGTGATGGGTAAATTGTTGCTATTTGCCTTGTAAAATGTTGCAAAGTAATAATAACAAAAAAAACATTCTATTTTCATTTGGCAATAAATAATAAAAATAGTATGAAATATATCATTTCTTTTTCAAAAAAAAGAGGGGGGGGGCCGAATAATTATGGCTGGTAGTGTAGACCACGCAAGTTCACTTTTGTTCCTGACCTTGAAGAATTGGGCCATCTTCAAGAATTAGGTTATGTCTAGGAAGTCTGTTATTGTAGTTATGTTTAATTATTGTAGTTGGTGGCATTTTTGAATGCCATTTTATTCCCTTTGTGGAATTAGAAAATGCCATGTTGATGCTGTTGATAAATCTGAAAGAAGGCTTATGGCCATATCACGTTGAATACACCGGTTCTTGCTCGATCAACAAAGTTAAGCAACGTTGAGACTGGTCAGTACTTAGATGGGTGACTACTTGGGATTACCGGGTGCTGTAAGCGTTTAGTGACGAATGTGCGTTGTGGTGCAGTGGATATTGGCTTAGAAAGAGAAATCGGTGAGCCAAGTTCGAATTCCAGTTGAATACCCTGCATTCACTTAAGCACTGGTACCCTTGGGAAGGGTATTAATCCGTCCCTTCCCTCCAGTTATGGGTTAAATAACAAGGGTAGGACTTGGGGACCCTGCCCTTAAAAGCAAATCCCAATGAATCTTAATACTCAAAAAGAAAAATGTATTACTAGACACAAAACTTATATAAAAACAACAATAAATTGTTGAAAGAAAAAATAATAAAATTTAATTGGCCATAAAAGACCCACCAATATAGATGTGCCATAAAAATGAAACTAACCAACCAACCAACCAACCAACATCTGAAAGAAAAATGTAAATTGTGGGCTCCTATGCGTAGTGTCCTTTAAGAACATGGGTGATTGTGACTCTCCACAAGTTGTAGCTCTTAGCAACATTTGTCTTCTTACTTTTAAGACATTCATTTACACAAGCTGATTACAGAGGTTACTTGCTGTCTTCCTCCATCTCTTTTGCATTCACTATGTCCTGTGGGTGTCAAATTCTATAATCCTTCTTTCCTCTCAATATGTTCTAGAAATTTCAATACTCTCTGGCTCTAAGTATAAATATGCATTTTCTTTCCATTCTTCTGAAAACTTTATTGTGGTTTACATGTTCTATCCATAGGATTCTCAGCATTTTTATTGCATGGAATTATTCAAGGATCTTTTCCATTTATAGCATATCCTATCAAATACCTAGTGCACCAGGATATGAACAGGTCAGTCCTTTAACATGCAGTGGATCGAGCATGTGAGCAATGATGAGGTCTTGGAAATGATGAAAACAAAAAGGAAATTAATACTGAGCATGAGGAAGAGACAGCGGAAGTTCCTGGGACATGCAATGAGGAAAGAGAGCTTGGAGAACCTGATACTAACAGGCCAGATAGAGGGAAAAAGAGATGGGGAAAGCAATGGATAACATATTTGAAGGACCTAATCAGGTGGATGACAGAACGAGGATTGCATGGCGTAACAGGAGAAGGCATGCTAAGAGCCACCAGGGATAGGGAAAAGTGGAAGGTTATGATCGCCTACGTCCTGAAGGGACAAGGCACATAGAAGAAGTAATTAAGTGAACTTTGATCTGAAATTCTCACTCTTTAGTGATCAAATCTGTGTGAATGATATTCACACCTGGATTAAGTGCAGTGACAATAAATGAGATTATATTGAAAAATAAATGCTTTTTATCATTTAGCTGTGAACTTGTTGATGTATACACACACACACACACACACACACACACACACACACCACCCCCCTCCACCCCCCCACACATAATGTAAATATATGTATTTTTAAAATATTAAATATTTTTTCCCTTTCATTTGATGCCATTCTTTTTACATTGGCCTTTTTTTTTTTTTTTTACATTACAATTCCTCGTTTGCCGCACCAAAACCAAATTTAGATAATTTTTCATGCTTTTCTAATAATTGAATTAATTCTCCAAAGTCACAAAAAAGAAAATAAAGTTGGAAATTATTCACTTCCTTCAAACTTTTTTCTTTCCTTACAAATAGTCGATTTGCCCAATTCAATTCACAGGCGGGATTTTTTTCCAAGCTTCTAATTTTTTCTGCTCTTTCAATCAATGTTTGTCGGAATAAAATCATGTGATCATTTTCAAGGTCAACCTTCAAGAGAGGACAATTACACACAAACACACACACACACTATATATATATATATATATATATATATATATATATATGTACACACACACACACATATGTACATATATATGCAAGTTTTGTTAAAATGATATTCATTCTGCATGTAATTATGCAAGGACATTTCTATTTTATAGCATGTGATGAAATACCTAGTGCATTTTTAACAAAACTTGCATGTAAAAAAGATTACTACTTAAATGTCCAATATATATATATATATATATATAGATATTAAAAACAGAAATAGGGGTGTTATTTATTGTTGTTACTGTTATTAATATTACTTGCTTTTTGTATGATATATTAAGTGTTCATAATGGTATTTGAGTCACTATACATGTTTCAAGTCTAAAATTGACTCTCTTTAGGTGAATAAACTTCTGACTTTACATATTGAGATCTGATATGAATGGCCATTGTATGTCCAAAAGTATTGTTTATAGAGCTCAAATTCATTTGGATGATAATGATGTTAAATTTTATTTTGGAAGCACTTCCAACAGGTGAAAAATAAGATTTAACAACCACATGTTGTCTTTAAACAACAGTAAATACAGCAAAAGTACTGCTTTATTCATATATTATTGGAAATTAAAAAAAAACAATAAGAACCCAATTATTACCTGGAATATCATAGCTAAATCCAAACATTACAATGGAAAAGCAGATAAATGTCATCTATGCCTCTAGAAAAACTTTTCATCTTAAACCATGTCAAGAATCTAAATTTCTTAATAAAAGTGATTTAATGACCACATGCTGTCATAGAAAAATATACTTAAATTCTTAGACACAGATTGATACGGATCCTTCGTTGCGTTTGCCTATTTCTTTCTTTCTTTCTTTTCCCCAGCAATATTACTTTTAACAATTATGAATTAAATCCATTTTACTTTTGCTCCTTACATTTTTAAGTTTTACCTCTTAACTTTTCATTTTTCTTTCTTTCTTATTTTTATTCAAAATTTTATAATTTTGAAATTTTAATTTTTCATTAAATTTTATGTACATGTAATATTTAAATTTTTAAGACTTGTGATTTATGCCCCTTTGGTTTCTTCTCCCTGCATTTTATTATTTTTATTTTAATTATAAATTTAAAATTTAAATTTTAAGGTTTTATCTACATGTAATTGCAGAATATTTTAATTTTTAATCTTGTTATTAAAAAAGCAGTAACTTAACTTTATAAGATTTAATTTCCATGAACAGCGAGTGAACAATCACGTTGAAATATGCACCTGATAGTTGCATAGCACATGAAACTTAATCATACCATAGATAGGATAATATGATAATATGTATATTTATTAATATATATATATATATATATATATATAATTCAGCTCTGTTCATGCATTGAGCACTGTTTTATCCTTGTTTTGTTGTGAGGAATCTTCCCTCAAAGTTTATAAAAGTATTTTGGATACACACTGTATTTTTTTTTTTTTTTAATCATTTTACCCCAAGCAAGGCATTTCACTGCCACTGTTGCGCAGGGGGTTACATAGGGGAAAGTGATAGGAAATGTCAGAATGGAGAGTGATAGATGGGTAAGGATAATGAGGATGAGGGTTGCGTGGATGGGAAGAGTGTTTGAGAGAATGGGTGCGAGTTAGTGTGTTAGGAGGAGTCTATTGACCTTACATTTAAAATCTTAGAGATTGTAGCTGTTGGGGAAGCAAATATACGGAAGGGAATTCCAAAGGCGGGAAGTACGAGAAAAGAAGCTGTTAGAGTAGAAATTGCGGTTACATCTTATCTGTTTCACTGTAAAAGGATGGGACTTAGTTGCTAATCTAGTATCTCGTGCAAATTCATACCTAGGAGGCACCAGTGATCTAAGTTCATCGGAGCAGAAGCCATGAAAGTATTTATGTGTGTGTGTGTGTATATATATATATATATATATATAAATATTTTTCTTGTGTTAATAAAACAGTGCTCGATATAATATACCAGAAGTGTTAAGTATATATTAATAAATATCCTACATGTATATCATAACTCGGAGTTTCATGTACTATGCAATCATCAGGTGCTCATTATGAACTGACTCTTTTGAGATTTGATTTCTTGGTTCTTGTGTTTTTTATGGTAGTTATATATTATAATGCTTTGGAATGAACCTCAAAACTTGACCCTCACAAAGCAAGCAGAGGGGAAGGAATCCCAATCATAGTCTTGAAGAAATGTGCCCCCGAACTCTCCTCTGTCCTTTCTAAGCTCTACAACTTCTGCCTCTCTGCTTCCTGCTTTCCTGTCTGTTGGAACTCTTCCTCTGTAGTTCCTATATTTAAGAACACTGGAAAAACCCTCGGACCCCACAAATTACTGCTCTATCAGCCTTCTTCCGATCTTTGACAAAGTGTTTGAAGCCATTATCAATGCCGAGGTGGTTCAGCATCTTACAACTCACAGGCTCCTCTTGGACAAAAAGTATGGTTTCTGCTTCACCAGGTCTACTGCTGATATGCTAACGACCATCACCGAGTGTATATATGACAGGCTCTCGACAAGAATGGTGAAGCCCAAACCGTTGCCTTGGATAATTCTAAAGTGTTTGACAGAGTCTGGCATGCTGGCCTTCTACGCAAACTGCGGAGCTATGGTATAACTGGACATTTGTTTGACCTAATCCAGTCTTTCCTCTCTAACCGCACTTTGAAGGTAGTATTAAATGGACCTGCCTCCCAGAACTACCATATGAATACGGGTGTCCCTCAAGGTTCTGTCCTAGGTCCTATGCTCTTTCTGATCTATGTTAATGATCTCCCCAATGACATAAGATCCCAAGTAGGTATGTACGCCGATGACACTACAGTTTATTCTTGCTTTGATCAAAAATCTGGTGTGGGTGACAAAGCAAACCTCGCAGCCAAGCTTCAAAAGGACCTCCCAATCATAGTGGACTGGGGTAAGAAATGGCTCATAAATTTTAATGCTTCTAAAATGAAGCTGCTGTCAATTAACCATCATAGTCAATCGCACCTATCTCCCATTAGCATAGAACAGACTTGCCTCCCAGAGAATAACACACTATGCCTCCTTGGTCTCACACTCTCAGCGGACCTCAAGTGGAATGACTATATTGAGTCCATTGCTAAATCTGCTGCCATGAAAGTATGTTCTCTGTGCAGGGCTTGGAAGTTTTTTTCCGTCTGAATCTATCCTGCACATATATAAATCTACCATCCACCCATGTATTGAATACTGCTGCCACATCTGGTCGGGTGCCCCTGCTATTCTCCTCGGGGTTCTTGACAAAATACAATGGAGAGTTTGTAATGTGATCAATACCGACTTGGCAGACCGCCTACAGTCACTCTCTCACCGGCGTGACGTGGCTTCCCTGTGCCTCTTCTATAAATACTTTCATGGCTTCTGCTCCGATGAACTTAGATCACTGGTGCCCCCTAGGTACGAATTTGCATGAGATACTAGATTAGCAACTAGGTCCCACCCTTTTACAGTGAAACCGCCAGTAGTCTTTGGTGCCAAACTTAGAGGATGCTATGCACTGCTTCATTCTGGCAGCAAATAACATCTTAGCTTCATTAAGTATCTTTTTACACTTATTACGAGCTGAAGCGAAAAGGCGTCTGTTTTGGTCTGACGCGTAGCTACAATAGAGTTGGAAGAAATGATTCCGGTAGGCAATGGCGGCCAACCAAGCAGGCAAGAACCATGGAGATGAATGAGATTTAAGCTGAAATTTCCTGGCTGGGATGAAAGCATCGATGCCAGCCTTAACCCAGGAGGAGACCTCAGATGCACATTCTTCAATGGGAAGACTGAAAACGTTGTTCCATGGGACGTCACAGAGGAAGTCTCGGAACAAATCCCAGTCTGCTCTTTGGTAGCAGTAGGATATTCTACTTGTCTGGGTTTCTTGGGTTTGGTGGGAGTGGAATGAAATGTTGACGGAAACTACGGTGTGGTCAGAGTTACTGAGTGGGCAGAGTTGTCTGGTAGTGCAAGAGTCTGGAATGGAAGTGAAGCAGAGGTCTAGCAGTGAGTCCCTTCTGTTAGGATTGTCGGAGAAACGCATGGAGAAGTTCACCACTTGTGTAAGGGATTGGGTGATTGAAAAATTCATGGTGTGGACACCAGCAGGGTCAGTGACAGAGTTCTCCAGCCACTTGGTGTGGTGGGCGTTAAAGTCACCAAACACAAATATATGGGCAGAGGGATGGGAAGAAATGGCTTTGTCAGTATTGTCAGAGATACTGTCAAGTAACGAACAGTCAGGGGAGGAAGGGGAGCGGTAGAGAAAGAAGAGATAGCTAATCGAGCTTAGAAGTGAGAGGCGGAAGCACAGGAAAGAATGATCCGGGGATTCAAGGGATGTCGCCCTAGCTAGGGGAAGGTGTTCACTGACATACACACCAAGCCCATGCATATGAACACTGGAGTCCTTCCTGAAAAGGGGAAGGTAGCCAGGAACGTCAAACTCAGAAGAGGGGATAGAAGGGTTAAGGTTAGTTTCGCATAGGGCCAAGATATCAGGTGAGTTAGTGTGAAGGAATAAATCAATGCTGATGAAGTTAGTGCGGATACCACGTATGTTAGTGTAAGAGATGCAGACGGGTTTGGGCGTTGAGTTAAAGGGAGATAACTACATAACATTCGGAATTAGTATGGAATATGGAATGAGAATAATATATCATAGTGATCAAAATAAACGGTTCATTTCAAAATTCCAAGCACCTGAAGAAGGCCGGAGACTACAACAGTTGAAATGTCTTAAATATAGCAATAAAGATGATGACAACAGTCTGAACGACGTAAATAATTTAAGAAGTGTCTGCAAAGATGCATCTTTGCTGTATGTCCCTGTTAGTGCAGATCTCATGTCAATGCATATCCTAGAAGCAAATTACATTTAACCCTCTTTGCATTGTGAAAAATCAAGCAACAATAACTCTGACCCATAATTGACTCAGTTTGTTATAACTGGTCAGTGCGATTACAGCGTATCAAAAATATTTTTGTATTTTGCAGATTTTTTCTTGGAATCTTATTTCAGTATACCTAGAAAGTTTTCTTTACAATTCCAGTATATTACGAAATTATACAAAAATTTATGAAATTGGTTATAACTAATATATTTATTTGAAATTATTTCTTTGAACATTGTTTGAGTTTGAGTTTTGTTTAATGGCATATCAACCTCTGTGGGTTATTTAATGCCAAAATAGTAGGGTTTTAAGGTATTTGTTTTATTGTTTGGTTATAGTGAAAAGGTTGATTTCGTCAAATCTTAATGAAAATCTTTTGTTTTTATTCTTTTTATTTTAGAAAACTGAAAATGTCTTCTAGTTTTGTATTCAAAATGTATTGCTGAGAATAATTTTTTTCCTACAAAAATGTGTTGTTGATAATATTTTTCCTTCAAAAATGTGTTGTTGATAATATTTTTCCTTCAAAAATGTATGTTTTTCTATAAAAGTTTATTTTTATGTATATATTTCTATAAATGTGTATTTTTATACTTTCATAGCGTTTTGACTCAAGTTTGGGGGTTAACTATTTGCCCATAGCTGGGACCCTAACAGGTGCTACCACTCCGGGTCAGGGTGAATCTGGGGGACAACAGCAATTAAAAGCTGGCTCCATGCTCCTCACAACCTCTCAATCAGAGGCCTTGCTGCTGGATGCAGTTTACTGAACACTATTTTTACTGAACATTATTTTTTTAATGAATACTCGTATTTGAGATGATAGTCACTTTATTCTATAATTAAACAGTACATTTTAAATATCCAATGGCCTAAATGTTTGAGAAATCTTGTTTGGAAAATATTTATCTTTTGGCAGGATTCAAACCTGCATACTCCCTACTTGTCTGTGATAATATCTTCTTGTGGTCAAGTGGTAAGACCCACTAGGTTTAATGGTGAACTCCAGTGTATGAGAGTATGCAGGTTTGAATCCTGCCGGAAGATAGATGTTTTTCAAACAAGATTTCTTGAACATTTAGGCCAGTGGATATTTAAAATGTACTGTTTAATTTCAGAAAATAACAGACTATCCACTCAAATTTCAGTATATTATTATAATATATTCTTCTTCTTCTTTTATGTGCCCTGTTCTTTCAGGATGTAGGCAATCATGGCTTTCCACGTCTCCCTATCCCTGGTGGCTCTGAGTATGCCTTCTCCTGTTGCACCATGCAAACCTTGTTCCATCATCTACCTGATTAGGCTCTTCAAATGTTATCCGTTGCTTTCCCCTGTCTTTTTTTTCCTCTATCTGGCCTGTTAGTATCAGGTTCTCCAAGCTCTCTTTCCTCATTGCATGTCCCAGGAACTTTAGTTGTTTCTTCCTGATGCTCAGTATTAATTTCTTTTTCATTTCCATCCTTTCCAAAACCTTGTCATTGCTCACATGCCCGGTATATTCACATGCCTATGATATTCACAGCATCCTTCTGTAGAACCACATTTCAGTTGCTTAAAGTTTTTTTTTTCAGCTGCTTTAAGTTTATTCACGGCTTAACAACACAAAACATAATATATTAACTATATCAAAAGTATTTGCATTTTTTAGAGACCTTTATTTCAAAGTTTATTTTGTGTGCACTTTTAAAGACGATGACTCCACTATCATTATTATTATTATTATTAAAAAAACGGATTGATGTAACTTCACAAACATTTTTCAACAGTTAAGAAAATATTTAAGAAAAAGAAAATAAAAAATGCAGTTTTTGACAATGTAAAACAATATTTCAACCAAATATCTGTATTGAAGTTATATTTTTTCCAAATTTCAAGTATAAAAATATAAAAATCTACAAAAAAAATTTAAGTCTTTGCACAAACATTGTTTGTCTTGTAATAAAATTATCTATATTATTTACATGGTTTCGACTACTGTCCTCATCTTTATCACTGTATTCATATTCATTGGTGTTTTAGCCAGTCTATACTCTGGCCTTCTTCAGGTGATTGGAACTTTGAACTGAACACTTTTATTTTGGTCACTGGGGTTGATTATTCTGAAGCCATGCTACTTCCAGATGTCTTTATTATTTATTATTTATTATTTATGTTCTCTTTTAACTCAATTTTTTCTAAGTTATTTGTTTATTCTGAGTTCAACTTTGAGTTCATTACCTGTAACCAGGTATTGAACTCACAACTGTTTGGATCATGTCACTGAATCTAACCACTAGGCCATATACTCCAGAGATCAAAGTAAAGGATCTGGTTTAAAATTTCAATTACCTGAAGAAGGCTGAAACATACATGGTCAAAATGCCATGAATATAAATATGGCAATAAAGATGAGGACAACAGTCCAAACAATATAAATAATTTAGACATTTTTTTTCATTACAAAACAAGCAACATTTGTGCAAAGACTTAAAATATTTTATAGATCTATATATTATTATTATACTTGAAAATTTTTAAAAAAATAACATCAAGACAGACATTCTGTTGAAATATTATTTAACATTGTCCAAAGCTGTTTTTTTTCTTTTCTAGTACCTGTTGTATTATTATTATTACACAAATTATCATGAATTCTATTCATCTGTGCTTTTTGTTTCGAATGTTATCATGTTTGATAGATGAGGTAAGATTCTATTAATTATGAAGCATTACTTTAATTTGGGTGTCGAAGGCCTTGAATTGAGAAGTGGGTGAATATAAAAAATGTTTGCCCACATTGATGTGGTGATGAGTTGTCTCTTGAAATAAAACCCAGCATAGACCGACCATCAGTGGTTGATTACAATCAATAAAATACAAGGCAAGGGAGAACTTTTACAAGAGCTCAGGTCATCAAAGTGTCCTGGATATGACAGTAAACTGCATCCAGCAGTAAGGCACTTGATTGGTTTTGAGGAGCATGTAATCACCTCTTAATTGTTGTTGTGACCCGGAGTGGTAGCACCTGTTAGGGTCCAAGCTATGGGCAAATAGTTAACACCAAACTGAGGTCAAAACACTATGAAAGTATAAAAATAGACTTTTATAGAAATATATACATAAAAATAGACTTTTATAGAAATATATACATAAGAATAGACTTTTATAGAAATATATACATAAGAATAGACTTTTATAGAAATATATACATAAGAATAGACTTTTATAGAAATATAGACATAAAAATAGATATTTATAGAAAATATACATTTTTGAAAAAAATATTACCAACAATACATTTTTTAAGAAAAAAATTATTACCATTACACATTTTTGAAGGAAAAAAATTATTGCCATAATACATTTTTGAATGAAAAAAATCATTACCAGCAATACATTTTGTAATGCAAAACTAGAAGAAATCTTCGGTTTTCTAAAATAAAATAAAATATAAAAAATTTTTCATCAAAATCTGACTAAATCAATTTTCTCACTATAACCAAACATTAAAAAAAAAATCTTAAAATTCTACCCTTTTTGCATTAAATAACCCACAGAGGTTGATATGCCGTTAAACAAAACTTAAACTCAGGTCATCAAAGGGCGTCAAGTGTAGATCATTACCTCAGTTTCGATAAATATACAAGAGCTTAGTATAAAAATGAGTTCTGTAAAAATGAAAATACTCATGATACAAGTGTGTGTGTGTGTTTTACAATATGTCACAAGGATTGCTATGAAGCAGACTTAAAGATATCGGTGCTGGATACTAATGACACTAATGAAATGTTGATAAAACTTCACACTCACAGGTTTGGAAATCATGCAGCTAAAATATATGGATAAAAACAACAAAAGTGAGGATATTAGTACAAATAATTTATAGAATAATGACAACAACCAAAATGATTAGAGAGAATGGTAGATGAAACACAGGAATCAAAATAACAAAGATGAAGATTCTCAATAAAACATTTTCACTTCTTTTTATTTTTCTTTCTTCATTGTCATAGCTTATTTCTGCTAGTCTGTCAAATAATTTTTCTTTTTTTGTTCTTTGACCATAAATCTTTCTTTGCTTTTTGGTATTTTTTCAACCAACCTCTTTTCTGTAACCTTTTTTTTTAACGTTATTTTCTTTTTCAGTAGTTTCTTTCTTTTTACTTTTATTTTGTTTTTCTTTTCCTTTATTCTATTTTTTTCTAATCATTTTTTTCTTCCCTTTTCTTTTTTTTCTTTCCAACCCTATTTCTTGTTTTTCCATTATAATTCTCATTCTTTGGTCTCCCATTGCAGTCATAAAATATCTCTCTCTCTCTCTCTCTCCACATCTATATCCTTGTCCCAGTTTCTCTCTATCTCCCAAATATTGTTTTCCAAACTTTCCTTCTGCTTCTCATTCCTCTTGTTCTCTCTCTTCCACTCACACACACAAACACTCATTCTTTTCTTCAAGCTTAAATAAATCATTTCACTGCTAGGGACACTGTTGCTCTTATTGACATCTCAAACTTACTGTACTCAAATTTCTCCAAGTGTCAGAGATAGATGAAAACAGATAACAACAAATACACACACACAAACACATTAAGGGACACACATAATTCGGGGAGGGATTCTCTGATTTCAAGATGGATCAAATCTTTACTCCTAGATTTTATCAATGCCTCGTCTTAAGGACTTGTGAGTTTATAGAAATATTTCTTGTTTTTCTCCAGCAAAAAAAAAAAAATGAATAAAACTTGAGGACGCAGGTTGGGGTGACTGGTGTTATGAAAGGCCCAACTTGAGGTTTCAATTGCTTGGTATTCTTTGCATGTAGATTTTTATCGTCTAAAAAATATGGGGATCACAGTTTGTAACTGTCCCTTTTTTTCAATAGGATGTTTCTCTTTTCTATCAATATTATGTCGGCACTCTTAAATAAAGAGATAAAAAAAATGGCCCATCTTTTTTTGTAGCTTTCTCGTCTTTTTGTTTTCATTACTTTTTATTTTTCCTTTTTTTCTTCTTTCTCTTTCTAACTTTGTTAATTTCATTCTCTCTCATGCCTCTTTCTCCCAGACTGAATAATCTTGTCTTTCTTTTCTTTCTTTTTATTTTTTTTCACATTTTCATTCTCACTCATTTCTTGTTCATATTATTTGCTTTTATTCTATTACATCTTTTCCTTCAATGTTTTTTCTATTCATTCTTTTTATCTGGTTCTTCTTTCTTTCTCTAAAATTTCTCAAATTGATTTGTATCTAATTTTTTATTCTTTCTTTTACAGCGATTCTTTCCAAGTGTCCCTCTTTGTTTCTCTATCTGTCTATCTATGTATCTATCTCAGTCGGTTTCAATCTATCTATCCTCATTCTGTTTATATCTATCTATCTATCTATCTATCTATCTATCCTCATTCTGTTCATATCTATCTATCTATCTATCTATCCTCATTCTGTTCATATCTATCTATCTATCTATCCTCATTCTGTTCATATCTATCTATCTATCTATCTATCCTCATTCTGTTCATATTTATCTATCTATCTATCTATCCTCATTCTGCTCATATTTATCTATCTATCTATCTATCCTCATTCTGTTCATATCTATCTATCTATCTATCCTCATTCTGTTCATATCTATCTATCTATCTATCCTCATTCTGTTCATATCTATCTATCTATCTATCCTCATTCTGTTCATATCTATCTATCTATCTATCCTCATTCTGTTCATATCTATCTATCTATCTATCCACATTCTGTTTATATCTATCTATCTATCTATCTATCCACATTCTGTTTATATCTATCTATCTATCTATCTATCTATCCACCATTCTGTTTATATCTATCTATCTATCTATCTATCTATCTATCACATTCTGTTTATATCTATCTATCTATCCTCATTCTGTTCATATCTATCTATCTATTTATCCTCATTCATTCATTCATATCTATCTATCTATCCTCATTCTGTTCATATCTATCTATCTATCTATCCTCATTCTGTTCATATCTATCTATCTATCTATCCTCATTCTGTTCATATCTATCTATCTATCTATCCTCATTCTGTTCCTCTATCTATCTATCTATCCTCATTCTGTTCATATCTATCTATCTATCTATCCTCATTCATTCATATCTATCTATCTATCTATCATCATTCATTCATATCTATCTATCTATCTATCCTCATTCATTCATATCTATCTATCTATCCTCATTCTGTTCATATCTATCTATCTATCTATCTATCATTCATTTATTTATCTATCTATCTATCTATCTCATTCATTCTATCTATCTATCTATCTATCCTCATTCATTCATATCTATCTATCTATCTATCCTCATTCTGTTCATATCTATCTATCTATCTATCCTCATTCTGTTCATATCTATCAATCTATCTATCCTCATTCATTCATATCTATCTATCTATCTATCCTCATTCTGTTCATCTCTATCTATCATTCTGTTCATATCTATCTATCTATCCCTCATTCTGTTCATATCTATCTATCTATCCTCATTCTGTTCATATCTATCTATCTATCCTCATTCATTCATATCTATCTATCTATCTATCTATCTATCACTCATTCTGTTCATATCTATCTATCTATCTATCTATCTATCCTCATTCATTCATATCTATCTATCTATCCTCATTCATTCATATCTATCTATCCTCATTCTGTTCACATCTATCTATCCTCATTCTGTTCATATCTATCTATCTATCTATCTACTCATTTGTCTGTTCTATCTATCTATCTATCTATCTATCTATCTATCTATCTATCTATCTATCCTCATTCTGTTCATATCTATCTATCTATCTATCTATCTATCTATCTATCTATCTATCCTCATTCATTCATATCTATCTATCTATCCTCATTCTGTTCATATCTATCTATCCACCCACCCTCATTCTGTTCATATCTATCTATCTATCTATCCTCATTCTGTTCATATCTATCTATCTATCCTCATTCTGTTCATATCTATCTATCTATCCTCATTCTGTTCATATCTATCTATCTATCCACTCATTCTGTTCATATCTATCTATCTATCCTCATTCTGTTCATATCTATCTATCTATCCTCATTCATTCAATATCTATCTATCTATCTATCCTCATTCATTCATATCTATCTATCTATCTATCCTCATTCTGTTCATATCTATCTATCTATCCATTCATTCTGTTCATATCTATCTATCTATCCTCATTCATTCACTGTCTATCTATCTATCCTCATTCTGTTCATATCTATCTATCTGTCCTCACTCTGTTCATATCTATCTATCCTCATTCTGTTCATATCTATCTATCCTCATTCTATTCATCTATCTATCTATCCTCATTCTGTTCATATCTATCTATCCTCATTCTGTTCATATCTATCTATCCTCATTCTGTTCATATCTATCTATCTATCTATCCTCATTCTGTTCACTTATCTATCTATCTATTCCTGTTCATATCTATCTATCCTCATTCTGTTCATATCTATCTATCACTCATTCTATTTCTAGCTATCTATCTATCTATCCTCATTCTGTTCATATCTATCTATCTATCCTCATTCATTCTATCTATCTATCTATCTATCCATTCTGTTCATGTCCATCATATCTATCTATCCACATTCTGTTCATATCTATCTATCTATCTATCTATCCACCATTCTGTTTATATCTATCTATCTATCTATCCACATTCTGTTTATATCTATCTATCTATCTATCCACATTCTGTTTATATCTATCTATCTATCTATCTATACATTTACTTCCGTCTATCTATCTATCTATCTATCTATCTATCTATCCTCATTCTGTTCATATCTATCTATCTATCTATCTATCCTCATTCTGTTCATATCTATCTATCTATCTATCATTCATTCATATCTATCTATCTATCTATCCTCATTCTGTTCATATCTATCTATCTATCTATCCCTCATTCATTCATATCTATCTATCTATCTATCTCATTCTGTTCATATCTATCTATCTATCTATCATCATTCTGTTCATATCTATCTATCTATCTATCCTCATTCATTTATATCTATCTATCTATCCTCATTCTGTTCATATCTATCTATCTATCTATCCTCATTCTGTTCATATCTATCTATCTATCTATCCTCATTCTGTTCATATCTATCTATCTATCTATCTATCATTCTGTTCATATCTATCTATCTATCTATCCTCATTCATTCATATCTATCTATCTATCTATCCTCATTCATTCACTCATCTATCAATCTATCTATCCTCATTCATTCATATCTATCTATCTATCTATCCCTCCATTCATTCATATCTATCTATCTATCTATCCTCATTCTGTTCCTTATCTATCTATCTATCCTCATTCTGTTCATATCTATCTATCTATCCTCATTCTATTCCTATCTATCTATCTATCCTCATTCTATTCACCTATCTATCTATCTATCTATCTATCCTCATTCTGTTCATATCTATCTATCTATCTATCCTCATTCTGTTCATATCTATCTATCTATCCTCATTCTGTTCCTTTCTATCTATCCTCATTCTGTTCATATCTATCTATCTATCTATCCTCATTCATTCATATCTATCTATCTATCTATCTATCTATCTATCTATCTATCTATCTATCTATCTATCTATCTATCTATCCTCATTCTGTTCATATCTATCTATCTATCTATCTATCTATCCTCATTCTGTTCATATCTATCTATCTATCCTCATTCTGTTCATCTATCCTATCTACCCACCCTCATTCTGTTCATATCTATCTATCTATCTATCCTCATTCTGTTCATATCTATCTATCTATCCTCATTCATTCATATCTATCTATCTATCTCATTCATTCATATCTATCTATCTATCTATCACTCATTCATTCATATCTATCTATCTATCCTCATTCTGTTCATATCTATCTATCTATCCTCATTCTGTTCATATCTATCTATCTATCTATCCTCATTCATTTATCTATCTATCTATCTTCCTCATTCTGTTCATATCTATCTATCTATCCTCATTCTGTTCATATCTATCTATCTATCCTCATTCTGTTCATATCTATCTATCTATCCTCACTCATTATCTATCTATCCTCATTCTGTTCATATCTATCTATCCATTCATTCATATCTATCTATCTATCATTCATTCATATCTATCTATCTATCTATCCTCATTCATTCATATCTATCTATCCTCATTCATTCATATCTATCTATCTCATTCATTCATATCTATCTATCTATCCTCATTCATTCATATCTATCTATCTATCCTCATTCTGTTCATATCTATCTATCTATCTATCTACATTCTGTTCATATCTATCTATCTATCTATCCACATTCTGTTCATATCTATCTATCTATCTATCTGTCTTCATTCTGTTTATATCTATCTATCTATCTATCCACATTCTGTTTATATCTATCTATCTATCTATCCATTCTGTTTATATCTATCTATCTATCTATCTATCCATTCTGTTTAAATCTATCTATCTATCTATCTATCTATCTATCATTCTGTTCATATCTATCTATATCTATCTATCCTCATTCTGTTCATATCTATCTATCTATCTATCCTCATTCTGTTCCTTATCTATCTATCTATCTATCCTCATTCTGTTCATATCTATCTATCTATCTATCCTCATTCATTCTATCTATCTATCTATCTATCCTCATTCTGCTCATATTTATCTATCTATCTATCTATCCTCATTCTGTTCAAATCTATCTATCTATCTATCCTCATTCTGTTCATATCATATCTATCTATCTATCTATCCTCATTCTGTTCATATCTATCTATCTATCTATCCTCATTCTGTTCATATCTATCTATCTATCTATCCTCATTCTGTTCATATCTATCTATCCTCATTCTGTTCATATCTATCTATCCTCATTCTGTTCATATCTATCTATCCTCATTCTGTTCATATCTATCTATCCTCATTCTGTTCATATCTATCTATCTATCTATCCTCATTCTGTTCATATCTATCTATCTATCTATCTATCCTCATTCTGTTCATATCTATCTATCTATCCTCATTCTGTTCATATCTATCTATCTACCCACCCTCATTCTGTTCATATCTATCTATCTATCTATCCTCATTCTGTTCATATCTATCTATCTATCTATCCTCATTCTGTTCATATCTATCTATCTATCCTCATTCTGTTCATATCTATCTATCTATCTATCTATCCTCATTCTGTTTATATCTATCTATCTATCCTCATTCTGTTCATATCTATCTATCTATCCTCATTCTGTTCATATCTATCTATCCTCATTCTGTTCATATCTATCTATCTATCTATCCTCATTCTGTTCATATCTATCTATCCTCATTCTGTTCATATCTATCTATCCTCATTCTGTTCATATCTATCTATCCTCATTTTGTTCATATCTATCTATCTATCCTCATTCTGTTCATATCTATCTATCTATCCTCATTCTGTTCATATCTATCTATCTATCCTCATTCTGTTCATATCTATCTATCTATCTATCCATTCTGTCTATCTATCTATCTATCTATCTATCTCTATCTATCTATCTATCTATCTATCTATCTCTGTTCATATCTATCTATCTATCTATCTATCTATCTATCTATCTATCTATCTATCTCTCTGTTTATATCTATCTATCTATCTATCTATCTATCTATCTATCTATCTATCTATCCACATTCTGTTTATATCTATCTATCTATCTATCTATCTATCTATCTATCTATCTATCCACATTCTGTTTATATCTATCTATCTATCTATCTATCTATCTATCTATCTATCCATTTATTTATCTATCTATCTATCTATCTATCCACATTCTGTTTTTATCTATCTATCTATCTATCTATCTATCTATCCATTCTGTTTTTATCTATCTATCTATCTATCTATCCATTCTGTTTTTATCTATCTATCTATCTATCTATCTATCTATCCACATTCTGTTTTTATCTATCTATCTATCTATCTATCTACCATTCTGTTTTTATCTATCTATCTATCTATCTATCTATCTATATCTATCTATCTATCTATCCATCTATATCTATCTATCTATCTATCCACATTCTGTCTATATCTATCTATCTATCTATCTATCCACATTCTGTTCATATCTATCTATCTATCTATCTATCCGTTCATATCTATCTATCTATCTATCTATCTATCTATCTATCTATCCTCATTCTGTTCATATCTATCTATCTATCTATCCCTCATTCATTCATCTATCTATCTATCTATCCATCTCTATCTATATCTATCTATCTATCCACATTCTGTCTATATCTATCTATCTATCTATCTATCTTCTGTCTATATCTATCTATCTATCTATCTATCCACATTCTGTTCATATCTATCTATCTATCTATCTATCCACATTCATCTATCTATCTATCTATCTATCTATCCACATTCTGTCTATATCTATCTATCTATCTATCTATCTATCTATCTATCCTCATTCTGTTCATATCTATCTATCTATCTATCCTCATTCGTTCATATCTATCTATCTATCTATCCATTCTGTTCATATCTATCTATCTATCCACATTCTGTTCATATCTATCTATCTATCTATCTATCTATCCACATTCTGTTTATCTATCTATCTATCTATCTATCCACATTCTGTTTATATCTATCTATCTATCTATCTATCTATCTATCCACATTCTGTTTTTATCTATCTATATATCTATCTATCTCATTCTGTTTTTATCTATCTATCTATCTATCTATCCATCTCTCTGTTTTTATCATCTATCTATCTATCCATATCTCTGCTTTATCTATCTATCTATCTATCCACATTCTGTTTTTATCTATCTATCTATCTATCCATTAATTTGCTTCTATCTATCTATCTATCTATCCACATTCTGTTTTTATCTATCTATCTATCTATCTATACATTCTGTTTCTATCTATCTATCTATCTATCTATCCGCATTCTGTTCATATCTATCTATCTATCTATCTATCCACATTCTGTTCATATCTATCTATCTATCTATCTATCCACATTCTGTTCATATCTATCTATCTATCTATCTATCTATCTATGTATCCACATTCTGTTCATATCTATCTATCTATCTATCTATCCACATTCTGTTCATATCTATCTATCTATCTATCTATCTATCTATCTATCTATCCACATTCTGTTCATATCTATCTATCCACATTCTGTTCATATGTATCTATCTATCTATCTATCTATCTATCTATCTATCTATCTTCTGTTCATATCTATCTATCTATCTATCTATGTATCTATATTGTTCATATCTATCTATCTATCTATCTATCTATCTATCTATCTATCTGCCTTCTTTCTTCGATTCCTTTTTTATTTCTACTTTCTTGTTTCAATTACTTTCATCCTTTTTCATTTTTCAACTCCTCTCTTTTCCTCCTCCTCCTCCTCTCTATCTTTTCCTTTACTGTTACTTTCCCTCTTAGCTTTTCTCCAAGAAGATTTTCCTTTTCTTTCTTTCTTTCTTTCTTTCTTTCTTTCTTTCTTTCTTTCTTTCTTTCTTTCTTTCATCTCTTATTTCTTTTCCATTTTATTTTTCACTGGTATCTTTGCCTCTGTCTCTATGCTTTTTGTTATCATTGCCTTCTGAATATATGGAGCATGTGTGTTTGGGTGTATATATATATATATATGTGTGTGTGTGTGTTTGCAAATGTGTATATGTGAATGTTCATTCATGTGTGTATAGGGAGTGTTTACGCTTGTAATATGTGTGTGTGTGTGTGAGAGAGAGAGAGAGAAAATGTATATGTTTGTGAATGTGTGCATAGGGGTGCATGTGTGTGTGTTTCTCCTCCATTTCAGATCAAAAACACTAACTTTATCTTTTAATCTTCTATTTTGACTGTTTTATTTTCATTCAATTTTTGTTATTTAATGCACAAATATCCCCCCCACACCAGCCACTGAAATGATTAATTACTCGTGTCTTAAGACCTGATTTAGATCAGAAAAAGATATACACACATCACTTCGTTAGTCAGCAAAATTTCAGTGATCATGACTGTGTGTATAAGTGACAAATATTTATTTGGTTATACTCAGATTCATATTTTACGCATCCAGACAGATTTTCTGACATACGCAAAAACTGAACATACAGCGTGCGATGGGTAAATTGTCGCCATTATATATATCTTTAATTTCATGTATATGCATTGTTTGTTTTTGATTTTGTCAACACAGTAGAGTCAGTTGGGCACCATCAGTAAGAAAAAGAGCATCATGACACAATTCTCCATGCCAGAAATTTGGAAACTGCATGCTGTACTGCTTGACATTTGCTCTGAAAGAGTTGCTTGAGTCTAATGGTGATTCTAAATGTGTTTGTAGTGATCACTAGTGATGGCAATATTATGTTTTCATTTATCTTCCAACAGGGCTTCAGACTCGACATAGAGGCCTGTATCAAGTGCCTTGAGGAGGTAGTACTTCCCTGGGTCAAGAGGGTGGCTTTTGGATGATTCTATGTCTATCTACAGGACTCTGCACCATGCCACACAAGGAAGAGAACCCAATTGTGGTTGTCAGACAATTTCTGTGACCACATCACTCCTTGCGCCCAGCCAACTACCCTCCCCAGTATGCAACCCTTTGATTATTATGTGTGGGGCAAAGTTGAGTAAGAGACTAACAAAACTTTTTCAAAAATCAAAAATAAACTGAAGGCAAAGATTGTGGCAGCATTCACCAACTTAAACAAGGAGACTGTAAAGAAGAGTTGCAGGAGATTCCGAAATCATCAATATAAGTTCTTCAGTGTTGGAACATATATATCAGGAAACTCTTCCACGATGGAAGAGAACACCTGCCAATATACAAAAATATCAAAAGAACCTGAAATATTAAAATCTTAAATGGAATCAGTGCTGGCCAATTTGAAAAAACAAAAAAAAAAAACAAAGCAGCAGAACCAGACGTAATTGTAATAGAAATGATGGTAGCCTTAGACAATTTTGGCAGAGATAAGATTACAGAAAAATAAATGAAATTTACGACAATGGTGATATGTTGGAAAACCTAAGGAGATCTATCTTTATTGCCCGATCTAAGAAGACAAGCACATATAAATGTGAACTCGACTGGGCAATCAGCATAATGAGTAATATCACAAAACTTATGATCTGAATTCTGATCAATAGAGCACAAAATAAAACTTGAAATAAAATATAAACACTGCATGTTTATTAAAGACACTGGAACAAGGAATGTAATATTTATGCTCACAATGTTATCAGAAAGAGCAATGCAAATACAGAAGGATGTGTACCTATGTTTTACTAGCAGTATAGCTCAGCGCTGCTTGGGTGTAATGAAAGCTTTAAAACTAATCCATGGTCCTGGAGCTCAGACTCTTTGGATGTTGGCACAAAAGACTAAGAAGTAGTAGTTGTTTCCAGTTAAAGTGAAACCGTAGACTGAAAGAAAAATGTATGGATGTAAGTCAAGTTTTGATTTCTTGGTGTCAATATCAAATAAGTTTTTTTCATCGTAAACTGAATTTTGAAGGCTAAATAAGTCCTCTGAATAAATGGTATCATGGCTGAGACTAAGAACTACAATTATACTCACTTAGAGCCAAACCCGAAACATAAACTAAAATAAAAGGGATGAAATAAATACAGACATACAGGCAGATAAACACACACACACACACACACACACACACACACAAATATCTTGCCTTATATATATATTATTGATTTTCTGCACTATTGTTAGAACTGCAACCTTGAAACTTCTGAATATTGTTTCTTATGTCTTTGTCTATGAGTGTATCAAATTTGATTAAAATCAGACCACTCCTTCTATAACCCAATTTTTTTGATTATCAATTTTTGATATTTATCGGAGGTACCTCGACACAAAACCTAGCTAAGAACGCTCGCAGACGTTTATAGTACAACTGTGTAAATTTTCAAGAAAATTGGTTCAGCCGTTTCGGGGTCTATAGGTAACACACACACACACACAAAGACAAAGTTCCATTTATAAATAAGTTTAGATTTAGATTAAGATAGTTTATTAAAAAGCATTTGATAAAGTATATCAAAGAACTGCTGAACTACTTGATAACCTTGACATATTGGAAAGGATATCAGAATAATTTGCCTGCATATGGATGAAAAATGAATTAACTAAATAAGCAAAAATAGAAAGAGGAGTAAGACAAGGATGTGTGTTTTCACTGGACTTATTTAACCCATACAGTGAGGTGATTCTGAGAGAATTAGAAGTTCTACAAAGATTCATTATTAACAGCCACAATGTAAGATATGCAAATGACACAGTGTTGATAGCAGATACAGAAAGAAAATTGCAAGAACTTCTACAGAAGTATCAAAGGAAAGCAAGACGAAAGGACTAACCATTAATTGTAAGAAGACAGAATGCATAGTTGTTTGCAAAAGGAACAGTCCAATGCACAAATTATGAATCGAAGACACCAAAATAAAACAAATACAAAAATTTGAATATCTGGGAAGTGTTTTAACAGAGGGCAAGAAGTGCAACAGTGAAATCCGAAGGAGCAATTAAAAAGCTAAACAAAGTATTAAGAAAAAGAAAAATTTCATTAGATTATCCAACTGTTACATAATATCAGTCCTTCTGTAAGGCAATTAATGGACAATCTCCTTACAGATGAAGAGAAGACTTGAAGAAACAGATATGTGGTTCTACAGGAGGATGCTGAGAATATCATGGATCAAATATGGGAGCAACATCAAAGTTTTAGAGAAAATAAAAACAGAAAGAAAACTTATACATAGTTTCAAGAAGAGACAGTGGAGATTTCTGGGGTACATAATGAGAAAGGAGGGCTTGGAAAATCTGATACTCACAGGACAGATTGAAGGCAAGTGAGACAGAGGAAAACAATGCATAAACCCCTTAGTGAGCTTGAAAAAAAAAGGATGGCAGAACAGAGTTTGTGGAAGAATAACAAAAAAACAAAATTTATTAGGAGCTACAATGAACAGAAAATTGGGGAGAGCCATGACTGCCAATGTTCTGAAGGGATATGGCTCATAGAAGACAAAAGTATTTTCCATCAAAATTGTTATATCAATGGAATTCACTGTAAAGTGAAGATAAGACACATTTCACGTACAATGTATGGATGTGTTGTATTTTGGGGTTCATATGTGCCACTGCCATTTTCTGACAGCACCCCCTTTTCTTCTCATTGCCACCCCCTTGATCTTTCCACTACCCACTTTGAGAAACACTGGTTTACAGCATGAAGTCATACTGTTAAATAAGACCTGTAATCTTTAACCTTACATGACTGAGGACAGAGAATGATATTTGAAAATAAATCAATAGGATGATCTTCTTTGTGGCATAAAGCCAAGTTTGTAGCCAAATCATAAACTGGTTAACTAATTAAAGCAGATGGATGAGAAATAAATTATATATATATATATACACACACATAGAGAGTGAGAGATACCCACTGAAGGTGGGTGAGTGTTTTCCCTACTCCACCAAATGTATGCAAGAAGTTTAACACCCTTTTTTAACAATTGTAACAGAAATATTTTTTCATAAAATACTAATGTTTGTTTTTAATTATATCAACTCTTTCTTTGTTTATTTAATGGAACATGGGCCACAAAATTAGACGATGCTGTTAACTTAATTAGACCTTCTCTCTCTCTGGCCCACCTAACAAGTCACTGAGTTAAAATAGGCAACAAATTAAAACTGAGAAATGAGAAATAAATAGTAGATATTTGTACAACAGTTAACAAGAGAGAACGAGAGTGAGATTAGGGATTGCGTTGACTTTGATTTTGTGACAATGAAGAGGTGTTTCTCCCCCTCCCATCGCATATATGCAAGAAAATTGACCAAAACTTTTCCAACAAGAGTAATAAGTAGATCCTCTTGACGGATAGAGAATAAGTTTTTTATTTATTTATAATTTTAACACAGAAAGGGGAAAGAAAAAGCAACATTACACAATGTTTTTTCCGATATTTTCATTTTTCTAAGGGCCACATCTTTCACCCAAGAATTTGTTCACCCAAAAGTTTGGGTGAATGCTGCCCATCAGTTGCAGGTTCAGTTCCTTTATAAGAGAATCTGAAATATCTCTAGAATTTGAAATGTTCCCAAAGTTTTGAAGAACTACCTACATGATACTATATGAGGTACTAAAAAAATTACAGAATCTGAGATTTAAAGAACAAGCCAGACATATTTGGTAATCTCTTGTTTATATTATCAATCAATAGAGACCTGTTGAATTGGAAAAGAATGGTCAATTATGGGAATTACAAACTTAGCCATTGGTCAATGTGTCTGTCTCTTTCTGATTATAGTCTCTTTTCTTTCTCCTTTCAGATATAATTTAGTCTCCCATTGATTTGACACAACAAAAAGAAACAGTCTAGCATTGTCTTTTTATATAATGTTTTATCATATAGCAGCCTGTTTCTCATGCTTTTAACAGTACCTTTAGATATTAAACACTGAGAATTTCGGTAGATTTTAGGCATCACTTACATAAGAATTTTCCAGGTAACTGCAAATTGCATCCAAACTTCTGACAATGTCAATTAAAATTTACTTTTCTGTAAATTGATGTGCAATTAAAATTCGGCTATTAATTGGCAATACCTACATCTGATATAATCAGCACCAGAGAAATAATACGTGTGCATATGAATACAGGGCGATTAAAAAGTAACTCACCATTTTAGAATATTTAGAATTTATTAACTATAATTTAAAAGAACATGGATAGAAAAGGAAAGCTTCTCAAGCCACCCAGGAATCCCATCAACTGATTTCACCAGGCACTCTTGGGATATGAAAGACATAAAGTCTTGTATTCACCCTTTGAGTTTTTCCGAAGTTTTGGTCTTGCATAGTAGACTTGCTCCTTTAACCAACCCCCTCCAAAAAAGTTACAGGGTGACAAGTCATGACACCTGGCTGGCTTTTATCTTTTTTTATGTGTCATGACACTTCAAGACATAGGCGATCATGGATCCCCCATATTTTCTTGTCTCATTGTTGTAGAACACTCAAACATAGTGCCAAGGTTGTTGTTTTTTTCCATGGTTTACTGATCAAAAGATATTTTGGCAAGAAGGTTTTTGTCTTAAAGTGTTTGATATAGAGATAAAGCACATTGAAATTAAACCTTGATGAGTGAGAACATCATGAATCCTTGAAGTCGGCATGATGCTGCCCAGTTAAGTGACAAACATCTCCACATTAAGCCTTTATATATATATATATATATATATTTGTAAACAGTAGCTACCCCGGCATATACGCATTGCTCATTCGATAATGAATTGGAGCACTCTAGCTATTGGGTGTGTTTATACATGCTAAAAGACCTGCCTTCTTCTACCGGACGCTTGTGGCCTAGGGGTGGAATCGCCAACTGACGTCGATTCGGTCGGGTTTCAATCCTGGATTAGGAAGTGAATGGAGTCTAAGCCGTACTGATGAGCTGTAATACAGCAAAACAGATCTGTCTGCGGACGACTATATATATATATATATATATTCATGAAAAATGCCAATGTTGTAAAATTTACTGTGCTCAATGTAAGAATAATGATTTCAATAGAAAAGCAAAGCCCTCTTCAGACACATAGACTTCTAATTTTATGACTGGTTGTTTCATGTTAATATGGAAGGGATGAAGAACAATGTGTATAGACTTTTGCTTTCTTCTTCAGCTCTGCCTGACAACTGCTTAAGAGCATAAAAGTGCCAGTCCTGAAAGTAGGGACACATGTGTCTGAAAAGTTTGTATTATGATTTTATATATATATATATATATATATATATATATATATATTAAAGCCATTCACTTTGAGTAGATCTGTCTTTTTTCTACTAGATTTTATATTGCATTGCACAATTATCTGCACCTCTCTCTTCCCTTGGGAAAACAACTTTAATTAAAGTGTGTCACATATCAGTTTGGCCTCACAGAGCAAAATTTATAGGAAGAAAATTTAATGTCAGATAAAAAAATCTTATATATATAGAGAGAGATAGGGCTTTTTAATACTTGTAAAGACTGTTAAGGGATAAATAATCAAAATTAATATATATATATATATAAAACAATTTTGATTATTTACCCATTAACAGATTTTACAAGTACTAAAAAGAAAAAGGATGCACAAACACACATTTTTATATATATATATATATATATATATATATATACTCAGTTATAATCTGAGATTAAGAACAGAATGGTTAAATAAAATAAAGACAAGAAAAAACTGTATTTTAAATCGCCTACGCGTTTCGTCCTGTGATGGACTTTATCAAGGCAAAAAGATGAAATGAGCTTTATTCTAAATAACATATCTATAAATAAAACTGTGTTGGCAACCACAAAGACGCTCACAAGTCATTTCAAAAGATTAACAGAATATTTTAGTTTTTAGAATTTCTTCATGTGTAATGCAAAGTCACGAGATATTAAAATGAAGGGAATTTGACCGTTTTTTGTTTTTTTTTTTGAAAACTGTTTATTTCGTGTGTTAGTCTGTTTTAGAATTCCTTCATGTATAGTGCAAAGTCACGAGATGTTAAAATGAAAGGAATTCAACCGTTTTCTTTGAAATTTTTATTATGTATGGTAGTCTGTTTTAGTGTAATTTCCATAAGTAATTCTTATAATTTAAATTATAATAATTTCCATAATTCTTTTTGCCTTGATAAAGTCCATCACAGGATGAAACGTGTAGGTGATTTAAAATACAGTTTTCCTCTTGTCTTTATTTTATTTAACCACATATATATATATATATATATATATATATATATGACTGATTATATTGCCTGATAGTTGTTTATATGCCAAAGTGACTGATTATATGCCACTATATTTAATTATATACTAAGATAATTGATTAAACACATTGAAAATAATGTTATAAGATGGATAGGCTGGACAAGAATGGCGACCTGCTGGTCTGAAACCCCTAATGGGTATGCGTTTCTTACAGGGATGGATTGCGTTTGTTCATATTTTGACATAAGACCTAAAAAAACAGACATTAAGAAGGCCGCAAGAATTAACCAGCGTGTCATGTAACTGATAAAAGGCTTTAATAAAACCAGTTTCACATGTTATACTTTTATTCAGGACATACACAATGAAATAATAAAAACAAAATAACATATCTTTTTCTTTCATATGCCATGTCCCTTGAGGACGTAGGCAATCATGGCCTTTCACATCTCCCTATCACTTGTTGCCTTTAAAAGCCTCTCTCTTGTTACTTCTCTGTCATCCATTTGCTCAAGCCAATCAAGTATGTCATTTATTGCTTTTCCCTGTCTCTCTCTCCTTCAAACTGACCTGTGAGTATCAGATTCTCCAAGCCCTCATTCCTTCCTACATGTCCCAGAAACTTCAGCTCTCTTTTCCTGATGTTAAGTATAAGCTTCCTTTTCATTTCCATCCTCTATCTGACCTGTGAGTATCATATTCTCCAAGCCCTCCTTCCTCCCTACATGTCCCAGAAACTTCAGCTCTCTTTTCCTGATGTTAAGTATAAGTGTCCTTTTCATTTCCATCCTCTATCTGACCTGTGAGTATCAGATTCTCCAAGCCCTCCTTCCTCCCTACATGTCCCAGAAACTTCAGCTGTCTTTTCCTGATGTTAAGTATAAGTGTCCTTTTCATTTCCATCCTCTATCTGACCTGTGAGTATCAGATTCTCCAAGCCCCTCCTTCCTCCCTACATGTCCCAGAAACTTTAGCTGTCTTTTCCTGATGTTAAGTATAAGTGTCCTTTTCATTTCCATACTCTCCAAAACCTCACCATTGCTAACATGTTTGGCAAATGGTATCCTTAGCATTCCTCTGTAGAACCACATTTCAGTTGCTTCAAGTCTGTCTTCATCTTTGATAAGATTGTCCAGCATTCACTACCATATTGAAGAACGGACATTACATAACAATTCAGTCCTCTTTGCATTGTTTCCAATGAAATTTTCTTGTCCCTCAAGACACTAGTCAGCCTTTGAAATGCATTCTTGGCCATGCCAATAAGCCTTTGATTTCAGTGTCACAATTTCTCTCCTCGATTAGGACATTTCCTAGGTATTTAAATTTCTGTACCTGTTTGATATCAGTATCCCCAACGTATAATTACCATTTGCACTGATTAACACGCATTCAGTTTTCTTGTAATTTACATTTTGTCCTTTCTTTCCGCTTTCTTTGGCTACTTTCTGTCGGAGGTCATGTAGTTTCCTTTCCATGACTGCTATCAACACTGTATCATTTGCATATCTTATGTTGTTCAGACTGTGGTCGACAATGACAAATCCTGGCAGTTCATTCAAAATTGCCTCTGTATAGGTTGAATAGATCTGCTAAGAAAACTCATTCTTGTCTTACACCCCTTTCTATTTTTTTATATCTGATGGACTTACTTCCTGTCCGTATGGAGGTGGTTTGATACCAGTACAGTTTTTGATTATTCTAATGTCTTGGAGAATATCTAGGTTGCTGAGTATCAAAGAGAAATAGATAAACAAAATATATTTCAAAGAAATACACAATCAAGGAAAATACTTTTTCAACCAAACAATTTGAAATAAAATAAAAGAAATGATAAAAGTTATTCATGGAGTCTTGGAAGCAGGGAGCAAATAATTCCCCTGTTGCCTTTTTGACCAGCAGTAGCGAAAGAATACATTGTAGTTTCCCTACACCTCAGGGGTCACATGATTAAAGACTCTCAGAAATTATTGCTAAACACATGTATGCATATTGGGAATGGCTTTTTTTAATATTTTTGTGGAACATTAAAAGTTATGTCTATATTTCTGAGATGATGTATTGCAACTATTTACACAATTTACATTGTTTGAACTGTTGTCCTCTTTTTTACCATATTCAACTTCAATATTTGTTTATATTTTGAGACGAGGCATTGTAACTATTTATGATATTTACTTTGTTCAGACTGTTGCTCTCATCTTTGTTGCCATATTCACTATCAATATCTATCTATATTTCTGAGATGAGGTATTGTAACTATTTACACTATTTACATTGTTCGAACTGTTGTCCTCATCTTTGTTGCCATATTCACTTTGAATATCTGTCTATATTTTTAAGATGAGGTATTGTAATTATTTACACTATTTACATTGTTTGGACTGTTATCCTCATCTTTATTGCCATATTCACCTTCAATATCTATCTATATTTCTGAGATGAGGTATTGTAACTATTTATACTATTTACAGTGTTTGGACTGTTGTCCTTATCTTTGTTGCCATATTCACTATCAATATCTGTCTATATTTCTAAGATGAGGTATTGTAACTATTTACACTATTTACAGTGTTTGGACTGTTATCCTCATCTTTATTGCCATATTCACCTTCAATATCTGTCTATATTTCTGAGATGAGATATTGTAACTATTTATACAAATTACAGTGTTTGGACTGTTGTCCTCATCTTTGTTGCCATATTCACTATCAATATCTGTCTATATTTCTAAGATGAGGTATTGTAACTATTTACACTATTTACAGTGTTTGGACCGTTATCCTCATCTTTGTTGCCATATTCACTATCAATATCTGTCTATATTTCTAAGATGAGGTATTGTAACTATTTACACTATTTACATTGTTTGGACTGTTATCCTCATCTTTATTGCCATATTCACCTTCAATATCTATCTATATTTCTGAGATGAGGTATTGTAACTATTTATACTATTTACAGTGTTTGGACTGTTGTCCTCATCTTTGTTGCCATATTCACCTTCAATATCTATCTATATTTCTGAGATGAGGTATTGTAATTATTTACACTATGTATATTGTTTGGACTGTTGTCCTCATCTTTGTTGCCATATTCACCTTCAATATCTATCTATATTTCTGAGATGAGGTATTGTGATTATTTACACTATTTACATTGTTTGGACTGTTGTCCTCATCTTTGTTGCCATATTCACTATCAATATCTGTCTATATTTCTGAGATGAGGTATTGTAACTATTTATACTATTTACAGTGTTTGGACTGTTGTCCTCATCTTTGTTGCCATATTCACTTTGAATATCTGTCTATATTTTTAAGATGAGGTATTGTAACTATTTACACTATTTACATTGTTTGGACTGTTATCCTCATCTTTGTTGCCATATTCACAATGTTTTTACTATTGTATTCTCCAGCTCGTTTCAGGTATTTGGAATGTTTAACTGACCCTTTAGTTGATACACAAAGGTAGGCTATAAGCAATACAGTGTAACAACTACCTTGGGTACATGACAGCAGCTTTGACAAATTGTGATAAAAGGGTGCATAAGGATAATAACACTCAGAATATAGCCTCAGTCTGCCTACCCTATGTGAAAAGATTATCAGAAAAAATATGCAAGATCTGTGGTTCATAAAATATCAGGACAACCGTCAGCTGTGGTTCAACACTTTGCAGACAACTCTTTTGAGTAAGACCTCCCATAGAGTAAAACATTAACGACTGTGTTTGCACTATCCCATGCAGCTGTGGTCAGTCTGTTAAGTGCCATACATGAGACAAGCTTTGGGCGATCATGTCTCAAAAGAGATATGACTGACTTGGCAGAAGATTATCCCGCAATAGGTTGTCATTGCTTTCTGTGGTAAGATGGTTGCCAACCAAGGCTATAGAACCCAATCTGTCTGGTTATTTAACTCATAGCTAGAAGTAGAAGAGATGTATTATATTATTAAATTGTAATTAGTGGGGGATCAATTTATTACTTCATAACATTATAAAACTAATCACCCAACGTCCAGTAGAAGACTTAATCATGTGTCCAACAATTATATTTAATCAGTCAATTAAGTGCCATATGTGAGATAAGCTTTGGGCGATCATGTCTCAAAAGAGATATGACTGACTTGGCAGAAGATTATCCTGCAATAGGTTGCCATTGCTTTCTGCGGTAGACTGGTTGCCAACGAAGGCTATAGAACCCAATCTGTCTTATTATTTAACCCATAACTGAAGGGAAGAGAGGGATTAATACAGTTCCCAAAGGGTGTTTGTGCATAGGTGAATGTACACAAGCAGCTGTGGTAAGCAATATAAAAGAGAAACAAGCCCCCCCCCCCACTTAAGATAAGACTGCAAGAACATTATAAAGTCAAGATCAGGCATAGTTAACCACATATGGAGAGAAAAGGAAGATCATTGCCCCCTGTGGGATGAAGTTGAAATAATAGAGAACACCATTGGAAAATATAAAAACTTAACGAATCAGCACATATGCTAGGCCACAAAAATCTCCAAAGTCAACCAAGCATATTGTTATGAGGATGCATTTATATATAAAAATAATATTAATAACGTATAAAAAGTTATAGTAATGGATTCTATTGAGTCCTCCTTGTTTAATCCAAAAAAGTTTTAATTCAGAAAGTGGTCGTAAAAATAAGGAAACTAGAAATAGAACATTTGGAAGATTGTAGAATGTTCCAGATAGTTCGAAAGGTTCTAGAAGTATGCAAATTAGATGTTAGCCCCTATAAAAATAGGTTTTGGGCACGGAGCCATCAGTTGATAGTAAGAAATATAAAAGAGAAACAAGCCCCCCCTTAAGATAAGACTGCAGGAATACCACAAAAATTTTACATGAGGTGAAATAGGAAAATCAGGTGCGACAAAAGACATATGGAGGGAAAAAGATCATTGCCTCCTGTCAGATGAGGCTGGAATAATAAAGAACATCACTAGATAATATGAAAACTTGAGAAATCAGCACATAAGCTAGGCCACAAAAATCTCCGAAGCTAGCGAAGCATAGACATGAATGCAATATGGGAACCAGTTCTAGAGAAAAGCAATAACACAAAATTGTAATATAAGCTCTGGTAAAAAAATGTTACTGAGACATAAATTTATAAGTACAAAAAATTAATACACTCAAGGACACAAGACCCAGTTGATAATAGTGTCGGTTAAATCCAATGACTTGAAATAAAATATTTGTGAATTCAATACCTGGCTTCAGCAGAGGTGAACAAAAATAAAAAAAAATCATGGAGGGTTGAGTTAAAAAGAAGATGACTGATACTGAGATATTTAGAAGAGGCAGGGAATGAAGAACTAGAACAATCTACCCCATTGAAAGAAATAAAGGGTTCAGTATGAAATTCCAAAGACACACATGAAGAAGGCCGGAATGTACAATCGTCGACATGTCAAGAATATGTCAACAAAAATTAGGACAGCAATCTGAACAATGTAAACAGTGTAAATCATTAAAAATTATAATCATAATTTTAAACCTATGGCTACTGCTACCAAATAGTAAAGTCTTCGAGTGACTGAAGCTGAAATGCCAGGTTAGGACCAATAACATTGCAGAAAATGAAAAATGGGAAATGTATTTTCATTCTCAAAACCAATTTGCATCAACTAAAGAAGCTGTTTCAATTGAACCACAAACCTATTTAAGAATACAATGTGATTAAAGCTCCTTGTACAACCTCAATACAGGATTAACCTTTTTATATATATACTAGCAGTATAGCCCGGTGTTGCTCGGGTGTAATGAAAGCTTTAAAATTAATCCATGGTCCTGGAATTCAGACTCTTTGGACATTGGCACAAAAGACTAAAAAGCAATATTGTTTCCAGTTAAAGCGAAACTGTAGACTGAAAGAAAAATGAATGGATGTAAGTCAAATTTTCATTTCCTGGTATCAATATCAAATAAGATTTTTTCGTCGTAAACTGAATTTTGAAGGCTAAATAAGTCCTCTGAGTAAATGGTATCATGGCTGAAACTAAGAACTACAATTATACCTACTTAGAGCCAAACCCGAAGCAAAAACTAAAATAAAAGGGCTGAAATAAATACAGACATACAGGCAGATAAACAGACACACACAAACATTTTGCCTTTTATATATATATATATATATATTATTGATTTTCTGCACGATTATAAGAACTGCAACCTTGAAACTTCTGAATATCGTTTCTTATGTCTTTGTCTATGTGTGTATCAAATTTGATTAAAATCGAACCACTCCTTCTATAACCCGATTTTTTTATTATCGATTGGGGGTACCTCGACAAAACCTAGCTAAGAACACTCGCAGGCGCTTATAGTACAACTGTGTAAATTTTCAAGAAAATTGGTTCAGCCATTTTGGCGTCTACAGGCAATGGACACACACACACAAAGTTCCATTTATAAATAAGTTTAGATAGTGTTAAATATAAGAGACAATGAATGTCTCTCATGTTTAATCATGAGCCGTTCTAAACATTGCATACACATTACTCATACGCACATTAAAAAGAACCTTCAGGTATTGGAGGCCATCTACATTGTACATTGCATTTAAATATATGGTTCTGTTATCATTCCGAGCTCTCACATGGTGTGACGTCATAAAACCGCATTACAAATTTAGAAACTGTGTTTGCTATTTTTGGTAATTGTTATCATTGCTTAGCAAAGTTTTATGTCAACATAAGATAAAATTGTCACTGATGATGGATGTTTTTATATTAATGTCTTTGTAACCTCTCTGAAGATGGCTCATATGAGCCGAAAGCTTAGAACCCACTTAATAAAAAATTATCCAAATGTTGGAGAAGTTTTGTCTTTATTTTCATCTGAAATTAAAGCCAAAATACAATGTTTAGAATGGCTCATGATTAAACAGAATAGACATTCATTGTCTTTTATATTTAATAGTATATGTTTAGAAAATTATCTGCTGCCTCGATACACTAAATATATATATATATATATATATATATATATAGATAGATAGATAGATAGATAGATAGATAGATAGATAGATAGATTGCGTATAAGTAATACATTATTTATCTCATACTAAATTTTGATCCTGATGATGCCTTGCAGCCATCAATTCTGAACCAAATATTAATAAGTAATTCTCTGAGCATGGAATTTGTACATTGTTATTATTATTGCTTGAATTTTAGTCCACTTTCATCTCTTTTTGGCCCAAGGTGATTTGGTTCTTGTGCAAGATAACCAAACTATAAGGAGTTATCTTACTTTGCAGACAGAACTCTCTGATGACCTGTTAGGAAGATCAGAAGATCTGATTTAGAGTAGAGATTGCTTGCTCTTCACCTGACACCAATTCATCTGCATGGGTCACACCCCACTTCCACACAATTAACCTTGCACAACATTTATTCTTCATTTGTTGTTTCTGTCGTATGGAATCATTTCAATGGCCAAGATTATTCATAATAAAATATTAAAAATATTTATCAATGAATTCTTTTTATTCCATTTTTTTTCTACTCACTTTTTATTTTGAAATCTCTCCATAAAGTCTGCTATAGGTACACATATACAACCTGTGAAAATGATAATAAATTTAGATATTGTCTATATATTATAAAATATTCATTTGATACTTTCATAAATATGTTTTGCTGACAAATTCGTTGGGCTAAAGAAACAGATAATTCAATTATTTAATCTCGAGTCATATATATAAGGAAAGATGTATGACAAAATAGAAAAAAAATTGTGTGGCAAATTTCATCCCTTAGGACTTCATCAGATAAGATTTGTTTACGTTGACGTGTTTACACATGCACAAGAATGAGAGATTAATTTTTTAATGTATTTTTTGTATATAATCTATGAAGTTTCATTTAGACTCTTTTTCTTCTTCTTTCCATCATCTTTGTTATTAAATCTCCCACATTAAGCCTTTATATATATATATATATATATATATATATATATGGATATATGTATTCATGAAAAATGCCAATGTTGTGATAACAGGAAACCTGTATAAGAATAGTGAATGTAAGGACTTGAATGCAAATTTAATGTGGATGATCTAAGCATTTTATAAATATTTCCATCTCAGTGAATTGTTTCTTTTTTTAATCAGAGTAGCATTTTTGTGTCAAAATTATGGTCAGTCTTGTTATGGTTAACAACTAAAGCATTTAATGTGTTTTTTTTTTAATATTTTATTTAAAATTCATAAAGTTTCTCCAATATATTCTTTCTGGCAATCCTTGCAGTTGATAGAGTGAATGCCACCTTCAAGTTTTGTCGTGTTGATTTCTTTCATATCAATTAAAATTTTTATAGTTTTAGATGGAATTGTGACAAATTTTATGTTGATTTTAGCTTAATTGTTTTTGATTGTAGCATTCATAAAATTAATAAAAACAATATATTTTTTGATTCATTGGGTTTGTCACTTTTCTATTTTGGAATATTCTAAATATGTTTATACATATATGTACTTTTCTTCCCCAATACAAGGCACAAGAGCTAGTCAAGATAGTGTTACTCAATGAGGTCACTGTAAGGGTGTAAAGAAAGAAAGAAGTGGATATTATGAGAATATGAAGGATAGATAATGGTCGACCCTAAACTCAAAGTGGGTAAGGTCTTAGTGATTGAGGAAGAATTCTCTTAAGAGGATGTTTAAAAAAGTAACAGATCTTCACACACACAATATTCCAAAAACAACAAAAAGAACTAGATGACCTTTAGAGTAGAATTGAATCAAAATCACTGAAAACAAGTTTGAAATATAGACAAAATCAAATTTTGCAAGTCAGTGAAAAAAACTTTTATAGCTAACAAAAGGTGACAGAAGAGGTTTAACAGGCAAGTGAAAAAAACCAAACACGTATGCATATGAACTTTCTGACCTCCTCACCACTTATCTATTTATACATGATACTTTGGCCATCAGAAAGACAAACAGATCTCAATATATGAAGTCACAAGTTTATTTGCCTGAAGAGAATCAACTTTAGACTCAAAACATGTGTAGTAACACAAATACCATTATACAAAAAGCATGTTAATAATAATAACAATAAATCTACACTTTAAACAAAACATTCTGGGCTTCTCACACTTTTTCTCATATATATATATATATATATATATATATATATATAAAGACCTTTTTTTTTAGTGGATACCTGTGTTTGAAAAAATGTCCCAGTTTTAATTCTTAAATAATGTGCATTACATTTACCATCCTGTACATTCAAGGAAACTAAAATAAAAAACATGTGCTCACTGCAAAGGCCAGTAGACATAATCCACATTGTTTAAAATAACAAAAAATAGTGTCTGTTTGAAACAGAAGTCTCATTAAGCTGAGTGCTGATAAACGGCTATCAGTGTTTGTGTAAATAGTCCAAAAACTGGACTGTAGAGAGAGAATTAAAGAACTTACTGAACCTATGGTTTTTAATGCCAAGAAAAGTATCTTGTATTATAAAATGTACTAAAAGAAAAACTGAATTTACAAAATAACACCTGATATAATAGGAAGTATAGAAGTCTTTCAGATGAAAAAAAATTCAGTTTAGGTGATCCAAACGTACGTGCATCCTATTGGCATAATTTGTACGAGGTGGTAGAGGGGCATTTTGGTCAAAATGTCTAATGATTTACCATTGACGGCATTCATCAGCCCTGGCTTAATTCTGCCAGCCAACAAAAACAGAAGAAATTATTGCTGCCAACTCAGTTCCGACAAACTAGACATCAAACGTAATACATTGGTTTCATTGGCTTCAAAAGAGAATGACCAATTGTTTAAACTAGAAAAGATCTAGCAAGAAAGAATTTCTCAGGTTATCATCAGGAAGTTTAACAAGTTAATGAAAATAAACTTTTCTTTAACATTTTCTTACTTGTATTATAATTTCACAACAGTTGTTTTTGGTTTCTTTTAATAAATGTCTATAAGCAAATGCTTTCTCATAGAACATAAATATGCAAAAACGTATCTCATAATGCCAAATTGATCTTCATAAGTCAAAGGTTCAGCAATTCTTATACACCTCAAAGGAAACTTTATATTTGGTTATCAAGAGGATTTAGGACTTATTTAAGAACTCATTTAAGTCATAATAATTTCAAGAGGGACAATTGAGACAAAGAATAGAATTTCCAGTGATTTAACCCAGAGTTTGAGTTTTGTTTAATGGCATATCAACCTCTGTGGGTTGTTTAATGCCAAAAAGGTAGGGTTTTAAGGTATTTTTTTAATGTTCAGTTATAATGAGAAGGTTGATTGAGTCAGATTTTAATGAAAACTTTTTGTTTTTATTCTTTTTTATTTTAGAAAACTGAAAATGTCTTCTAGTTTTGTATTAAAAAATGTTTTGCTGGGAATAATTTTTTTTCATTCAAAAATGTGTTATGGCAATAATTTTTTCTTCAAAAATATATTGTTTGTAATATTATTCCTTCAAAAATATATATTTTATGTATATATTTCTATAAAATTTTATTTTTATACTTTTATAGTGTTTTGACCCCAGTTTGGGAGTTAACTATTTGCCCACAGCTGAGACCCCTAACAGGTGCTACCACACCGAGTCATGGTGGACCTGAGAACAACAGCAATTAAGAGGTGTTCCATGCTTCTCATAGCCTCCCAATCAGAGGTCTTGCTGCCAGATGCAGTTTACTGTCATGCCCAGGACTGTTAGCCTAAAGAGCTATGAGTTCAACATCTGGTCACAACAGAAGTAAACTAAAATAAAACAGGGACAGTTGACTTACTAAAAAGAATTAACTAAAACTGAGATATCCAGGAAAGGCATGGCACATGGAACTAGAACAATCTACCCAGTGGAATAAATAAAAGGTTTGGTTTGAAATTGTTACCTGAAGAAGGTGAGAGTGTGCAACAGCCGAAACATTGTGGATATGACAATAAAGATAAGGAGAGTGTAAATACGAATAAATTTAACATGTTTTTGTTTGTAGATATAAATTAGATGTTTATTTTTAATTTTGCTAAGCCAAAACACCTGCAATATATCCATTTCTCGAGTAATTAAATATGTTTTACCTGCATAATTTCAGCATGACCCCGAAAAATGGAAACACATAGGAGAAAAAGAAACTTTTATCAGCATGCATCTTAAAAAGACCAATTGAAAGATTTGTAAAATTTGCCTGGAACAAATTATTTTACGGAGGAAATAAATTCTACAAGTTGTTTTTTAATTGTAGTGGGTGTCAAAGGTGGTTTTGGATTGGAAAGAGAAAAGATTGGGACAAAGGGTATCTTAGTTGTTGCTACACACCCAAATTATAAAGAAAATTTACCTGAAACCACTATTTTGCTTTAAGTCCAATTCTAAATGAAATCACAAAAGGCTGCCATGTTCTAAACATTCCAACAGGTGTAAATATCATATTCACTTCAGCAAACCTCATTTGACAAGCATTGTGGCTGGAGGGAAAATTTTCAGAAAATGCTACCACTGAGTGGTATGGCCTTGATGGGGATGTGTGAAGGAAGAATGACACAGAGAGGAGGTTCAACCTCTCTTCTCTTTATCTTTAAGCATAACAAAAATGAATCTATTAGGGTCAAACCTTCTTCTTCACTGGAAGATGATATTTTGCTATTTTCTCCACCTGAGAATCAAATGTGAACTCGTTATGATCACTTGCTTTTATATTTTATCTATGAACAATGAAATTCTTCTGGACACCTGCATCATGAACCTGGAGTGCTCCCCCAAAATTTGAAAATATTTAACAGTGTTTTCTATTTCTCATAAGACACTTCACATTCCTCTTAAAATTACCTCTGCAGGAAATAAGGAATCTCTTCTTTTTTATTTACATCGTTCGGAATTTTTTATTAGTTTATTTACATTGTTTGGACTGTTGTCTTCATCTTTATTGCCCTGTTTATAATGTTTTAGCTGTTGTACGCTCTGGCCTTTTTCAGCTGCTAGAGATTTTGAACTGAACTCTTTATTTCAATCACTGAAGTATATAACTCTCATTCTAGGTGTGTTGACACACCTGAATTTCATATAGTTGAATTCAAATCTCTAAGTTATTTTTTCCCCATTGCTGTAGCCAGGTATTGAACTCATAACCTTTTTGGGTCAAGTCACTGGAACTAAGATCTATATCCACTGGACCATATGTACAACAGCCAAAACGTTGTAAAAATTGCAATAAAGATTAATTCAACAATCCAAACAGTGTAAATACAATCTCATATCAGGAGTATAGACAAATTCTTTATAAGTTTATAACATTTACATTTAATACAAATTTTAGTATTTTTCTCTACCAGACACTTCCAAGTGATGCAATGGCTAGCAAGCTTGTCATGCTAGATCAAATAAAAGTGAGTAGTGAGTTTGATTCTCACTGCATGTTCCGCACTTACGACCTTGTGTCACATCTAAGCTATTTTTAGGAAAACATATGGGTAGGGCAAAAATTTGACATGCTGTCAGAGTTAACAAGCTTGGCTTGCTAGATTAGTTGCTATAGAGCAGTTAGATTGTTCTTTACTCGGTGCTCCATAAATTCAGCCTTGTGCTGCACCAAAGCTACTCTTAGTAAGTCACTACCTCTACCAATCATAAACACACTGGTGAAGTTACTAATACGCAATCACCTTTTTTGGACTTTCACTTATTTTTCCAAAATAAGGCTACTAGTACAAATAGTATAACAGAATAATTTGCTAAAAACAACAAAAAACAAAATATAGTTACTGAATTTTTCTTTCAATTTTTTTTTCTTTACATGAACATTAATAAATGCAAATCACCCCAAAGTTGTTGCTTATACATAATTATTGCGATTAAAAAATACCTAAGGAAAATAACATGAAGACAAATCGACGTAAGATCAAGCAATTTACTGACCAATTAGGAAAAAATTGGCAAGAAAAATTGAGCAACATTAAATACGCAGACAGAGGCCGCAATAACTGTAAAACCAATTTTCATTGGCCGAATTCCAAAAACGAATCAAATCAGAATCCTGCTGATTCAACCAAAGAAAGTTAAAGCAGCTGCCCAGGAGGTGATTACTCCTGGTTGTGCTGGCCTCTAATAGTGGGTTGGATATTTTTTGAGGCTCAAATGCATAAATGTTACCAAAGAAGCAGCCCAGGGTTTTTGAGATTTGATATACATTCAGATCTGCCTCTTATCATGAAACTAAAATACTCAATGAGCAGAAATTGTCTAGTGTCTTTTGTATTGTTTTAAAATGAGATCTTTTCACAAATTCATGATTATCATATCAGATTTTTTTTCAAATTGTTGTGCTGTGCCATTTTGTTTTTAAGATTGTGTCATACAGTTGGTCAGTCAGTTCAGTGCCATACGTGATACACACTTGGGCGATCATGTCTCAAAAGAGACATGACTGACTGGGCAGAAGATTTTCACGCAGTAGGTTGCCATTGCTTTCTGCAGTAGACTGGTTGCCAGCCAAGACTATAGTACCCAATTTGTCCTGCCATTTAACTCATAGCTGAAGAGAGAGAAGATAGATGATACTACATTATTATATTAATTAGTAGGGGGCCATTTTATTACTTCATAACAACAGATAATCAATCCTCCACTTTTTGCTCCATAGGAGTTTTAATTATGTTCAGTCAGTCAGTTAAGTGCCATATGTGAAACACGCTGGGGCGATCATGTCTCCAAAGACTAACTGGGTAAAAGATTATCCCGCAGTAGGTTGCCATTGCTTTCTGCGGTAGACTGGTTACCAACCAAGGCTATAGAACCCAATCTGCCCTCTTATTTAACTCATGGCTAGAAGAAAGTGATGGATTAATATCTTTCTCAAGGTTATTTGCACGTAAGTGAATGCAAGAAATTCAACTAGAATTTGAACTCAGCTCTCCAATTTCTTGTTCCAAATTGATATCCACTGCACCACAACACGCATTGGTGTGTTTGTCAATAAAGTGAATTATTGATCCTAATTTGTTTCTTTTCATAGTTAAGGCTTTTAGTCATTATAGTTATTTTTATACTTTATATTATATAATATTTATAGAATATAATATCTTTATACTTTATATTATATAATATTTATATAATATATCTTTATACTTTATATTATATAATACTTATATAATATCTTTATACTTTATATTATATAAATATTATATAATTTTATATAATAAAAATATTTTTTATTATTGATATTATTTGTCAGATATCTTATGTTTTCTTATGTTACTGTAGTGATATACAATTTACTTTCTTTAATAACAGGCAAATGACATGTTAATCAGCATGATAATGTAGCATTGATGTAATCAACCTCCCTGAGGTTGTAAACAAATTAAACAAATCTTTTAAAACATAAGTATAATATAAATAATAATATCAACATAAAATTATATTTTATGTTAGAGAAATTAATTGAACAATAACCACAAAAAAGGAGGAAAAAGTTTTAACAAATCCAAGTCATTGATACATATAAACTATAAGCAAAAACTTAAACTTACCACTTACTATACAACCTTGAATATGATCATCACTAACAATACAACAAAAAAAATCTTTTAACAAAAATGTTTTTTGTTCATCATTTCACCTTCAAGCAAGATAATAAAGCCACTAAGATGCAAGAAGCTATTGAGAGTGAAAGAGTCTGAAAAAAAAACATTATTAACCATGGAGTGAAGGAGGCAGAAGATGAGGATTGACACTGCATTTGAATTTTTCATCATCGAATGCGTTGAGAAAGCAAAAAACTGGAAGAGAGTTCTTTGCTGCCAATTGAGTATGGAACTTAGATTTTTAAATTTGAGGTATCAAAGAAAAAAGCTCATTAGAAAAATTATCATGAAAGTATTAATAGAAAAGGCACAGAGAAGCCACATTACAGCGTTGAAAGGAGTCTGAAGCTGAGATTCCAGGGTAGGAATGATAAAATTGCAAATTATTATTTGGATTTTGTCAAGACTCTAAAACATCCTAAAAGCACCAAACTGGACGTGGCAGCAATATTCCGTGCATGGACAAATGATAGTCTTATGAAGGTGTAAAATAGATTCTGTCAAGAAAAATTATCTATCACAACACAGCAAATCAGCTTTCTTATTTATGAATTCTCTTGAAGAATGCCTCCCTAAAAATAATAATGCAAATGTACATGCATTGATTAAAGATGTAGAAACCAAATTTGCTCCCCGACTAAAAAAAAAACATAAATAGGAACATGTGGTGGAAGTGGATTGTTTCCCTTACACATGTAGCCAGGTGACCAGGATCATGTGGTATTAGTAAAAAAACAATTTTCTCTTTTCCCATTTTCTGTTCACTGAGCAGCTTTGCAACAACCATGAAGCACTTACAAACACAAACATATACTGTGTTTTCTAAAATTTGTTATTTTTCTGGAAATACATTGTCATTTTAACAAAAATAGTTTTTTGTTCATTATTTGCATGTAAACATTTTGGCTGCCACTGCTTGTAGCTGAGCTTGCAGCAGCGACGGCACACAATAACTATATTATCAAACCTTGGACGATAATCATATAATTATCGTTGTCTCTAATTTTCTGGCACGTCATTCATTTGTATATTTGTGATATTTGTCACCATATCTGCCTTTCTCTAACTAGCCTGACCAGCCATATGTGTCATGTTACACTAAGACTTCCAGCTGACTAAACGCAACTAATTGCACAAGATTTATAGTCCTCAATTTGCAATTTTGTAATAAAGTATATGAAACAGGTTCTGATTTGGTAGACATGTGAAATTTTACAGTACCAATGTACAATCTTATAAGCAACCAAACCAAAAGAGATTCCATGTTAAGTGTAAATCCATTGCTAGTATTATGTAATTAATAACATTGTATCAATAAATAAAAAAGGGAGAAAAATAAAATGACTAAAAAAAATAGAAAAAGAAAGAAGAAAAAGCATGAATAAATAAATAAAGGATTTTAGGTTCAAATTGTTTCACGATGTTTCAGAAAAGAATCTAGACTTTCCTAGAAGGTTCTAAATGTATCTTGAAACAGAAGCAGAAGTGTTTCCCTACTTAAAATTGGGATATAAAAGGAAGAGCTTTGGATGAAAATGGAGGGGGAGAGAAAAAAGGGGACAGAGTTGTGCCTGATAGCTGGACACATTTCTTGTTCTCTCATTTTCTCTTTTCTTCCCTCATTCAAATTAAAAAAAGGAAAAACATACACAGTGCCAAATGGGCTGTTAAAAAAACAGACAACAAAAATTGGCTCGACCACAGTCTCTCTCTCTCTCTCTCTCCGACACTTCCTTCCTTCCTCAAGGCTGTCCAACAGGAAAAAAAAAGAAAGAGACAAAGAATCAACACATGGAAATTTGCTACTATTCAAGTGGGCACATAACAAAAAAAAAAAAACTACATATTTTTCTTTAAATTAGGAAACTGAACTCTTGAAAAAATATTGTTAGACAGCAAAATCTTCTGATAACTTAATGTATTAGATTGATCAATAAATATCTTTATTAAGATAAACAAAGGTGAGATCTATCTTTCAGTTGTTGTTCTGAACTTCTGACAATTCAAATGTGGAGTACATCACTACATATTGTGTTTTGAGGACATTGTTATACAAAGCTTCAGAGCAATAGTAGATCAATTTATAAGTCATTTGTAAATATTTCACTGATTTTTAGTTTTTAATACTCTTTAACATCTTAGATACCAAATTAAAATAGTTATTTTAGTATTTCAGCTTCATATAGTCATTTCTTTTGTATTAATTAATTAAATACAATAAATTTATTTTTGTGATGGGCATTAGTTAATGTAAAAATTAGTTTAACAATGAAGATTTGATAGAAAACTTGAAATAGCCATATTCAAATAATGAGTCAACAGCTGTCAGCTTGCATATAAACCTAAACACAAGCATGCATATATATATATATATATATAGAGAGAGAGAGAGGATTAATAGAAATATAAAATTCATCACTTAACTGATTCATATTATATTCAGCACTCCAACCTTTGCTTTTCACAATTGACGCTTTTTGCAATCAGTCAGTTCACTCATCAGAAGGTTTCATCAAGTAGCTTCTATTTTCTTAATTTTCATTATTTTTATACTAATTTTGATTTTTTTTTTTTAAAAAAATCATCTCACCCCAAGCAAGGCATTCCACTGCCACTATTGCGCATGGGGCTACATAGGGGAAGGTAAAGAGAAGAAGTGGTTAGACATAGGGAATGTCAGGATGAAGGTGACAGATGAGTAAGGATACCGAGGATGAGGGTTGGGTAGATGGGAAGAGTGTTTGATAGAATGGGAGCAGGTTAGTGTGTTAGGAGGTGTCTATTGACCTTACATTTAAACTCCTGGAGATTGTAGCCATCGGGGAAGCAATCATGTGGAAGAGAATTCCACAGTCGGGAATTGCGAGGAAAGAAACTGTTGGAGTAGAAGTTACGGTTGCATTTCATCGGTTTCACTGTAAAAGGGTGGGATCTAGTTGCTAATCTAGTATCTCGTTCAAATTCGTATTTAGGGGGCACCAGTGATCTAAGTTCATCAGAGCAGAAGCTGTAAAAGTATTTATAGAAGAGACACAGGGAAGCCACATCGCGCCGGTGGGAGAGAGACTGCAGGCGGTCTGCCAAGTCGGTATCTATCACATTACAGACCCTCCTCTGAACCTTATCGAGAAGCCCGAGGAGAATAGCAGGGGCACCCGACCAAATATGGCAGCAGTATTCAATGCACGGGCAGATGGTAGATTTATATATGTGCAGGATAGATTTAGACAGAAAATATATTTGAAGATAAATGAAGCAATAGCGTTAATCAAAATTCTGTTGCCGACAGACTGGCTGCAGTCACTCTCTCACCAGCATAACGTGACTTCCCTGTGCCTCTTCTATAAATACTTTCATGGGTTCTGCTCTGATGAACTTAGATCACTGGTGCCCCCTAGGTACGAATTTGCATGAGATACTAGATTAGCAACTACGTCCAACACTTTTACAGTGAAACCGATAAAATGTAACCACAATTTCTACTCCAATAGCTTCTTTTCTCGCACTTCCCGACTGTGGAATTCCCTTCTACATGATTGCTTCCCCGACAGCTACAATCTCCAGGAGTTTAAATGTAAAGTCAATAGACACCTCCTAACACTAACTCATATCCATTCTCTCAAACACTCTTCCCATCAACCCAATCCTCAGCCTTGGTATCCTTACCCGTCTATCACCCTCCTTCTGACATTTCCTATATCTAACCACTCTTTCTCTTCACCTTACCCTATATAACCCCTTGCGCAATAGTGGCAGTAGAATGCCTTGTATGGGGTGAAATGATTAAAAAAAAAAAAGATATCTATAGAGGGATACATGTAGCTGAAATAACTAATTCCGCATATTATTCAAAAAGAACCTCATGTGAGATTTCAGGTCTTTCAAACTACAAAGAATTTCTTGGCTTAGAGGAAGAACATCTGTTTAGAAATTTGAATATGAAAATAAATGTCCTCAGAATGTCAAAGTTGTGTGTAGTTTCTTGAAATTGGTCCAGAATGCCATTTCTCAGCATGTTTTTCTTAGACATGTTTGTAGAACTTAAGACACCCAAATATCAGAATACATCTTGTGTTTGTTTTGAGGCCCAACCTATTGAAAAGCCAATTGACATTAATATTAATTGAGATTAATTCCTTTGCAAGAGTCGGTTAATTGGCAGTTAATAATTAAAAGCATTCTTTGAGAAAATATTTATACTGAGATTTTTGAAAAAACTTCCTTCAATAAAAAGTGTGACTATCATATCTCACATAACCTCTTGAAAATAATATGCTGTATGCCCCCCCCATTTGTCTGAGAAGAAAATGAACTTTGCATTCTAAAGATAAAATAAACAATATTTTTTATTTTCATTAAATGTTTTGAAAAGCATCCAATAAAATTCCAAATTAAAACAGTCATGTCACGAAAAGATTTCACCAGCTAAAACAAAAGCTTGACATATAATTTATGAATAACATATGTGTGTATGTGCATTTCAAGGAAACCTATCCAAACAAGTTTTATATATATATATATCATCATCATCATTTATCCATCACACCCAATGGTGCATAGGGCAGCAACTTTTTGTTGCTGTTTCTGTAACAAACTGTTTTTTACGGAGTATGGTTGTTAGCCCTGCACCCAACCCCCAAACCTGGAGGACCATTCTTGGTTCTTACATTTACAGCACCTGGTATTCCCAAATGGTCACCCACTTAAGTACTGACCAGGCTCGATGTTGCTTAACTTCGGTGATCGGATGGGAACCAGTGCATTCAACACGATATAGCCGTAGACACACACACACACACACACACACACACACACATATATATATATATATATATATATATTTAGTCATCCACAGACAGATCTGTTTTGCTGTATCACAGCTCATCAGTACAGTTAGACATCTGATTGCTTTTTTACCCAGGATTGAAACCCAACTGAGTTGACATCAGTTGGTGATTCTGTCTCTGAGCTATGGGTGCTCTGTAGAAGACTTTTAGCATGTGATATACCATGTAAGCATATGCCAGTAGTTAGTGTTGTAATTCATTACTGAATGCGCGATGCATACATGCCAGAGTAGCTACTGTTTTTCAAAGTCTACTATTCTTCCAGAGTGCTCAATCAAGGTGTGAGAGCATAAATAGTCATCCGCAGACAGATCTGTTTCACAGAGCATCAGTACAGGAAAACTCAACACGTCATTTAAATTGGTTATAAATTATAATTCATTTCAATGAGCTTAATTAGCTCATTTCATCAGACCACACAATATTCCTTCCATTTGGTACAAAAATTTTTGCTGGAATAAGCATTTTCTTTAACTGAAGAGAAGAATAAAAAAATATAAAAATCAAAATAAGAAGAAGAAAAAAGAAAAGAGAGTCAGGACAGAGCCATTGGCGTCAGATTGGCTGAGAGTGTTTAGACCAGTCATGAAGAGGTTGATCTCTGAAGAAACTTCTAATTCCATGGATACGTGTGTATGTGTAACCCCATAAACTAACCCACTCATTTGCACTAACTTATATCCATATATACATATGTGTGCATTCCCAAATGTGACTTTGTTTATGCTTATACGTACTTACCGACCTATACTTTTTCGTATCTACATACGGATCTTGTGTTTATATACTCACACATATACATTTCATAAAAACGGGATTTCTGCGTGTACAAATAGTTTTATATATATATATATATATATATATATATATAATTATGCTATTAATTCTCACACATACTCCCAAATTAAGCCTATATTTTCATACTTCTAGAGATCCTCACATCCATACGGAAATATGTTCATAAATGTGTTCTTCATACCTACATTTATCTTTTTATATCCACATACAATCATTGTGTTCACACACTCACAAATCTATGAGGAGCAGATTCACGCATACATGTATACACACATATATATATATATATAATGATTTGTACCCACAGAATACACTAATAACCTTAAACAGAATAGACATCATAATTATCCCAACGCAAAAACCTTTCGGCGAACACTTATCAAGGTCTTCGTTGGCTGAAATTGTAAAGGGTCACGAAAAAGGACCAAGCCAAAAGGATTACTTACAATACTGGGAGAAGATGGAACTCGTTTAAAAGTAAACTTTAGTAAAAAAAAAAAATAAAATGTAAGTGGGGTGTATATACATATAATTCCACAGGAGTGAAATAAAAGAGAAAAATGTTACACTCACAAACTCTCCAGTAATTGTAAGGAGCGAAGGAAAGGGTCTTTCTGCCTGTATCTTCTCCCAGTATTGTGAGTAATCCTTTTGGCTTGGTCCTTTTTCATGACCCTTTACAATTTCAGCCAACGAAGACCTTGATAAGTGTTGGCCGAAAGGTTCCTCGGGTTTTGGGATAATTAGCTACTCTCGCATTGTTCATGCAGTAATTAATTTGAACAAATTCGGCTACGGGCGTGTTTTTACATTGTAAATAACTCACTAATATCCGCCTACCTTTACCGAGAGTCCATAGCTCAGAGATAGAATCACCGAATGATGTCAATTCAGTCGGGTTTCAATCCAGGCTAGAAAGGATTAGATGTCTAAGCGTATTGATGAGCTGTGATATAGGGCTATCTGCGAATGATTATAGTGAATGATTCCCTGACTGTTACAATCACCAAAAATTCAAATGCAATGTCAATTCCCATCTCTTGTCCACTTGACTCTAATCTTTTTCTCGTCATTTCCTCATCACCTCGTATATCTTGTTCTTTTCCTTTCTCACTTTACTCTCGCGACTATCTTCACACTGGTATTCCCATCCGCCTCTTGCCCTTACTCTGATCACTCCAGTAATTATTTTGTCTTTGCCTCGCTCTCCCCTCTGCTTTATCTTTCACTCTTCTTCTATGTAGCTCCTTGTGCACTAGTGGCGGTACCGTGTTCCTTGGGGTGAAACGATATATATATATATATATATATATATATATATATATATATATATATAAAAGAATAAGCGTCATAATTATGCCAAAACCCGAGGAACCTTTCGGCCAACACTTATCAAGGGTTGCGTTGTGTTTATTATAAAGGGTCAAAGAAGGACAAAACCGAGGATTACTTACTGGGAGAAGATGGAACTCGTTTAAAAGTAAACTTTAGTAAAAAAAAATATTAAAATATAAGTGGGGGTGTATACATATAATTCCACAAGAGTGAAATAAAAAAGAAAAATTGTTACACTCACAAACTCTCCAGTAATTGTAAGGAGTGGAGGAAGCATTTTGCCTGAAAATCCAGCAGCCAAGCCTGTGCAGGCAGAAAGAGCGTTTCCTCCAGAAAGAGAAATCAGTGAGCTGATTTTGAATTCCAGTTGAATACCCTGCATTCACTTAAGCACTGGTACCCTTGGGAAAGGTATTAATCCATCCCTTCCCTCCAGTTATAGGTTAAATAACAGGGTAAGACTTGGGGATCCTGCTCATAAAAACAAATCCCAATGAATCTTGATACTCAAAAAAGAAAAAGTATTACTAGACACAAAACTTATATAAAAACAAATTGTTGAAAGAAAAAGGTATTACCAGCAATAAATAAATAAAAATTAGTTGGCAATAAATGATCAGCCGAGGTTGATATGCCATAAAACAAAAACAACCAACCAACCAAATCATTTTGAACCTTCACATGCTTTCTATTTATAAAATCTTTTAACGCTCTCTTTCTACTGTTGAATAATGCGAGGTTGATAGTAGAAGATAAATATTTGATATGCAGTGCCTCACTAATAACAAGATGTTTCTGATAATCTGATTTATATAGCATTTTAGTGTTTTCAACAATAATTTTTTCAAGGGTTCTTGTAAATTAGATAATGATAAATTGTTTTTATAGCACTTTGGTCTGATCAGTGAGACATGAGCTGTCTACTCAAGAAGGTATGCTTTATATAAATAATTGATTTGTGACAAGAAACATTCGGTACTGGGCAGATTGAGACACTATTATTCATCGCTATAGATTTGATAGGGTTATTTTGATTAGTGACAACAAATTTCACAGTCTTTCATATTCTGTAACTTATAAATTTTACATATTTTTGAGTTATTACAGCAGAAATATGGTGTCTAATAATTTTTTGGAGAGCAAATTTGTCTTTCTTATGATTATTGTGCACCTGATTGCAGGAAATTAGGTTGATGTTATTTGCTTGTTATTTTTATTACTGTTGTCATGTATTTTTGTAAGAACAATTTTATTAGTTTATCAATGACTAGCAGTATAGCCCAGCATTGCTTGGGTGTAATGAAAGCTTTAAAACTAATCCATGGTCCTGGACCTCAAACTCTTTGGACGTTGGCACGAAAGACTAAAAAACAATAGTTGTTTCCAGTTAAAGTGAAACTGTAGACGGAAAGAACATTGAATAGATGTAAGTCAAATTTTGATTTCCTGGTATCGATATCTGTTCTGGGGTAGTTAACACCCCTGATATCCATGGACAATATGGATTTGTCTGGTTTATATAATGCCAGACATTTCTATTTTCAAGCAGAGGAGTTACACTTGTAGTTTAATCACTCACAGTAAACACAGGACTCTTTCACCTTATAACTATGATTGCTTAAGCAGGACCACAGTAATATCAAATAAGTTTTTTTCATCGTAAACTGAATTTTGAAGGCTAAATAAGTCCTCTGAGTAAATGGTATCATGGCTGAGACTAAGAACTACAATTATACCTACTTAGAGCCAAACCCAAAACAAAAACTAAAATAAAAGGGCTGAAAAAATACAGACATACAGGCAGATAAACAGACACACACACAAACATCTTGCCTGTTATATATATATATATATATTATCGATTTCCTGCACTATTGTAAGATCTGCAACCTTGAAACTTCTGAATATTGTTTCTTATGTTTTTGTCTATGAGTGTATCAAATTTGATTAAAATCGGACCACTCCTTCTATAACCCGATTTTTTTCAATTATCGATTTTTGATATTATTGCAGGTACCTCGACACAAAACCTAGCTAAGAACACTCACAGATGCTTATAGTACAACTGTGTAAATTTTCAAAAAAATCGGTTCAGCTGTTTCGGAGTCTATAGGTAATGAACACATACACACACACAGACAAAGTTCAATTTATAAATAAGTTTAGATGTAACTGGGAAAATTATTGTTGACTAATGTTTTTTTATGTGTTTTAGTTAACCTAAAATATTTTTTGGGAGATGGAGTTCTGATTTGCTTTATTTACAAATTTGTTATCAATGCTATTTTGTATATTTCCAGATATTGTCTATCATAATTTAGAAGACAAGAGTTTGTACTGGTGTGTATTTTATACAGGTAAGTGATAAATTCTTTGGATATTAGTTTTTTATTAACATCAAAGAATGCAATTTTGCTATCAACCATGTGTTCATATTTTTCAAAAGCTAATGTTAGATTTATAATTTTGACTTTATTTTTTATCAAAATGAAATTATTTGCAATATAGACAAAGCATTTCACTACATTCGTTTGCAAATGTATTTGTGTTAAGTGACCTACTGTCCATCATGCCAAGTGGCTTAAGAACTCTGTCACCAATCTTGCTGGTGTCCAAACCCTGAACTTCTCAATCTCTCATGCGAAGGTGGACTTTCTTACACATTTCTCCATTAACTCTGAAGGACATGCTTCTCTTCTAGATCTCTTCTTTACTTCGATCACTGACTCATGTCATGCTATACTGCTCTGCCTTCTTGGTAACTTTGATCATGTGGTAATGTCTGTAAATATTTCTTTTTATTCTTGCTTCTTCCAGGGACCTTCTACCAACAGAATATCTTTTTGTTTTCAGTATGCAGTTTGGAACTTGTTCTGGGAATGTTATTTTGATGTCCCTTGGAACAAAGTTTTTAGTCTCCCTGTTCAAAACTGCACCTCTGAAGTCTCCTGAGTAAAAGCCAGCATTGACACTTTATTCCAGCTAAGAAATCCCAAGTTAAATCTTGTTCATCTTGTAAGTTCTCTCCTGTAAGCTTGGTTGCTGTTGCCTGCAGGAATCACTTCTTTCAGCTGTACCAGAGTTGGACATGTCTCTTTTGCCTAAAGCATGTATGACGTATGGCACTTAACTGACTGAGTGAATATTATAGTTGGAATCATGATTAAGGCTTCTACTGGTCATAAAGTGGGGAATCGTTTTTTATTGTTATGAAGTAATAAACTGATCCCCCATTAACGTAATAATATAATACATGTCTTCTCCTTCTCGCTATGAGTCAAATAACTAGACAGATTGGATTCTATAGCCTTGGCTGGCAACCAGTCTACTGCAGAAAGCAATGGAAACCTATTACAGGATTATCTTCTGCTCAGTCAGCCATGTTTTTTTCAAGACATGATCACCCGAAGCATGTATCACGTATGGCACTCAACTGACTGATTTGAGGATCTAATCAATGTTGAAGCAGTTAAGCATCTTACCTTTCATGACCTACTCTCAGACAAACAACATGGATTCCATCTCATTTAAAGGCAAGATGTGGTTCCTGATCTTAGTGGGAACATGTTTAATTCTCATGTCCATGCACTGAGTAGTTCTCCCTATGAGCTTCTTCCATAAATAACAGAATATGTGATGTTAATTTCAGTGTAGACTGGTTCACTGTTGTGTCCCGGTCGCACTCTATAAAGCAGGGTGAATGTTTGTCTCTAGCGCTTTGTTTTCTCTTCATATTTTTTCTTCTTTCCTTTTTTTTTCTTCACCGCACGTTCCATTGTTATTTTAATCTAAGTCTGAATCTCCCTCAGAGGACTGAAGAGTGAAATCAGTTGCTTTGCTTTTTAAAAATCTTGTGTAATAGTATGCTGCACACTTTCATTTTATTAATTAGATTTTGTATTTATAAAAATATCTTTAAATATTTGAAAATAAGGTACAGACTTCGTTTAATTTGTAAATTAAATAAAATATTACAAGTTAAGGCTAAATTAGTACTTTAAAAGTTAAAGCCTAGTTTTTCCAACAATGTATCCACTACTAGGTTTGCTCCACCTCTGATCAGTTTAGAATTAGGAGGGCAAAATTACATCCTGGTTGGAAGATTGAATTTGTCTTTATTAAAGATCTTATTCAAAAATTTTCAGCCAGAAGCTAGGGATTAAATCAAGAATATGATAAATTTTGGTGCTTCTGTAGGAATTAAGTTTCCTTTTTTGATCGGATAAGGTTCTCTTGGTATTTCTATTTTTGTCTTCATAAATTGAATTAAATCAACTTTACAGTGTTAGCTGCTTGTGGTAAGTCAACTGGGATTCAGTCCATTTTTCAGTCTGTTTTTGTGAAATTTCTTGGAAATTATTTTATTTACTTATTTTATTTCGTTTTTTGGTCGTCTTTGATTTTTTTTTTTTCGTCACTTAATTTGTAAATAATTTTGCTATTCAAGGGTATTTTCGACTTTTTCTAAGTTAAAACTTTCTAAGCCTCAGTCACTTTTTCCTTCTTTTTTTTTTTTTTTTTTTTTTTAATTGGAGTAGATAGTTTCTACTATCGCCCGGTCTCACACTCCACCCCCTTCTTTTGAATGAGTTTAGAGGTGATCACCTTGTTTCTTGTTTAGGAAGGGGTTCCCGGTTCATCCCCTTTCTCTGGTCTTGGTGTTAGTTCAGCTGGAAGCTCTTTGCAGTTACGGAGTATGGTGGCAACGTCTTTACATTCTGAGGGTACCGGGTTGGCAGTTTCCTGGTTGCTGCTTCCGACTGGTAGTTAGGAGCCCGAACTCTTGCGTAGCGTCTTGAGAGGCTGCTCTGATCAACAGTTGAATAATACCGGGGTTCTTGTAGTGCCATATCGCGCATGGACGGGCGTCCCTGCATGAACGTTCGGTGGGCAACCCCGAGGCCACATTATGTTGTAGGCCGCGCCAGTCTCCATCCTTCACAAGTTGCAAATGATTGACCGACTGATTCTATTCTAAGACCACTCCTTAACTGAATTACTATGGAAAAAAGCAAACATAATAACAAAACTAAACCAGCTCATTTGAAAACGCCCAAACCTGTCTGCATCTCTTTCACTAACATACGCGGCATCCGCACCAACTTCCCCAGTGTAGATTCTTTCCTCCATAATAACTCACCTGATATATTAGCCCTATGTGAAACTAATCTTAACCCTTCTATCCCCTCATCTGAGTTCTGCGTTCCTGGCTACCTTCCCCTCTTCAGGAAGGACTCCAATGTTCATATGCATGGGCTTGGTGTCTATGTCAGCGAACACCTTCCCTTAGCTAGGGTGTCATCTTTTGAATCCCCAGATCATTCTTTCATGTGCTTCCGCCTCTCACTTCTCAGCTCGATTAGCTATCTCTTCTTTCTGTACCGCTCTCCTTCCTCCCCTGACTGTTCGTTACTTGACATCATTTCTGACAATATTGACAAAGCCATTTCTACCCATCCCTCTGCCCATGTATTCGTGTTTGGTGACTTTAACGCCCACCACACCAAGTGGCTGAAGAACGTTGTCACTGACCCTGCTGGTGTCCACACCATGAACTTTTCAATCACCCAATCCCTTATGCAAGTAGTGGATTTCCCCACGCGTTTCTGCGACAACCCTAACGGAAGGAACTCGCTTCTAGACCTCTGCTTCACTTCCATCCCAGACTCTTGCACTACCAGACAACTCTGCCCACTTGGAAACTCTGACCACACTGTAGTGTCCGTCAATATTTCACTCCACTCCCGCCCGACCCATGAAACACAGACAAGTAGAATATCATACTGCTATCAAAGAGCAGACTGGGATTCGTTCCGAGACTTCCTCTGTGACATCCCTTGGAACAACGTATTTAGTCTTCCCATCGAAGAATGTGCATCCGAGGTCTCCTCCTGGGTTAAGGCTGGCATTGATGCCTTCATCCCTGCTAGGAAATTCCAGCTTAAATCTCATTCGTCTCCATGGTTCTCACCCGCTTGTTCGGCTGCCATTGCCCACCGGAATCATTTCTTCCGACTTTATTGTAACTATGCGTCGGAACAAAACAGGCGCCTTTTCACTTCAGCTCGTAATAAGTGTAAAAGGGTACTTAACGAAGCTAAGATGTTGTTTGCTGCCAGAATGAAGCAACGCATAGCATGCTCTAAATTCGGCTCTAAAGACTACTGGCGACTCTGTAAAAGAGTACTTAACAAGAGCAAGTCCACAATACCCCCGCTAATCAACAAATTTGAGGTCCTCACCTCCCCAGCAGATAAGGCTGAATGTTTTGCCCGCAGATTCTCGAACAATTCGAGTCTGGACTCGTCTGGAGTTTTTACACCCGACTTCTCACCTAGAACCGAGGCACAACTGAATGATGTCCACATTACACCTTCGCTTGTCTCTAAGATAATCTTAAAACTTGACCCTCACAAAGCGAGCGGTGGTGACGGAATCCCAACCATAGTCTTAAAGAAATGTGCTCCTGAACTCTCCTCTATCCTTTCTAAGCTCTACAACCTCTGCCTATCTGCTTCCTGCTTTCCCGCCTGTTGGAAATCTTCCTCTATAGTTCCTATATTTAAAAACACTGGAGAACCCTCTGACCCTGCAAATTACCGCCCTATCAGCCTTCTTCCGATCTTTGGCAAAGTGTTCGAAGCCATTATCAACGCCGAGGTGGTTCAGCATCTCACAGCACACAGGCTCCTCTCGGACAAGCAATATGGTTTCCGCTTCACCAGGTCTACTGCTGATATGCTAACGACCATCACCGAGTACATATACCAGGCACTCGACAGGAATGGCGAAGCTCGAACCGTTGCATTGGATATATCTAAGGCGTTCGACAGAGTTTGGCATGCTGGTCTTCTATGTAAACTGCGGAGCTATGGTATAACTGGACATTTGTTTGAACTAATCCAGTCATTCCTCTCTAACCGCACAATGAAAGTGGTATTAAACGGACATGCCTCTCAGAACTACCATACAAACGCAGGTGTCCCCCAAGGCTCCATCTTAGGTCCTACACTCTTCCTGATATATATTAATGATCTCCCTGATTCCATAAGAACCCAAATAGGTTTGTACGCCGATGACACCACAGTTTACTCTCGCCTCCAACAAAAATCTGATGTAGGCGTCAAAGCTAAACTTGCAGCCGAGATTGAAAAAGACCTCCAATCCATATTGGACTGGGGTAAGAAATGGCTAGTAAATTTTAATGCTTCTAAAACGAAGCTACTGTCAATTAACCATCATCGACAATCTCACCTACCTCCCATTAGCATGGACCAGGCTTGCCTCCCAGAGAGTAAAACACTACGCCTCCTTGGTCTCACACTTTCAGCGGACCTCAAATGGAATGACTATATCGAATCCATTGCTAAATCCGCTGCTATGAAAGTCGGTTCTCTGTGTAGGGCCCGGAAGTTTTTTCCGTCTAAATCTATCCTGCACATTTACAAATCTACCATCCGCCCGTGCATTGAATACTGCTGCCATATCTGGTCGGGTGCCCCTGCTGTTCTCCTCGGGCTTCTCGATAAGGTTCAGAGGAGGGTCTGTAATGTGATAGATACCGACTTGGCAGACCACCTGCAGTCTCTCTCCCACCGGCGAGACGTGGCTTCGCTGTGTCTCTTCTATAAATACTTTCACGGCTTCTGCTCCGATGAACTTAGATCACTGGTGCCCCCTAAATACGAATTTGCACGAGATACTAGATTAGCAACTAGATCCCACCCTTTTACAGTGAAATCGATAAAATGCAGCCGTAACTTCTACTCTAACAGTTTCTTTCCTCGCACTTCCCGACTGTGGAATTCTCTTCCAAACGATTGCTTCCCCGACGGCTACAATCTCCAGGAGTTTAAATGTAAGGTCAATAGACACCTCCTAACACACTAACTTGCTCCCATTTGATCAAACACTCTTCACATCTGCCCGACACTCATCCTCGCTATCCTTACTCATCTATCACCTTTCTCCTGACATTCCCTATGTCTATCCACTCCTTCTCTTTACCTTACCCTATGTAGCCCCATGCGCAATAGTGGCAGTGGAATGCCTTGCTTGGGGTGAGATGATTAAAAAAAAAAAAAAAAAAAAAAAATTTCAATGGTTGGATTAGCACAACACAATGGTTGTCATTATTTATTCATGTGTTCTTTTGATGTTTGTTCTTTATTCAGTTGTGTTCCTCTTTTGGAGACGATTAACATTTGTTTCAATTTTCTTTACTACAGTTCTTTGTCTCTACCTCGTATTCCTGAATCTGTATTTGTGGAGTTGATAAAATTTGCTACAACGTCTGTTGAATTTTTAGTTTCGATAATACTATGTACTGACAGATTGATGAGGTTGCTATGGACTCCCCTTTAGGCCCGGCACTGGCCAATACTTTTTTGTTTGTTTCTTGTTGGCTTTCATGAGGAGAGAATACATAGTAGTGTGCTTCATCATCAACTGTATTGTCAATATGTTTTTTGTTTATTTAATAATGAAATGGAGGCTAATCAGTGTCTCTCTTTCCTTAAATAGTATTCATCCAGCCCTGAGGTTTACAGTTGAGAAAGAATCTAATTCTCAACTAGCTTTTTTGGATGTCCTAGTACATTGGATACCTACAAATTTTCTTACCTCAGTTTATAGGAAATCAAGATTTGCAGGGTTATATATGTGCTGGAATTCCTTTTGTCCAAGAAAATATGAGATAAACATTATTAGAACCCTAGTTTGTAGGGTATTAATGATATGCTCGGAGTCTTTCTTGGATGATAAAATTAATTTTGTGAAGGAAACCTCATGTATTTTTGGGTATCTACCTAATACTGTTCATTCGGCCAGCCATGACAAAATTGTGGAGTTCAGAAAGGTCAAACCTTGTACAGTTAAAAGGTGTCCTGTTTATCTTAAACTTCCCTAGATTAGATCCAAGTATGAAAGTTTAACTAGACAGATTTCATTAAATGTCGGTCATTGTTTTTTCTCAGCTGAGGTCCGTATAGACTTTCCAACCCGGCCAATGTTATGTTCTGGATGCAAGGATGCTCTACCTGTCCATCAAGTAAGCTCTATTATTTATAAATATAATTGTAGTTGCAGTGCCAACTACACAGGGAGAACTACTCAGCACCTTGGCATGAGAATTAATCAACATGTTTCCTCTAAGATCAGGAACCACACTTTGCCTTTGAATGAGCTTGTTCTGAATACTTATGGTTCCGCCATATGTGAGCACCTTTTAAATAACAACTGCCAATTTCAGTGTTGACTAGATCACTGTTGTGTCCAGGTTGCACTCTATATTTCATCTGAAAGTGCTCGAGGCTCTTTATATCGGGTCCCGCAAGCCTTCCCTGTGTAAACAGCATGAATGTTTGTTGGGGGCTCGCGATTATTTGTCTCTAGCTCTTTGTTTTTATTCATATTTTTTCTTCTTGTCCTTTTTTTTTTCTTCTTCCCACACATTTCATTGTTATTTTAATCTAATTATGAATCTCTCGTAGAGGCCTGAAGAGCAGGAGTAAAACTGGTTGCTTTGCTTTTTAAAAATGTTGTCTAGTATTAAGCTACACACTTAATTTTTGTTAATTAGATTTGTTAGCTATAAAAATATCTTTAAATATATATATATATATATATATATATATATATATTTTTTTTTTTATGGTAAATATATCAAACAATTTGTAAATTGACATGTTAATCAGAGTAATCATAAAATTGTCAAAATAAAAATTATTGTATTATATATTTAAAATTTTATCATATTTTCTTTCAAACTTGTATGTGTATATATATATATATATATATACAAGTCATCCACATACAAGCCTGTTTTGCTATATCACTGCTTGTCAGTGTGGCATCCACTTGCTTCTGGCCAGGATTGAAACTCAACTGATTTGGTGTTAGTTGGAGTTGCTACCCTGTAAGCCATAGGTGCAGGGAATGAGGGAACGGAAATTTTAACATGTTGTATATAAGTAGTGTGTACACATGCCAGTCACTGAAAGAACACAATTCAAAGCTGAAGAGTAATATATATATTCGCTTATTCACTAATGATTTAGAACACTCTGGCTATTAGGCGTGTATAATGATAATATACATGCTAAAAAGTCTGGTTCTTCTACCAAGCACCCATAGCCCAGAGGTAGAATCACCAACTGACGCCACTTTGGTTGGGTTTCAATCCTGGATTAAAAAGCAATCAGTCTAACCGTACTGATGAACTGTGATACAGCAAAACAGATCTGTCCGTGGATGACTATATATATATATATATAGCCAACATACAATAAATATTCACCAGACACACTTGAATATCACAAAGATTTGTAAAACTTAAATATATATGAAAAAATGTACAAAGTAATGCATCCCCTTAGGGAGTATGCTACAAAACCCCACTAGAGAAAAAGTGTTGAATGCCATATTTAATGCCAGAGCATTAATATAATTTATATATAACTTTCGGTTGCATAATGAACAACCACAACTAAAAGTTTAATGTATTTTCCTTCTTTTGCTCTTAGTTGTATTCTCTTTTGTTGCCATTTCACAAGCTAAAAACCACCTTTCTTTCTGGTGTTTTGTTTTTGTTTCTTCTTAAGTACTTGTAATTTTCTGTATTCCCATCATGACCGCCGAGTCATTCCTGCCTTGGTGAGGTAAGCTGCATATTATAAATGTTCTTTCCTCTTCACTCTTTCTGTCTACAGAGAAAGTATAGCAGAATTAATCCGTCCTGGATGTAATAGGTGCAAGCATCCTTTCAAATCCTATTCTTATGTTTTGAAAAGCCTATTTCGAGTTTTTAGAAAACTTCTTAGAGAAAAGCAAAATGAAATAAAATGAAGAAATGAACTTTGATCTAATCCTGCAATTATTCATGAAATCTTTTCCAACAAATTACTTGTTACCAATTCATTTCCAGGAGGTTACATGCAGTAAATGATTTTCAATCCTTAAATCAACAATAGGGATGAGATTGCATGGCGTCATGCCAGGGGATGTCTCATGGGGAACAGACATATATCGACTGTACTTACTGACACTATATCCTTGTGTGCATGTATGCGTATGCATTGATTGACAAGCCGTCATATAAGATGGTCAATAAATTTTCTCTCAGATCAGGAAAAGTCAGTGAATGTAGATTAAGGCTAATCAATGGTCAGGGAGATGAAACAAAGATCATTGGTCAGTAAGATGAAGGCTACAAACATTGACATTTGAAATGTAACGGAAGATATCTTAATTATACTTTTCTATTATATATATATTTTCTATTTTATATACAGTCTGGTGCAAAAGTATTAGGACAAGAACTATTTTATCTTTTATGAGGCATATTGACAGAAAATAAACAATTTAATTAAAGTAATTTTATGTGATTTACTCAACAAATGCTTCAACAAGAAAGAAAATATTTGTTACAAAATAAATTTAATATTTAGTATAATAGGCTTTTGCTTTGAAATAATAAAATAATTGCAGCAATTTACCAATCGCACCTAATATATATATATATGTGCAAAAGTATTAGCACAAGAACTATTTTATATTTTATGAGGCATATTGACAGAAAAATAGCCCTTTGCTTTGATCACAGCCTCCATTCTGTCAGGCATTGACATCACAAGCTTCTTCAATGTATCTAATGGTATCTCCTGCCAAGCAGCATGTATTCATTCCCAAAGTGTGTCTTGCAAAATAACATTAGATTTATCAATTTTTTTAATCAAAAATATCCCATAGATGTTTAATAGGATTGAGATCAGGGCTTTGTGGGGGGCTAATTCAAATTCCAAAGCCTTCCTTCTTCTTCCTTTTTAGTTAAATAATTCTTACAAAGGTTTGGCATTTTACCCTGTATTTGAATTTCATTGATGTTTTTAGGAAAATCACTCCTGTCCTAATAACTTTGCACAATACCGTAGTGTGCAAAAGTGTTAGGACAGGGGTGGTTTTAAACTTTATTTTTATGCCTCATACAAGATAAAATAGTTCTTGTCCTAATACATTTGCACAGTGCTGTATATATGGAAATAGCTTTACAATTCTCTATACAGAAACAGCTCTATAAGGCTTTATCCTATGCCCGTATATGAGGTAAACTATTAGACTGTATCCTATAACTCTGTATACTAATGTATCTTTATAAGTCTGTTTTTAATAATGAAAATAATATTTTATTTTACACAATTTTTTCAACATAATTTCCTTCCTTGTCAATACACTTAATTACAAAGTGAATACTAATAACAGATTAAATAGTGAAAATGTCAGATCAAAATTCAATTTATAAATGTGTCAGGTTATAAATTTCTTGATACACCCTCACAACAAACTTTCTTAGTAATCCTGTACCTTGAGTGACTCTCAAATCTTATATTGGGTGAACTGTAGTACAAAAAAAAGATGGCTTATGGCCAATCACGTTGAATACACCGGTTCTCACTCGATCACCGAAGTTAAGCAACATTGAGTCTGGCCAGTACTTAGATGGGTGACTGCTTTGGAATACCAAGTGCTGTAAGCATACAGTGACGGATGTGCATTGTGGTGTAGTGGATATCGGCTCGGAAAGAGAAATCGGTGAGCCGTGTTCAAATTCCAGTTGAATACCCTGCATTCACTTAAGCACTGGTACCCTTGGAAAAGGTATTAATCTGTCCCTTCCCTTCAGTTACGGGTTAAATAACAAGGATAGGACTTGGGGACGCTGCTCTTAAAAATAGATCTCAATGAATCTTGATACAAACAAAAAACAATAAAACAAATAAATTAAATAATACAAATCAAAATGATTTTCAGCATTAAATGACCTAATGAAGATTTGATATGCTGATTAAATGAACCAACCAACCAACCAACCAACCAACCAACCAAGAAACCAACCAATCAACCAACCAACCAAAAAAGATGTCCTGGGAATTGTTCTGGTTTCGCTCTAACCATTTTTAATCTTATGCAGTACTAGAGAATGATAAAGAATTTCTTGTCTTAGATGTTTGCCTTTTTTTTAATCATTTCACCTCCAAGGAAAGCAATACTGCAACTAGGATGCAAGATGGTTACTGGGTGTTAAAGACCATGAGGTAAAAAGACTATCAAAGAGAGAAATCATTCTTACATTTACAACCATTTTTTGAACAACCTCACTAAGATTTCTCTTTTGAATGGGGATGTCAAAATAATGACGCTGCATCCAAGAATTTAATTGGAAAATGAAGATGATAAATTTAAATTTAAATTAAAAGCATTCATCAGATCTTTAGGAAACAATGAAATTAAGTCTTTGAAGAATAAACAAAAATATAACGACACTGAAATTTAAAACATATATATGCAAAAAAGCTAAAGCAACCTTGAAATTCTTATTAATAAAATATAAAATTCTTTTAGAAAACGGTAAAACTCATTAAAAACTATTACGGATAACTTTTTCGTGGAAGCAATGAAAAATTTAAGGAAATGCTAAAAAATTAGGAAAAGATTTAGGGAGGCTTTTTTATTATATCAGAAACTATTTTAGATTTTTTCCCATAAAATTTCAAATAAAGAATTTTTTTTCATCTGTAAAAGATGCACAATGGCAAAACAAAGAATGGTAATGAGCCTGAAACAAGGGAATGAAACTCTAGTAGAATTTAAAAAGAAATGAAAGAAAATTCAACAATTCAAAAATTGGTGACATAAATTTCCATTCATTCCATTTAAATAGAATTCTCTTGCCAAATAAATTCTTGTTCCAGTGACAAAGGAAAAAGAAAGAACAAAAGTCAATTTCTTCCAGAAGAATGTTTTGTTTTCATAAAATTATCAAATCATCAGAAAAACTCAGGCCATAAAATTGGCTAAAATGATAAAAAAAAATGTTCGTTTTTCTCTTCTTATTTTCAAAATCCTAAAATGTTTGAACCTTACACCTGAGACCAGATGATTATTTTGTTTTTACTTCATCTTCTTTCATCTTTAACTTCAAGAACAACCCAAATAAAAACAAAAATCTACTTCTTTTACAAGTTGAACTCCGTCATTAGAAGGATGCACTAATAAATAGAAGGTTAAAGATAATAAATATATAAATACTTTCATGGCTTCTGCTCTGACGAACTTAAATCACTGGTGCCCCCTAGATGTGAATTTGCACAAGATACTAGATTGGCAAGTCGGTCCCACCCTTTTACAGTGAAACCGATGAAATGTAACCGCAATTTATACTCCAACAGCTTCTTTCCTCACACTTCCCGACTGTGGAATTCCCTTCCGCATGCTTGCTTCCCCGACAGCTACAACCTCCAGGAGTTTAAATGTAAGGTTAATAGACACCTCCTAACACACTAACTCGTATCCATTCTTTCAAACACTCTTCCCATCTACCCAACACTCAGCCTTGGTATCCTTACCTGTCTATCACCCTCCTTCTGATATTTCCTATATTTAACCACTCTTCCTCTTTACCTTCCCCTATATAACCCCTTGCACAATAATGGCAGTGGAATGCCTTGCTTGGGGTGAAATGATTAAAAATAAAAAAGATTCTCTTCCAAATTCTGCTCTGGCCTCCATTTGCTCAAGCCCATCAATATGCCTCACGCTGCTTTCCCCTGTCTCAATTTCCTCTAACCATTCTCTGAGTATCAGTTTCTTTAAATCCTCTTTCCTCATTACGTGTCCCAGGAACCTCAGCATAATGATCTGAGGCAGAATTTTATAAGACCCAATGCTCTTCCTGGTGCCCAATTCAGACACTTATGGTAATCTGAAAAGAGAATGCCTGGGAAGTGTTATAACAGAAGACAGAAAGTGCGACACAGAGATTCGAAGGCAAATCAGCATGGCGAAGGAAGCATTCCAGAAGTTGAGTAAAGTATTAAGAAACAAGACAGTTTTGCTAGAAACAAAGGAGTGAGTACTGGATTGCTATGTAATGTCAGTTCTTTAATATGGCTGTAAATGCTGGACAATATCATCAAAGATGAAGGAAAAATTTGAAGCAACTGAAATGTGGTTCTACAGAAGGATGCTGCGAATATCATGGATCGAGCATGTGAGCAATGATGAGGTCCTAGAAATGATGGAAACAAAAAGGAAATTAATACTGAGCATCTGAAAGAGACAGCTGAAGTTACTGGGACATGCAATGAGGAAAGAGGGCTTGGAGAATCTGATACTAACAGGCAAGACAAAGGGAAAAAGAGAAAAGGGAAAGTAGTGGATAACATATTTGAAGGACCTAATCAGATGGATGACAGAACGAGGATTGCATGGTATAACAGGAGAAGGCGTGCTAAGAGCCACCAGGGATAGGGTGATATGTAATGCCATGATCCCCTACGTCCTGAGGGGACATTGCACATAGAAGAAGAAGAATGGTAATCTGAGTACACAGTCTTTTTATTGAAAAAACATCTTTAAAAAAGTTGCCAATCAAGGCTTGCATACCCATCTTAGTCATATATATATATATATATATATATATAGTCCTGGGTATGATGATAAACTGTATTTGGCAGCAAGGGCTTTGATCAGAGTTTGAGGAGCATGAAACCACCTCTTAATTGTTATTGTTCCCTGACATGAGGTGGTAGCACCTGTTAGGGTCACAGCAACAGGCAATTAGTTACTCCCACCATACGTGATGCTTTAGGCGATCATGTTTCGAAAGAGACATGACTGACTGGGCAGAAGATTATCCCGCAGTAGGTTGCCATTACTTTCTGCAGTAGACTGGTTGCTAACCAAGGCTATAGGACCCAATCTGTCCTGTTATTTAACCCATAACTGGAGGGAAGAGACGAATTAATACCTTTCCCAAGGGTATTTACACGTAAGTGAATGCAAGGAATTCAGCTGGAATTCAAAATTGACACCTTCACCAAACTTGGGTCAAAACACTATGAAAGTATCAAATGTTTATTACAGATAAAATAAAAAAATTAACAGTAATACATTTTTATAAAAGAAAATTAAATTTTGGCATTAAATGACCCATAAAGTGTTGATATGCTGCTAAACAAATAAAATAATAAATAAATAAACATGTGTATACACATCGGCTGTTGGTTTCTATAAGAAGCTCATCAACCAGTTTTGTTTTTCATTCTCCTCACCCTCCTCACCAACAGAAAAGCTAGTGGGGAAGCTGGTTTAGATGTTAATCATCCATCCATGTTGGGTAGGTTTTACTAAGTTACATGTTTCCAGTGGCAGGAAGTTACATGAGGCAGTGTCAGGCCTCACCTGACAAAAGATGTTAACAAAAAGGTCCCACAAAATTGTTCCTGTTGGATTTCAGAATCAATTTTAATTATATGATGAATTATTTACCAATGGTTTACATGAATGTTTTACCAATGGTTTACATGACTGAGTTCAGGAATTTTTTTCACATTTTCTAATGACTGGCCAACCTGAAACTTGAAATCCAAAACACTGTGTTCGACTTTAAAATATTCACCAGACAATGCCTTTTAAGATGCTTTTCTGAACAGCAATAAAATAAAAACCCTGAAGAGTGAAGATATCACAATAATGTCATCACAAAACTTCAAAGTGAAAGTGAAAAAACCTCTCCACATTAATTCTGTTAATACTCTATCTTTATCTTGATATTGAACACTTTATTACAAATAACTGTTCGCCTAAAATGCCTTTCTACCAGTAGACTACTGAAAAGACAGCAATTTTGGCACTAAGCCTCATTAGAATTTAACACTATATATATATATGGCACTAAGCATTATTACAATTTAACACACACACATATATATGGACTGAATCCATTTAATTTGATAATGTTCAAACATTCAACTGAATGCCATTGTGTTTGGTATTAACCCTTTTTCGATACAAGTGAGACCAAGCCAATCCTTTTAAAATGCATAAAAGGTTCACTCCCAAGAAAGTTATAATGCCTGGGACATTATAAATAAAATGTAAGCATGCTGGTCGAAATAGCAATGCGTATAATAAGACTGACCCCTGAAGAAAGCCAGAGAGTAAAATGCATTAATGTATTTAACTCTCACAATAAGGACATTTTTGACAAACACCAAAATACATTAACGCTTTAGAAAAAAGTAAACTCAACAGTGGTTGAGAATAATCTTTTAAAAACAAAGTCAACAGAAATAAATAGAAAACACATGAACATTATATGGTTTAACTCACCCTTCAGCTGGAATGACCAAACAAATACTGGAAAATTCAGCCTAAATTTAATTCACAAATATTTCTACCATTCACCCTCACTAAAAAATCCTGACTAGTAAACTACTGAAAAAAACATCAATTTTGATACTAAGCCTCATTACATTTTAACAATACATATATATATATATATATATACACACATATATTGTAATTTTGTTATGACAATGGTTTATAAAAGCATATCACTAAACAAATATGTCCATGTTTCAGAAACAATACTGTTCTTTAAGTGATATGTTAAAATAAATAGTGAAAATGATTTATTTTGAAAATATAAGATGAATTCATGAAAAATTAGAAAATTAGAGTGTGGTAGTTGGAGAAAATGCTTTAGGTGTGTCAATATTGTTCAATCAAAACTGAGAATTAGGTAACCATGGAGTTTTAAGATCTGAGTTGCGAAAGGAAGCAGGATAGTCTAGTGTCTAGACATGTCACTTTTTAATTTTGTCTGGATAAGACACATAGTGGGACTATAGACTTTTTAAATGGGTAGACAGTAATTTTAACAGGTGATTGGATTTTAGGTTTTTATTATTGAACAACAGATTTTTTTACTACTATTTTATGAGTAAAAAGACTGGAATGTTTTGGTTAGAATTAGGATTAAATAATTATGGTACACTTAGGTATATTGTAGTAAGAAAAACAATTAAGTATTGTGTGGGTCATTTATTTTAATAAAATACTTGTTTTTTTAAATTATGTTAGAGCATAAGTTATAAATGAAGCATTGTAATTAATTAAATTTTAAAGAAAATTATTTTGTCTGAGTCATAATGGGACCATGCAACACTTAAATAGGTAAACAACTTTTAACAGAAAGTTGGATTTTTTTTTTTTTTTAGTTCATGAGTAAAGGTGCGGATGTGCATTGTGGTGCAGTGGATGTCAGCTTGAAAAGAGAAATCGGAGAGCTAAGTTCGAATTCCAGTTGAATTCTTTGCTTTCACTTACCTTGGGAAAGGCATTAATCCATCTCTTCTCTCCAGCTATGGGTTAAATAATAGGACAGATTGGGTTCTATAGCCTTGGTTGGCAACCAGTCTTCCACAGAAAGCAATGGCAACCTACTGCGGGATAATCTTCTGCCCAGTTAGTCATGTATCAAAAGAGGCATGATTGCCCACGCATGTATCACGTATGGTACTTAACTGACATGAGTAGAGGGGCTGGATTGCTTATGTTAGAATTAAGATTAAATAATGATTCTATCCAGTGAATAAAAGTGTTGATTGAAGTAATCCAGTGACTTGACCCAAAGAGTTGTGAGTTCAATCCCTGGCAAGAGCAGAGAGAGTTGAGTAACTAAAGGAAATTAACTGAGTCTAAGATACCCAGAAAAGCCATGGCATGTGGAACTAGAACAATCTACTCCAGTAAACTAAATAAAGGGTTTGGTTCCAAATTCTAACATATATCACCTGAAGAAGGCTGGAGTGTACAATGGCTGAAACATTGTGAATATGACAAAGACGATTACAACAGTATAAAAAATGTCAGCCAGTTAAGTGCCATACGTGATACATGCTCATGTAATCATGTCTCAAAAGAGACATGACTGACTGAGCAGAAGATTTTGTCACAGTCGGTTACCATTATTTTATGCAGTAGACAGATTGACAACCAAGGCTATAGAACCAAATCTGTCCTGCTATTTAACCTATAACTGGAAGGAGAAGCAACAGTTTAATACCTTCCCCAAGAGTATTTGCGCATATATGAATTTGAACTCGGCTCTCCGTTTTCTCATTTTGAGCTGACATTCACTGCACCACAACACAATACTTTATCTAAGAAATATAGAAAAATAATTATTTGTCTTTATTTAACTCTGTACATCGAGCACGTTAGATGATTTTTCCTGTTTTTGCACTTTATATTTAAAACATTAAATATAAATACATATATACATATATGTGTGTGTGAGTGTGCCACATGTGCATTGTGAGGCAAATATGTATATATATATATATATAATTATGCATTAAATTTAGATTTGTCAAAATGCTATTTTTAATCTTGCAAGGTTTTGATCCTAACTTCCCTTTCAAAAACCACTTAGACAGAAAGCTTAAAGTTTTCCTGACCTTTGTCGAAATGACTTCTCGATAAAAGTGTTTTATGGAAATCTTTAAAGTTTTGTCTCCTTTAAAGAAATAAAATGAAGTGAAACCAAAATGCCTCCCCAAAAAATGTTCTGTTTATCCACACACATAGAGACACACACATACAGAGCGTATTAGTAGAAATCTTGTATAACTTGAGTGATACTCAACCTTCATCTAATGCCAGCAATGTCTTACCATTTAGCCATTTAGAGCTCAGAATCTTGGAGTATTCTGCAAGAGAAGAAATTATGATAGCAAATGGATATTTTTGCCTAAGGAATTTCTGGACATTGAAAAGTGGGGTGAGATATTGACAGCAGGACCAGAGGGTGTAAAATAAGTAGGAAGTAATATCGTTGCTATTAGTGTATCTCTATAGTTTTGTAAGGAGGAGGGAGGGGCTAAGATTCCTGGATTTGGACATGACTGCATTCTTCCTAAGATGTGACTGCCTGTAAAGGAAATTGCCACAACTACTTGAACCAGTAACAATTACAGTCGCACTACAAAAATTTTTCTTACTTTGTGAAACTGGGTTAAAAGATTAATGGCTGTTCGATTTCTTTTTCTTCTTTTCTTTTGTTTGGTTTTCATTTTTATTTATTTATTTATTTATTCTGACATTTTAACCATAAAATATTTTTATTTTAACTTTTATCAAAATCATCACGGTTTTCAATGGTTAATTGCAGTCATATTGCAAAAACAAATTCTTTAACTTTGAATAGGTACATTTAATATACAAGATCAAATGTAAAAAAATGTTTCAAAGACTGGAGTTTATGACAGCTGATACCTTGGAATGCATATATTAAAAAAACCAAAGCAAACAATGAATGAATCAATGTATAATAGTAACTTTAGAGTAATATCATTATTAACAATAATATCTTGATTGTCATCAGCGCCTACTCGCATTGGAAACGTCATTCTCTCTCCATATTCTCTTTCTGACTTCTAGCGGTAGTGATGGAAATGGCTATGAAGGCCCAGCCTACTCCTGAAGAGTTGTGAGCAGAAGTCACAGAGGCATGTGGGTGATGGACATGGTAAGAGGAGTTGGGCTCTCCTTACTGCATGTCAATATATAATAGTAAATTTAAACAAATATTATTATTAACAAGAGTATCTAGATCATCATCATCATCATCTGATCGCATCAGAATCATCATTCTATCCCTTGTTCCCTGTTTAGGATGTGGTTTCCGGCTTTCTCTTTTCCAGTCTTTTTTACTCTTTTCTGTTTTTTTTTTTTTCAAATGGAGTAGATAGGCTGAACTATTGCCCAGTTCACACTCCACCCATATCTATTGAACAGGTGAAGAGGCTCATCCCTCGTTCCCTGTTTAGGATGTGGTTTCCGGCTTTCTCTTTTCCAATCTTTTTACTCTTTTCTTTTTCAATTGGAGTAGATAGACTAAACTATCACCCAGTTCATCCCTTGCTCCCTGTTTAGGATGTGGTTTCCGGCTTTCTCTTTTCCAATCTTTTTCACTCTTTTCTGTTTTTTTTTTTTTCAATTGGAGTAGATAGGCTGAACTATCGCCCAGTTCACACTCCACCCATATCTATTGAACAGGTGAAGAGGCTCATCCCTTGTTCCCTGTTTATGATGTGGTTTCCGGCTTTCTCTTTTCCAATCTTTTCACTCTTACGTAGCCCCCTGTGCATCAGTGGCATTACCGCCTTGCTTGAGGTGATATGATTAACAAAAAAAAAAAACTTATTCTCTTTCTCACCCCTGGCGGTAGTGATGGAAATGGTTGTGAATGCCCAGCCTACTCCTAGAGAGTTGTGAGCAGGAGTCACAGAGGAGTGACAGCACATCACAGATCCTCTTCATGTTGAAAGGCTCGGTCCCACTTTGGATGTCCTCTGCCAGTTCTTGTAGCAATGGTTTCATAGGTGTCACTCAATATTGGCCTGTGTCAGGGATGTTTTAAATTGATCTTTGAAGCATTGTTTTGGGGCTTCTCATAGCCTCTTGCCATTGGTGAGTTCTCCAAACTGTCTACAGAAGTAACTCTTCAACTCAATGCAGATTTGCATCACTACATCATAAATATGTACAAGTTGTCCAAAAACTACAAGATTTGAGAGCCACTCAAGGAGGAAGGTTACTGTCCAAACAGTTATAATGAATGAGCTGTTTGATAGGAATATAAGATGTAGAAAGGAGTGTGTATTATTAGAGTGAGAAAGATGGATAACAATTGACCTTTGACTTGAAGAGGTTAAGGTTATAATGTTCAGAAAAGCATTCAAGGGAGTCGATTAGAGAAAACAGCAGAATATCTTTCTCCCGGTATATGAAGGCCAAGGTCTAAACATTGGAAAGAGAGGAATCACAGGAAAGCAGATGTTAGGGACAATGGTGTGCAGAGGACAAGGTGAAAACAAGGTGTGAATTTTCAAAAGGGGGATATTACAGATTTAATATTATTTGGTGCTTAATTAATAAAGGAATAAAAAAGTTAATATAATTTGGTACTAAATATGTTAAACTGAAAATGAAATTAATCTTAAATTAGATTTTATTATGCAAATCATTGTTAACCATTATAAAATTTTCCTTAGAATTCCATATGAACTTTAACTGCTTTTTCATTACATTTTGTCACACTGTCATCTTCTGATTGCTGAGACTTCTGTGTACAAAATACAAATACGAGCCTGATTAAATTATTTCTGTCAGTTTCTCTTATTTGGTACGGCATGTTTAATTTTCTCGATGGCATTAACATTTGGTTCCATTTTTTATTAAATTTAGGTAAAAGTTCTCAACAGAACATTTAATTGATCTGCCTTGCTTATTTTCTTCTATGTGCTGTGTCACTTCAGACGTAGGTGATCATGGCCCTCCACATCATCCTATCCATTATCACTCTTAATACCCCTTCTCTCATTATCCTGTTCGATCCTCACTCCACCATCCATCTGCCCAACTCTGTCAAGTATATCATGAATTGCTTTCCCTTATCTCTTTTCCCCTCTATCCATCCCATGAGCATCAGGTTCTCCAAGCATTCTTTCCTCATTACATGTGCCAAAAACTCTAGCTATCTTTTCCTGATATCAAGTATCAGTTTCCATCGCATGTTCCGTCCATGGTATCTTCGGCATCCTTCTGCAGAACCACATTTCGGTTGCTTGAGATTATCCAGCATTCGCTGACATATTGAAGTAGAGACATCACGTAACAATCCAGTAATTTATTCTTTGTTTCCAGTAAAGTTTTTCTGTCTCTTAATACTCAACTCAGCTTCTGTAAAGCAACCTTAAAGTGTGATATGGAGATCCGAAGGCATATTGATGCCTTCGGATCTCCATATCACACTTTCACCAAAAATACTTTTCAGATGCTGAGTAGGCGAGTTTCAAACTTGTATACCTTTTAACACAGTAGCCCTTTTGTTGGTAAGTACTTGGCTGGAAAGGATTTATTTACTTCTTGCATTCAGAAAACTTACTTAGCTAATGCCTTGTCAGTGGTTTAGGGTTTTTCTTTCTTCAAACAACCTTCAGATGGTGCTCACCATAACTGATTATAGTTAAATAGAATGTTGCTACCATGCCTGTGCTGGAGCTATATAATCCTCTCTTTCTCACCCCAACATATTCCAAATACATTTAGTCATCCTCTAGAGATGATTATTTTCCACCTTACAAAGACCCAACAATGTCCCAAGTTTCTTGCTACTGTATTGTCTTTTCCATGGAAAATTTTCTGATGAACTACATTTGCTATTTCCACTAAGTTCAGACAGCTTCTTCACAAGAATCACCAGAACAGATTCCCAAGGGGATGCTTCCCTGATCACCACTACATTAACAACCTTAACTTTAGACTCAGTCATTATCTATTCTTCATATCCTGATAATCTGCAAGTATTATATCCATAAAACAATCGCATTCAGTAATCCCTCTATCTTGAGTGGCTCATATTGGGTTACCAATAGCATAAAAACACCTAACAAACTGTATAAGTTCAGTTTTTGTCAAATCACTGAAATTTTTTTCTTGCCCATAAATGCAGTATTTTGCACATCAAAATAAAGTAATCAATACTGATATACAGGCTTATATAACGCTGACCCTCTCATGTGCATTTGTTGTGAGGTAGTAGCTGTTATTCTTGCCACATCTTCATAGCTACATTTTGGCTAATCTAGTTTGAAGAGTTGCCGAAAAATTTCTGACGCAACCAAGAAATTTTAAAAATTTTTGATGAATAGTAATTAGGTTGAATTTTGAGAAGAAAGTTGGGCTGAGAACTTTTCATTTAAAATAATTTAACTGCTATACATTTTATCATTATTAGCATAAATATATCATTTAATGAGATACATGTAGATATATATATATATATATATATATATATATATATATATATTTGTTTGCTTTTTTTAATAATATTAAACAATAATATAATCAATAATAAACAACAGTGAGAGGTGTTAAAACAAGATTTTAGGTATCAATATGGTGATTGCTGATGCAGTCTTGTTTTTGTCTGTTCTATAAATACTTTCATGACTTCTGCTCCAACAAACTTAAGTCACTTGTGCCTCCTCAACAGGTGTTTACTCGTGCAACCAGATTGGCAGCTGGGTCCCATCCATTCACAGTTAGATTAACCAAATGCAGACGACAATTCTACTCCTGCAGCTTCTTTTCTCGCACTTCCCACCTGTGGAACTCGCTTCCATATTCTTGCTTTCCTGATGGCTACAACCTCCAGGAATTTAAATGCAAGGTCAATACTCATCTATTAACCACTTGACTCTAGTTCTTTCCCCACCCCGTATATCCTTTCCTTTCTCTTCACCTTTGCAACTGTCATCACACCTGTATTCCCATTCTTCTCTTGCTCCTTTCTAACTGGTTCATCTTCCTCTTCACTCTCTTCTACTCTTATGTAGCCCCCTGCACATCAGTGTCATTACCGTCTGGCTCGGGGTGATATGATTAAACAAATAGAACAAAACAAGACTTAAGGTATCAATATGGTGACTGCTGATGCAGTCATGTTTTTGAAGATTGTATTTGGCAGGAAAATAAGAATAAACTATTAGCATAGAACTTATGATTACATCTAGCAGTTTCAACAGTAAAATGGTGAGATCTAACTCCCAGTCAAGTACTGAACTTAAATTCATCAAACCAAGGTACAAAGAGAAATGTGCATCATGAGAATTGCTGTCAAAATTATATACTATTATTATATATTCATATAACATTATGTGAATTGCGATCAAATATGGATTAAAATCTGACAGAATGAAAGGATAAGTAACAAATAAGAAACGTTGATAAATTGAACGTTTTTTTTAACCTCCCCCACCAAGCCCCATCCAAAGATGAAAGAGAAGAGAAAAGCTTAGTATTTTTATTTTTGTGTTGTTACTCATTGAGGAAGCAGACCTCACATGTATATGCCCTATCAAACAACATTCATGCATGAATGTGTATCATAATTTTAGTTTTTCGATATAAGATTCAGATGAAAATGTATTTATTTTTGCATTGTGCGGGTGTTTGTGTACGTCTAATAGGCATTTCCATCTATGTTCAGTAGTTTCCTATATGTTGATTGTGGGTTGTTTTGTGCGAGAGTAAAATAATTTAGGTTACACCTGTTGTGGTTGTATGTAGACATATTCGAGATTCTTTATTTTTTATTTTTTATAATCATATTGCCCCAAACAAGGCAGTCTACTGCCACTGGTGTGCAGGGGCTTAGGAAAGTTATGAGAAAGAGTGACAGGTTACAAGGCATGTCAGGAAGTGGGTAAGAGAAGGGTTAAGATACTGAGAGTGGAGTGGATGGAAAAAGGAGCATGAGAGAGAGAGGATGCAAGTTAGTGAGATAGGAGATGGCTATTGACTTTGCGCTTAGACTCCTGGAGATTGTAGCTGTTGGGGAAGCAAGTAAACAGAAGGGAATTCCACAGGTGGGAAGTGTGAGAAAAGAAGCTGATGGAGTAGAATTTGTGTTTACATTTTATTGGTTTCACAGTAAAAGGGGAGGGATCTACTTGCTAATCTTGTGGCATGAACAAATTCATGCATAGGGGGAACCAGTGAGCAGGGTCCATGAAAGTGCTTGTATAAGAGACACAGGGAAGCCACATTGTGCCGGTGAGAAAGTGGCTGTATCTGAGCTACCAAGTTGGGATCGATTACATTACAGATTCTTTGTTGGATTTTGCCAAGGTCCCCTAGGTGGATAGCAGGGGCACCCGACCAGATATGGCAGCAGTATTCAATGCAAGGGTGGATGGTAGATTTATATATGTGCATGGATTTTATAAAGTTGATGATATAATGTTTTCTGTTTATAGATGGCAAATTATTTATCAGAACTCTCTCAAAGTACTACCTACATAATTAATTGTTTTTTCCTAATTAGAGTGGGAATTATGAAGTATAATATTATGTTCATTATGTCTGATTTTATGATAATATATTATTTTTTTTGTTCACTTTTTAAAACTGCAAGCAGCCAATTGGTATGAAATATTTAGAAACTGAGAAATTCACAATATAAAGCTAGGTAAAAAAACGAACCAAATTGTTGCTTGCAAACTCATGCACTTTGAATCCACAGATGTTTTCAAAAAGTCTAAACACATCTTTATCTTTTCTGAGAAGCTAACATTTTTTTTTAACTATTCTATTTTTCCCTCTTTCTTTCATCTTCCTTTTGTTTAAGCACATCTGCCATCTTCCAAAATTACAGTTCCCAATGGCTTATAAAAATTTATAAACAACTCTTTGACAAAAGGAAAAACTGCCAAGCATTGCTAAATTTCCTAAATTCTCAGGAGACCATGAAAATAACTCATTAGTGTTAAATACACAAATGAATTATAGAAGCTCAGTGCTTTTAATTATATGAATCTTTTTAATATTTTAACATAAAGACTTCCAAGCAAATATAAATTTGAATATTTCTGCTAATAAGATATTTAAAGAACTTATACCAATTACTGGTGAGGGACTCTAAACTCAAGCAGGTACAGAAATTTAAATACCTAGGAAGTGTTCTAACAGAAGATGGAAAGTGTGACACTGAGATCCGAAGACAAATTGACATGGCGAAAGAGGCATTCCAGAAGTTGAGTAAAGTATTAAGAAACAGGAAAAATTCACAAGAAACAAAGAGGAGAGTACTGGATTGCTATGTGATGTCGGTTCTTCAATATGGCAGGGAATGCTGGATAGAATCTTTGAAGATGAAGGAAAAACTTGAAGCTGTTGAAATGTGAATCTACAGAAGGATGCTGTGGATATCATGGACCAAGTATGTGAGCAATGATGAGGTTTTGGTAAGGATGGAGATGAAAAGGAAATTAATACTGAGCATCAGGAAGAGACAACTAAAGCTTCTGAGACATGCAATGTGGAAGGAGGGCTTGGAGAACCTGATACTAACAGGCCAGATAGAGGGAAAAAGAGACAGGAAAAGCAGTGGATAACATATTTGAAGGACCTGATCAGGTGGATGATAGTGAGAGGGTTGCATGGTACAACAGAAGAAAGCATGCTAAGAGCCACCAGGGACAGGGAGATGTGGAAAGCTATGATTGCCGATGTCCTGAAAGGATGTGGCACATAAAAGAAGATTATATCCAACTTTAGCTAAATGGATTTCACTAGATGTTTCTTATTTATAAAATTATATAGCACTTAAAAAATTATACAGCACTTATCTATAAAGATAGGAAGTTGGGAGTACCACAAGATAATGATGCATAGTTGATTCCCTAAGTTGAAAAGATACCTAAAATCTAAAGGATTTCTGAAATACTTTTAGTTCCAGGAAGGAAAGGTTAACAAGCTATCTATACAACATAATTCAATCCCCACTGGGTAAGGGGACATCATATCCTGGAATTGAGGTAACAAAGGTTAGGTTATTCAAGAGTTTCCTGGAAATTTAAAAATATTTTGTTTACATATACTTTTTTTTTTTTTTTAATCGTATCACCCCAAGCAAGGCGGTAATGCCACTGATGTGCAGGGGGCTACATAAGAGCAAAAGCACTAGATAGAAGATAGTAAAGAGAAAGCCAAACCAGTTAAAAAGGAGCAAGAGAAGGATGGGAATACAAGTGTGATGACAGTTTCAAAGGTGGAAAGAAAGGAAAGGATATACAGGGTGGTGAAGAAAGAACTAGAGTCAAGTGGTTAAGAGATGGGTATTGACATTGCATTTAAATTCCTGGAGGTTGTAGCCATCAGAATGGATGACTAATAGAAAAAGAAATGGGGCGTTGAAATAAATTTTGTACTTCCTACCAAGGATGTGCGTGGGTGGTGCAGTGAACATCAGCACAGAACGAGAAACTGAAGAGCCAAGCTAGAATTCCAGTTGAATTTAATGCATTCGCTTGCATGCAAATACTCTTGGGAAAGGTATTAATTAATCTCTTCCCTCCAGTTATGGGTTAAATAATGGGACAGATTGGATTCTATAGCTTTGGTTGACAACCAGTGTACTGCAGAAAGTAATGGCAACCTACTGTTGGAAAATCTTCTGCCCAGTCAGTCATGTCTCTTTCAAGACATGATCACCTAAGTGTGTATCACATATGGCACTTAACTGACTGACCTCCTACTAATGCTGCGAGACATCAAATATTTCACATGTACCAAATTTAAGGTGAACTTAGTAAATCTCTAAAAAATTAAAAGATGGCTGCATGCTGATTTAAAATGCTGACAGTTGATTTAAATAGATGAAAACAAGAAATAAACACTTTATTCCAAATTTCCAACGGCTTATGGCCTATCATGTTGAATACACTAATTCTCACTCAATCACCAAAGTTAAGCAACATTGAACCAGGTCAGTACTTAGATGGGTGACCGCTTGGGAATACCAGGTGCCATAAGCGTTTAATGACGGATGTGCATTGTGGTGCAGTGGATATCAGCTCAGAAAAAGAAATCAGTGAGCCGAGTTCGAATTCCAGTTGAATACTCTACATTCACTTAAGCACTGGTACCCTTGGGAAAGGTATTAAGCCATCCCTTCCCTCCAGTTATGGCTTAAATAACAAGGGTAGAACTTGGGGACCCTGCCCTTAAAAACAAATCCCAATGAATCTTGGTACTCGAAAAGAAAAATGTATTACTAGACACAAAACTTATATAAAAACAACAATAAATTGTTGAAAGGAAGAGGTATTACCAACAATAAATAAATAAAATTTAATTGGCAATAAATGACCTGCCGAGGTTGATATGCCATAAAAACAAAACAAACAACCAACCAAATTTCCAAAAGTAAAATTTTGTTTCACTCTTTGATTGAATACTTTCCTGATATGGATGGTGGGGCCATCACACTCTCTGCTCCTTTTACTGCATGTTAATGGCCCTGAAATGTAGCCAGGTACACCCCAAGTTAACAGAAGTTTTAAAAAAATCTTTATTTTTCAAAACCTAAAGATATCAAACACATACCTTCTATGTTTAAGTCAAGTCCTCGTCATTTTAAAGTGGATGCTAAATTCTTTAATCTTTTAGAAGGAACCTGAAACCAAATCCTAAACAGGGAAGAAGGGATAAGTCTCTAGTCGTATTCAAAAGATCAGGAAGGAATGTTTAGGATTTGGTTTCCAGTTCCTTCTAAAGTCTTTTCATTCTCTTTTACTCCCAGTAGCCCCTTGTGTCTTAGCGGCATTATCACTTTGCTTGGAGGGAATTAATTTTTTTTCAGAATTCCAGAAATTCTGATGAACCTTCAAAACATTGTTAAAATGATGATGTTTTATTCTGGGAGGGGGGAATCAGATTCAAGTGTGTTATTTGTTTTCTTGTTTCATGTGTTTCACAAAAGCATCTCTCAGTTGCCAAAAAAAAAAAACGTAATAATAGGTGATAGGGAGACAGTATTCGATGGCAATTATGTCTTTTAAGAATTAGCTGATTGCAAATTAACCAAAAAAAGGGATCATCTGCAATATTTTCAACATCAAGTTTTATCTTAACGGAAGGCAAATAGTTTTTTATTCAGTCAGTTAAGTGTCATACGTGATACATACTTGGGCGATCATGTCTCAAAAGAGACATGACTGACTATGCAGAAGATTATCCTGCAGTAGGTTGCCATTATTTTCTGTAGTAGACTGGTTGCCGACCAAGGCTATAGAACCCAATCTGTCCTGTTATTTGACTTATAGATAGAGGGGGAAGAGATGTATTATAGTATTAAGTAGTAATTAGTGGCGGATCAGTTTATTACTCCATAACAATATAAAACTGATCCCCCACTTTATGACCAGTAGAAGCCTTAATCATGTTTCCAACTATTATATTCAGTCAGTCAGTTAAGTGCCATACGTGATACACGCTTTGGGCAATCATGTCTCGAAAGAGACATGACTGACTGGGCAGAAGATTATCCCGCAGTAGGTTGCTATTACTTTCTGGGGTAGACTAGTTGACAGCTAAGGCTATAGAACCCAATCTGTTCTATTATTTAATCCATAACTGGTAGAAGAGATAGATAAGATTACATTATTATATTAAGTAGTAATTAGTGGGGGATCAGTTTATTAATTCATAACAATAGAAAACCGATCCCCCACTTTATGCCCAGTAGAATTTTTAATCATGTTTCCAACTATTGTATTCAATCAGTCAGTCAGTTAAGTGCCATACCTGATACACGCTTTGGACGATCATGTCTCGAAAGAGACATGACTGACTGGGCAGAAGATTATCCCGCAGTAGGTTGCCATTGCTTTCTGCGGCAGACTGGTTGCCAGCTAAGTCTGTCCTGTTATTTGACTCATAGCTAGAGGAGGAAGAGATATATTATATAGTTAAGTAGTTATAAGTGGGGGATCAGTTTGCTAGGTCATAACAATATAAAACTGATCCCCCACTTTATGCCCAGTAGAAGCCTTATTCATGTTTCCAACTATTATATTCAGTCAGTTAAGTGCAATATGTAGTAAACACTTGGGCGATCATGTCTTGAAAGAGACATGACTGACTGGACAGAAGATTATCCCGCAGTAGGTTGCCATTGCTTTTTGCAGTAGTCTGGTTGCCAGCCAAGGCTGTAGGACCCAATCTGTTCTGTTATTTAACCCATAACTGGAGGGAAGAGACAGATTAATATCTTTCCCAAGGGTATTTGCGCTTAAGTGAATGCACGGAATTCTACAGGATTTCGAACTCAGATCTCCAATTTCTCATTCCGAGCCGATATCCACTGTGCCACAAAGCACATTTTTTTTATTTGGCACTCGTTTTTGGCAGTTCTTAAACAATGACTCTTACTAATTCGCAAAGTTAAATCCATATTTTTGGTTTATATTTTTTTCTGCATCACTCATATTGGGGATGGCAGTTTCTTTCTCTTTCTGTCATTACTTTCTTTTTTTTTTCTTTGAACATTTCTTTTTTTTAACTTCTGCTCATTTTTCTTCTTTTCTTTCAACTTTCTTTTATTCTTTTTCTTTTTTCAAATTTTTTCCATTTTTTCATCTCACTTTCAATCTCTCCCTCATATTTTTTACTTCTTTTTGTCTCGAATTTCTGTCTTCATCTTTTTATTCATTTATTCAACATTTGAAATTTGAAATTTTCCTTCTTTCACTTCTTTATTTTCTCTTGTTAATTCTTTTATTCACCTTTCCTCATTTGTTTCTCACCTTCTTTCATCTTGCTTTGAGTTTTCTCTTTTTCATACCTTTCTTCTGCTTTTCCTTCATTCTTTTCTTTCCTTTCCTTCATTCTTTTCTTTCCTTTCCTCTTCTTTATTCTTTTCTTTTCCTTCTATTTTACTACATTTTTTCTTTCCTTCCTTCTTCTTTTCTTTCCTTTATTCCTTTTTCCGTTTCGTCTGCTTCATTCTTTTCTTTGCTTTCCTCTGTCTATCATTCTTTTCATTTTATCTGCTTCATTTTTTTCTTTCATTTCCTATTCTTCATTTCTTTTTCTTTATTCTTCCCTTCTTCATTTATTTCTTTCATTTCCACTTCTTCATTTTTCTTTCCTTTCCTCTTCCTTTTCTTGTCTCTTTTTCTTTCATTCTTTTTTCATTTTACTGCTTCATTTTTTCTTTCATTTCCTATTTGTCATTCTTTTTTCTTTTTTCTTCTTTTCCTTCATTTATTTCTTTCATTTCTACTTCATTCTTTTCTTTCCTTTCCTCTTCCTTTTCTTTTCTTTTTCTTTCTTGTATTCTTTTTTCATTTTGTCTGCTTCATTTTATCTTTCATTTCCTATTCTTCATTCCTTTTTCTTTCCTCTTTCTTTTATTTTCATTTCTTCATTTTTTCTTTCATTTCCTCTTTCTTTCTTTCATTCTTTTCTTTGCTTTCCTCTTTCTTTCCCTCATTCATTTCCTGTTTTTCATTCTTTTCTTTTTTCCTCTCTTCATTCTTTTCTTCCCTTTTCTCTTCCTTTCCTTCATACATTTTTTTTTTTTGCTCTTAAATTTATCCCTGCCATTTTTCACTCACCTTTTCAACCTTCTCACCTGTTTTCCCTGAGGAAACAAAAACTTGATCCACTTGAAACTTTAAAATAATATGACGACTCAGTTCAAACTTGAGTTAATTTTAGGCATCAGTAGATTTTGTCACTTTAGCTGTTATTTATCTTCTACTTACCTGATCCCTTTTTACCTAACCCTGACGAGCAAAACCACTAATTCATATGCTTATTTGCACCTGAGTTATAACCGATAACTATTAAACAATTGTGATTACAAAGAAAAAGAAATGAAGCTATACCTTTTGAAGAAAAGCTGGTATTTGAAAGAATTTATGAGACTTTGATGCAATATTTTGATTATTTAACATCAAGAATAACCAAATGTCTATGTCTGTTGTTAATAAGTAAAAGTAACATTTTAAATGTTGATTTTTTTTTACATCAGCATGACATACAAAACTGAAAAACAAGTAAAACATAAACATCCAAACCCCATTGGCCTTGTGTCATACTCATCTAAACACAGTAAATATCAAATTAGCAAATCTACCTTCTGCTTAAGATATTTGTTTATTTCTCACTAGTGTAAGAGCTTTATGTTATAGCCAAAGTAAAAGGTTAAATTCTGAATAATTGTTTTTATTTAGAAAACTGGTGCTTCAACCCAATTTGCTGACCATCATTCCTCCACATTTTCTTTTGTTATCGTGTTATACTAAACATACTAAGAACAACTAATAATAATAATGATTACTTGTTTTTGAATATTCCCATCAGCTAAGGTAACTAGCTAACCCCTACTGCAGATGCCTGCTCCAGCACATTTGTGTTTCTCCTGCACTCAGAAAACCAACCTGTGCTGAATGGACAGTTTCTGGGAGAGATCACTTAATTTGATATGGTCAAAAGCCAAACAAAATCCATCAGCTTAAATGGTCACTTTGAACGAGCACAACCACCAGTGTCTAACTGAAATGTTCCTTCTATACTCAGTTTTACTTACAATGCTTGAGCCAACTGTTATGCTGCCCTATTTTACAGTGGAATGGACGCATCCTTCTCCATAAATACTAACCTGTGTGACTTCCAGGGAGACAGCCGTGTAGCAGTCAAGAGGCAGTGTAACGATGCAGTTCAGACTAACACTTGTATTTGATGACTACTAACACTTCAATTTGATGACTACTAACACTTCAATTTGATGACTACTAACACTTCAATTTGATGACTACTAACACTTCAATTTGATGACTACTAACACTTCAATTTGATGACTACTAACACTTGTATTTGATGACTACTAACACTTCAATTTGATGACTACTAACACTTCAATTTGATGACTACTAACACTTCAATTTGATGACTACTAACACTTGTATTTGTATATATGTTCTGTTATTCTAATAAACTGGTTAAATCTCCCTTCTTGCTTTTCGTGTGTGTTTCTTCCTGGGCCTAACAGGCCACAACACCAAGCCAGTATATCATTTTCATGCATGCTTCCTGGCAGGATGTTACACATAGGAATTACATCCTCTGCCTGACATCAAGAAGCTACCTTTTTGACAAATCAAGCTGTGTTAGATTTGAAATCAGATCTCAAGGCCAGATTGCTAATGCTCTAGTCACTTGACCACTTAATCACTTAAATTAATCTTAGTAAAATCTGATTCCTGTCATTTCCATTATCTAAGTGTTAAACAGACATTGTTCTTCAGATGGGTATGCATGTGTATATAATGTATTATCAGTACAAAAAGTAGAATTGGTATGCAACAGTTCAAATTCTGGTCAAGTTTGTTGCATTCACTTTCACACAATTATCTTGTGGGAAGTTATTAATCTATCTCATTTTCTTTCAGCCATGGGTTAAACATCAGGGCAAAAATAAGCTCTCTAGTGTGAATTCAAAACCAGTTGTTGAATTAAACTGACAATATATCCCTTAAAACAAAAAACCTACTTACTATGCCACACCTAGTCTGATGAGACCATGACCCTCATTATCCTCAGATGAGTCTAATGCCACTAAGAAGTGGCGAGAAGAGAAGGTTTTAACTATTGTAGTCATTCTTTGTTGTTACTCTGGTGTTCCAGTTGATTTATTCTATCTGTTTTTTCAGGTGTATAATCTCAAAGAAAAGCAACAGTCATTTCCTCTATTTACTTCAAATAAGGGCAAAAAAAAAAGGAGAAAATTCAGTGTACAGTTTAACAAGGGGAAAAAGTGAATCCCAAATACAAGTTATGATGGAATCCCCTGTGTTTAAGCATGAGATAGTTACTTGGCATTGAAAGCTACTTGCACAATCAGGATTTCTGCCATAATTTCTTTATTTTCTGTATTGTTCTCAACCTTTGCGTTTGTCAAAGAAGAAAAACACCCAAAAATCTCAAGATCTGGTTCCTGGAAAGTGATCATCAAAATATCCATTTTCTATTACACAGTAGAATGTCTTTGGTAAAAGCTCACAAAACTGAACAAACAAATATGCATGGATCACCACTGTAAGAAAAGGATGAAATTTTTTGCTTTCGTTGGGTGCCAATGTATCAAATGTCTTTTTATTATAAGGACCTTTACTCCAAACATTAATGACAATCTATGACTCCACCATTTTCATTATAATAACTATACATCATGGTGTATTAATATTAATTTTTTTTGTTTTTGTTTTTGTTTTTTACAGATCTTTAATCCAAAGCTTATTGCATGCACACATCTAAAGACTTCCTTTGATATCCTCTTTATTGTTGAAATTGACATTATACAGGGTGATGCTCAAGTTTTTTTGTTTTTTTTTTATGGCATATCAACCTTGGCAAGCTATTTATTTTCAACTAAATTTTATTTATTTATTGCTGGTAATACCTTTTACTTTTAACAATTTATTGTTGTTTTTATATAAGTTTTGTGTCTAGTAATACTTTTTCTTTTCGAGTATCAAGATTTATTGGGATTTGTTTTTAAGGGAAGGGTCCCCATCTCCTACAATGTTATTTAATGCATAACTAGAGGGAAGGGACGGATTAATACCTTTCCCAAGGGTACCAGTGCTTAAGTGAATGCAGGGCATCCAACTGGAATTCGAACTCGGCTCACCGATTTCTCTAAGCCGATATCCACTGCACCACAATGCACATCCATCACTAAATGCTTACAGCACTTGGCATTCCCAAGTGGTCACCCATCTAAGTACTGACCAAGCTCAATGTTGCTTAACTTTGGCAATTGAGTGAAAACCATGTATTCAATGTGATATGGCCGTAAGCTGATGCTAAAGTCTAGACTTCTTTTTCTATGTGCCCTGTCCCTTCAGGACATAGGCAATCTCCACATCTCCCTATCCCTTGTGGCTCTTAGTATGTTTGCTCCTGGCAACTCTTGTTCTGTCATCCACCTGATCAGACCCTGCAAATATGTTATCTGCTGCCTTCCTCTGTCTCTCCTTCCTTCTATCTGACCAGTCAGTATCAGGTTCTCCAGGCTCTCTTTCCTCATTGCATGTCCCAGGATCTTCAGTTGTCTCTTCCTGATGCTCAGCATCAATTTCCTTTTTTTGCCATTCTTTCCAACACCTCATCGTTGCTTGCATGCTCAGTCCACAATATCCGTAGCATCCTTCTGTAGAACCACATTTTGGCCACTTCCAGTTTTGTCCTAATTTTCAATGATATTGTCCAGCATTCACTGCCGTATTGAAGAACTGACATCACGTAGCACTCTTTTCTTCATTTCTATTGAGATTTTCCTGTGTGTTAGTATTTTGCTCATCTTCTGGAATGCGTCCTTTGCCATGCCAATTCTCCTTCGGATCTCTGTGTCGCACTTTCCATCTTCTGTTAGAACACTTCCTAGGTACTTAAATTTTTGTACTTGCTTGATTCTGTTATCCCCCACCTGTATTTGGCATTTTGGGTTGTGTCTTTTGCTGATGACCATGCACTCAGTTTTCTTAAAGTTTATACCGGCATGGGCAACAGGTGCCACCTGACCATCATCCGGCGACTGTTAGCAACAATGGCATAAAGTCTAGACACCCTAATGAAAAATGTATATTTTCAAGGAATGAAAATTTCAACATTTTATTGAATTGGAATATTAACAGATAACATCTTCAATATGATTTCCAACATTTGTGATGCAAAGGCTGGTGCACTCTGCAATATCCACATGAACTTGATGCAATAAATTCACATTGCTATCAATTATAGTACATTCACTCTTTATATTGTTATAGAACCGAATGTCATATTTCCTCTGATTTACAGTTACTTACTAAAAGCACTCAAAATCTGCTAAGCACACATACAATTTTGGCTCTGAATTAGATTTCTACATTCTGGATCAGAAATCCATTAAAACAGGCTGTGAGTTTCACTTGCTAAATACTGTTGTTTGATTGGTCTATAAATGGAAGTGTTAAGTTCTTTCTTATATCCACATGGTCAGAATGGAAACTAAAATGACAAATTTCTTCTTTTCTCACAAATTATATGTGAAAATATTAATCATTGAATGAGAATCATGAAAAAATATCAAGAGACAAAACCTCAGAAATCTAAGAAGTCTACGTAAAATTTAATTTTGCTGTAAATATCGTTGATGAAATGAAACTTAAGGAAGAGCTTACAGGCTGCTACAAGTCACTGTAGGTTTAACCCACCAGCTGACTGGTCAGCAACACTCTTGCCTTAGCTTCTCACCCACTGTCACATCAAGTCCTTACTCCTCTTCCTCACACATTGGTGGCAAGAAAGAAAGAAAGAAAGAACAACTCTCCAAACATCATGTCTTACTACTATGAAAGGAAAGAGAGAACATCGCAAAGCTGCCGATTATCTACTCCACTCTTTGGGCACTTCCTCTTCTCTCAACCTTCTGTCTCCATCTCACTAAGGACAACCGCCTTTGAAAACCATATCCTTGTGAACATTACATACAATTACAGGCAGCCAGCCCAACACAAACTCATACACATCTAAACGCCAACCGGCTAAGAATTAAGGACAGCCAAATTAGTAAACCACTCATCTGTATTTATTTAATAAATGAGATAAATTTTCATCTGCCTTTGTCATAACTGTTTTTGCAACCATACGCTTGTTTATAACAATATGTTCAATCAAGTGTGTTGCATCTGTGATTTTCATTGAGTACACCTTTTTTAGCAGACCCCATAAAAAGAAGTCAATTCTTTCTTCTTTTGACAAAACCATTTTTAATCTGTGGAGGTAAAAAAATATACTTTGAGATTTTCTTGGTATCCAGACTTTATGAACATCCGATATTAATGTGTATCAAAATCTTTTTCCTTTTTGGTAGAACTTTACTCCAAAGCTTATTTAATATATTTAATATATATCTAAAGACTGTGACTCTACTACATTTTCAATATTATTTTTACATACATACAAAATTATCAATTCTCTTCAAGTGTATATTTTATTTCAAATGACCAATACAAATATTACGATTTTGATAATTTTGTGGTATTTTATCAAACAAGGCTTCTGATGTGCTAAAATTGTTTACAGAAGTGGAAGGAAGTAAAACAATATCTGACTGTCACTCAAAGATGATTTAAATATTTAAAAAATGAGGATGTGTCTCTTGAAATAAAGTTTAGTGGATGATAAGTAAGTATCAATGAGACTGCTTGAAAACAAAAGGCAGAGGTAGACCTCGCCACTATCCCTCAAATATTAATTGAAAGATGCCACACACAGAACATTAGATTAGCTTAAAAAGAAGCACAGGAACTATCGAACAATTCTTTTTATGATATAAAGATGTTTTGATGCCTTCTGCTCTACTCTCTCCTTATAAACTTTACAAATGAAGAAAGCTGTAGGCAAATTGGCTGAAATGAAGTCGTAAACAAAAAAATTAATGCCAAGATGTACAGTAATTCAAACAACATTTTCAATTATAAAAACTCTTTCTTAAATTGTATATTTACAGCATCATGTTTGTGTTTCCAAGTGCAAATTTGATTTTATACTGAACAATTATCAGGTAAAGGCTCCTGGAAATTTTAAAAAATAATAAATTATCATAAAAATAGTAGGAAATTCTGAAGTTGTTCACTTTATTGATTTACACTCGTCTTTTAATGAGCCTCATCATGAAGCAATTATTTACAAGCTAAATAATGAATGCAGTCATCATCAGATCCCCACATTTGTGGTTTTTTACTAAAAAGAACAATCTTAGTAGATACCTATAAGGGCACATAATATGGAGCAATGATACCAGTCCTCACATATGGCTGAATAATCTCTTTATAAATGAAGAAGGGACTTGAAACAATAGACATGTGGTTCTACAAAAGTCTGCTGACAATTCCATGGGAAAAAAAGATACAAAAAGAAGGGTTAGAGAAATTTTACACTCAAAATAAATGAAAACAAGTGGGATAGAAGAAAGCAGTGAATAACTGTTGTGGTGAACCTACCTATTAACATAGTAATGGACTAACTCAACCTGCATAAATACCATGTGACTGGTTGTTATGCTTTTAACATGACAAAATAAAACAGTTATGGAAAAATGATACACACGCCGAGTATTGGAAATAACTAGGGCATTTATTATTTTAGAAACATGAGTACAGCGAACAGTTGTGGATGTTGATTAACCGTGTGTTTATAAAGAGCCTGGAAGAGTTTTGCCTCCCATGTTTGCTGGCTTCTACCGGAAGTCCCTTCTTCTTGTCTCCCAGCATGCTGGGGAACTGACTCCCTTGAGTGGTCCTTTTATGGTGATCCTAATATTAGTAGTCACCGGAGAGCACCAGTCTGGTATGAGTCAAACACCCATAGAGTGACTTACCAAACAGAGACTTTGATATCCAACACCGCTTGCTCGTCAGCTAGACGAACAAGCTGGCATATTGTACCTTTACCCGTTATTTTGTTAATACAATTGTTTACGCTAATACCATGTTCCTGTTTTTATTTGTGACCCCTTAAACAGAGTTACAATACTGGCAACGAAGATTTCGAAAAAGAACTCTACACGGAAACCAGACAGAAAGAAGAAAAATTTTTCTTTTAGCCAATGTCTACAATGCTGGCAAAGAAGGATACTTAACGAACTCCACGTGAACCAAAGAAAAAAATTCTTTTTTTTTTTCAGCCAGGGTTTACAACACTGGTGATGAAGGACTGAACCTTCACTGACAAACCCCAAACCAACCCAGTGTCTTACAAACACTGGCTGACTAAGGGGTTTTCACTGAGAAACACCAAATAATAACATACAAAACTAGGCGAACAAACGAGTTTTTCACAAAAAAAAAAACTTAAACAAATTCAATAGCACACAAAACTGATTACGTATGAACAAACTTTTCATCGGAGTAATAACTTAATTCATTGCTATAACACTGACAAAGGAAATTCGAACAAAAAATTTCAATTCAAATTTAGTGTTCACAAAGCACTACTGTGAAAAGTTTGTAGAGGGGGGCGAAGAAATCCCTCAAACAATAAAAAGAAAATGCATTACAAATAAAGTCAAATAAACTTTTATTTTCGTAAAAAATAAAAGAATTATTTTTTTGTACAAAAATGTAGTTGTCCGTGAAGCTGTAAAAAGGAAGAAAGAAAGGAACTGGGAATGTGAGAGGGAAAGGAAGGACGATGTGTTGTGAGCGAGATAAGAGAAAGAGGGTCAAAGAATGTTCACTGATACATGATACTGCCTGTTGTGTGAACTGCTGAATTCTGTGTGTGTGTGTGTGTGTGTGTGTGTGTGTGTGTGTGCTACAAGCTGTCCGTGTGCCCTTTTGGTGTGAGCTGGTTGCTCTTCCCTCTAGCATTGAAAGCTTCTGCTTCCCTTTTTATCTTGATAGTTAAGATCCGGGAGATCAAAAAGTGTGTTTCTTATGTCCAGCCCTGATTGGTCGAAAATTCGTATTTTTGACCACGTGGTGTGCTTTCCACTACGTTTGAGCTTTTGGGTGCGCCGTCCTTGTTTTTGACCCCACAGGGTATGGTAAGGGGTGAATTCCTGCGCAATTGTATTTTTTTTAGATACACGTGGTGTGAATTAATTTTTAGTGTGTGTGTGTGTGTGTGTGGAAAGTAAAATAAGAAACAGCACAATACTCCCCCCCCCCCCCAGATTGGAAAAGATATGAAAGATACATATGTTTTTCAATATGTAATATATTCTTTAAAATGTTTTGGCCAGTGAACTTTCTTGCCGGTTTTTGTTGTAGGTGTGATGTCAGTATTTTGTTTTTCAGCTTCCTTGTTTTTTGTGTGAATATGTTTTTGTGGAGGTATTGTATGAGGTTGTTCTTCGATGTACGCTGGTTTAATGCGATCAGTAGCGATATTATCTTTCTTTTCTTTCCTCATGATAGTAAAATATTTTTCATGCTTGTCCAGAACTTGGTATGGTCCTGAATAATTTGAACAGAGTGGTTTTTTAACCGCGTCATTCCTGATGAATATATATTTGCAGGTGTAAAGATCGTTTGGGATGTAGGTTTGTGTTTATTGTTTTTGTGTTGTTCACGGGATTCAAGGAAAAAGAGATTAAAGAAAACTGTAAGTACGACGTTTTCCTTTCTCATTCAAATAAATATATTAAGGAAAAAAGATATCTCAATTTTTGTGCAAACCAGTCGTTACGAAATTACGACTCTAAGCGAGTAAGGAAAAAGGAAAACTAATTACTGTTTTCCCGCCCTCAGTTGCATAAAATAAAGTAAAAACTAAATTTTTTATTGTCGTACGGCATTGAAAACCTACTTTAATCGAACACTCATAACCGCACCCCCACTTTTTGTTCTGTTTAAAAAAAAAGAAAAATTGGAAGAGTTAAAGAATACGTTTACTCAATTTCTAAAGCTACAAATGGAACAGCAAAAACATGGGACGAACCACAATCGCAGTTACTTGACAGTCAGCAACCTTCAGAAGAAAGATAGCAACGAATTGAAGAACTACTATTGCAAGTCTTAACAAACAATTCAAACACAGAAAAATAATACAGCATTCTCGCAGGATTCTATTTGGAATGCAATAGACAATTTCTGTTACACGCCAGATGAGAATAAAACGTTTGCTGCTTAATATAGAAGGTATGAGGATTTCTTCAGTATAGATTGTAAAAATTGAACTGATCAGAAAAAAATTCGCTTGGTACTATGTAAATTAGATACCGTAGAACATGATAAGTTTGTCGATTTTATCCTCCCGAGGAAAACTTTTGAGCTAACTTTTACCGAGACGGTAAAACTCCTTACCAAACGTTTTAGTCCAAAAACTTCCCAATTCCACAAAAGATGGAAATGCCTAAACATTGTAAAAAATGACGAGGAAGACTTCTCTACTTATGCAGCGATGGTTAATAAACACTGCGATGAATTCCAGTTATCAGAACTCAGTGCAGACAATTTCAAATGTTTAATATTTGAACAAGGGCTTACGTCAAGTAAAGACTCAGAAATTAGATGTCGTGTACTAATTAAGCTGGAGAATGAACCAAACCTGACATTGCAAATGCTGACAGAAGATTGTCAAAGAGTAGAGATCATAAAAAAGGATTCAAAAGGCATTGAAACTGGCATCACTCAGGTAAAGAAATTATCCAGACAACCAAAAACTTACTCAACAAACAAAACCGAGTACAGAAGAAATAATAGTTACTTGAATCCTCATGCTTCTAAAGCAGAATTCATAAAAAGAAAAAATCCAACAAGCCCATGTAACCCATGTGGAGAATTACATCGGGTTCAAGACTGTCCATATATATCCAAAAAATGCTTGATATGTAAAAAAATAGGACATAAAAGTTCCCACTGTAGAAATAACAATAAAATCAAAAGTCGTGTACATCAAATATAACCAAGAAAGCCTATGATAATATGTCGTAATTAAAATCCTAGGTAAAGAGATTAAGTTACAACTCGATTCAGGCTCAAACCTGTCAATAATTAATGTACATACGTGGAATAGACCCACTATGTTAAAATCATGCAAAATAGCCAAAGCCGTTAATGGCACAAAAATAAATTTCGAAGGAGAATTTATCACTAACATCACACTACTTGGTACTACGAAAAAACTAAGAGTCTTCATACTGAAGAACACAGAAAACCTGTTCGGTACTGATTGGATACAGGAATTTAACTTGTGGTACCTGCCAATGTCTGCCTTCTGTATAAAAGTAGAATCACTTTCATCTGAGACGAAAAAACTGAAACCCAACCTAAAAAAAAAGATTTTGCAGAGGTGTTCGCACCTGATCTAGGAAAATGCACTAAAATGGCCGCAAAACTAGAGTTCAAATATTCAACCGGTTTTTAAGAGAAAACGCAACGTTCCGTTCGCGTTTCTAGAGAAAATTAATCAGGAATTAGACAGACCCGAGAGTATCGGTATTCTGTCAAAAACAGAATATAGTCTGTGTCAAAAAAAAAAAACATTTAAGGAAATTTGCGTAAGTGCTGATTTCTCAACCGGTTTGAATGCATCACTTAAAGACTACCACTACCCTCTGCCAAGCCCGAAGGAATTATATTTAGCAAATTAAACGGTGGTAGGGTCTTCTTAAAAATTGACCTTAGTGACGCATATCTGCAGATCCCGTTGAACAACATCGAGACCATATTAATGAAGTGTTCAAACGAATACAAGATTACGGTTTTAAGATCAAATAGAGCAAGTGTGATTTTTTTTTAGAAAAAATTAAATATTTAGGCCAGATCATAGACAAGAACGGTAGACGACCAGACCCTGATAGGGCCACGGCTATACGGGATATGCCGGCTCCCGGAAATACGACTTCACTTCAGAGTTTTCTTGGACTCGCCAATTATTATCAAAACTTCATTCCAAACATGCATGAACTGCACGCACCCTTACATCAACTCTTGAAAAAGAATAAAACTTGGACCTAGACTATAGAATGCCAAGCAGCGTTTGAAAAAATAAAAAATATTCTGACGTGTGAACATTTTCTTAGGCATTCCGATCCAAAACTGGAAATAATAATCGCTAGCGACGCCACTTTTTATGGATTAGGCTCATGTTTACTCTACAAGATGCCAGATGGTTCTAAGAAACCAATAGCCCACGCGTCAAGGACACTGCTTCCAGTGGAGAAACAATATTCCCAAATTGAAAAGGAAGCTCTCGGCATTATCTACGCTATACAAAATTTCATTGTTACCTTTACGGCAGACATTTGACTTTACAGACGGACCATAAACTGCTTTTGACCATCTTTGGGTCAAAGAAGGGACTACCCGTCTTTACTGCAAACCGAGTGCTAAGATGGGGGACCATCTTATTAAATTATGGTTTCAAGTTAGAATACATCTTTTCTAAGCAGATTGCACACGCTGACGGACTCTCAAGATTGATGCCCAAACAAAACGAGCCCTCGAGGACTCCGTAATTGCCGCATTATGCATTGAAAGTGAAATAAAGACCATGATATGTAAGACAATTAGAGAACTGCCAGTAACACTTCAAGAAATCAAATCCGAAGCAGTAAACGACAAATTTATTAAAGCCACAAAGCAAAACTAGCACAAAAAAGAATTTACCTCAGACATCTATTCAGTGTGTGATAACGTTTTGCTCTACAGCGAGAAAGTCATCATTCCGAAAACCTTACAAAAAAGAATGCTTAAGGATTTTTAGATGGGCCATCCGGGTATTAATCGGATGAAGAGCCTTATGCACAGCTTTGTGTACTGACCGAGTATGAACCAGGACAATCTTAATATGGTAAAAGCATGCAAAGGTTGTGCCTTGGCAGCTAAGGCACCACCCATTATCCACAAACCCTGGCCAAAGTCTGAACAACCGTGGTCCAGAATACACGTAGATTTTGCGGTACCACTGGAAAACTTTTACTATTTGATAGTGGTGAATAGCTTTTCTAAGTGGACAGAGGTTCTAAGATGTAGGAAACCCACCACAGCAATAATCATAAATTTCCTGCACGAGTTGTTCGCAAGATTTGGTGTTGTTGACTGTCTCGTCGGTGATAATGGCACTCAGTTTACTTCGACTGATTTCAAAGATTTCTGGGAGATTTTTCAGATTAAACACTTCACAACACCACGATACCATCCCAGATCTAACGGACAAGCGGAGAGATTTGTGGATACATGAAAAAGGGCCTTAAAAAAGGCACGCATCTCACCTACTGATATGGCTCTACAATGTTTTCTACAAGTGTTAGGGTCACTCCGAATCCTAACACAACATCAGTTCGATCTCCGACGGAAGCCATGTTTGGTCGAAAAATAAGTTTGGTCTTTGACAAACTTTTGCCAGGACAAACTAAGCAAAGTAAAACCTCTATGTTACCAAACAAACGTTATAATCCTGGAGATAAGGTTCATTTCAAAGGCTACAAAAATAATGTTTCTTTTTTGGGACTGGGAAAAATTAAGGAAAGGGAAAGGTACTTTTTAAAATTTGGGCTAATTTTCAGATCAATAGTTTGTTTACAACCTCCAGGAACTTAAAGGCAATATCAATACCCATCTCTTATCCACTTGACTCCAGTTCTTTTTACATCCCTTTGTATACCTTGTTCTCTTCCTTTCTCTACCTTTGCAACTGTCTTCACACCTGTGTTTCCATCCTTCTCTTGTCCTTTCTCTGACACACCCTGTAACTGGTTTGTCTTTCTCTTTACTCCCCTCCTATCTAACCTTTCACTCTTATGCAGCCCCCTGTGCATCAGTGGCATTACCGCTTTGCTTGGGGTGGAACAATTAAAAAAAATATTAAACATTTCAAATATATAAAAGCTTTGGCCCACATCGCTATCTATCTATCTATCTATCTATCTATCTATCTATCTATAATGATGTAAATATATTTTTAAGTTATGTTATATTTATAGGCAAAATTAATCACTCTGAGGGATAAAGCATAAGTAAAATAAAAGTAGACATTGAGGTAAAAATCCAGTGTTGACAAGCATAATACAATCTTCAAACCATGTATATTTGGGTCATGTACCTCTGCTTTGTAAATTATTTCTTTTGTGCTGCAGAGACCTTGAAGTGGACATTTATTTTTGTCCCTGCAGATGACCAAAACAAAATATATTTGGGCTCAAAGATGCCTTTAAGACCAATCACAGATCTACATTTAAAATAGAAAAATTAAAAAACAATACAAAATTGGCTAACCACATCTGGAAATGGGAAGCAAAATATGGAAAAAAAACCCAGAAATGGAGCATTATAAAAACAGCCAAGCGTTACAATGGTGGACAAATATGTGCCAAGAAGAAAAATTAGAAATTATGATATTTCCAAATGTTGCACACTTTCTTCTAATGAGTGCTGAGCCAGGGATCGAACCAGGGACCATTGGATTTCAATCCAAAGCTCTCCCAGCTGGTTTCTTGCTACGCCTCTTCGTCTTCCTCCTCCCACTTTCCTCCGTTTCTCTCTGCTTCTGCTTCTCGCCAAGAAATTGACGCCACTGCCTCCTCGGGTGAATCGGTCGGTCGGTTTTATCTATGACACTCTACCCATAATCCATTTCCTCAGTCTATAAAAATTCCACTCGGGGGCCCCCTCTCTTTTTTCCTTTAGAATGGGCTGAAGGTGGATTATTAAGACAGCGGTGAGTATTTTTTTTCTTTTTCTATATGATGGCGGTGCTTCTTTCTTTGGAACCGATTACTGCCCTGCACGCCAGACACAAACGAACCCTCTTTTTTCCAGAGCCGCCGCTAGTCTCCCTTTCATGTTCACACTCCCCCCTGGTCTCAAGACCACACATGTGGCAAGGCGGACGTGGCCGCTTGTTGCGGGCACTCCTACGAAGGGGGATTGTCTGGATTTCTTCATCTGAGCTCTCAGAAGTGGCATCGGAATTATCGGCAACAGCGTCGGGGTTCGCAGTCGGACCATCAGACTCGCGGGGCGTAGGTCGGATCCACAGTTCGTCATTGGATGATTCACCACTGCCGCTACTTATCAACGGATTCGTATTCAGGGCGGGCCGAATGTCCCTCACATGGCGTGGAGTACCATCAACCAGCACGGCCTGCTCACTGACGATGCCGGTGATTCGTCCCCTTCGAAAACTGGTGGTGCACCGGCTATTGGGAGGCTTCACCCAGACGGTGTCCCCTAATTCATACGGCCCTCTTGTTCCCCGCCGATCAGGCAGACGCGCGTCAATGCCCTTGATGCGCACTCGGATCGCATTGGCGGGTGCGCTCACAGCAGTCACAGCATCCCTCGGTGTTGCATTATATCTATAGACCGCTTCTGCAATAGTGCACGCCTTCCTGGCCGCGGTCCTCTTCACGCTTCGGTGGCACCGCTCTGCTATGCCGTTGCCACTCGGCACATATGCACATCGGTGTCTGAGCCTGATCCCCCACTCGTCTACAAAACGCCTAAACTCTACGCTGCAGAAGGCAGTGTCGTTGTCCGTGAGGATCTCTTCAGGCGGCCCCCTTTCGTAAAATATGGATTCCAATACACGGATGACACTGGAGGAGTCCTGTCTTGCCAACGGGCGCCAGATTGCGAACCTCGTCGGTCCGCAATCTATTAGTGCTGGCTGCCATAATGGGTTATGTCCATACCCAGTCGGCTCCAAGTCGTGTCTGTTCCCAGCCGACCCCTCCGCCATCTCGCTGGAGCGGGGTCGATCGACTGGCATGTTTGGCATTCCTTGACCACCGCTCTCACTGCACTTTTTGACACTGACGGATTGGTCAATTGTACAAAATAGCATGTCCGTCTCACTCCGGGGTGCCCACTGATGTGGTGTATTTCCCTGATTTTGTCCGCCGCCTCAACAGAGGCAGCACATAGTAACGGTACTGGCCCAGCTTCTTTCTTCACGGCGTCAATCCATCTCTGAGGCACCCGAGTGAGCCTATCAGCGAGGTTGCAGTTTGAGGTGACAAGTACCACATCCACAGACAGATTGTACTCTGTTACTAGCTTTCTTATGGTCTCCAACCTCCGTCTGATCAGCATCTCGCTGGCCGCCTTGGTGCGCACCCCGGCCTTACCTGTCAGTGTGTTCGATATCCAATGGTACACGCACAGCGAATCTGTGTGTATGTGTAATTTCTTGACTTTCCACTGGAGTGCCAGGTTAATGCCTTTCGTCACCGCATCGAGCTCTGCCAGGTTGATGTGAGCAGCGTCATTCGTTGGTCGCAGCCAGCAGGCGTCCTCAATCGCAGCTCCGTTCTTCTCCAGCAGCACACCAATCGCCACAGAGCTCGCATCCACCCACACACTCAATTCGTCTCCCTGCACGCACCAGTCTCCCTTTGCGGGGTCATCCTGCTTTACCCTTGCGATGGTCTCCTTCACCATGCGGACCAACAGATCGTCCGTCGTTTCATCATCCCAGTCTTTGGTGACTGCGCTTGCCCTCCTTTTTATGGTGCCTGTTGCTACACGAGTCCATCCACACACTGGTAGGTGCCCCACAAGTTTTCCACACAGGGAGAAGACCACTCGTCTCGTGAAGACTTCGGGTACTTCAGGAACTGCAGTTCCGCGCCCCCACTTCAAGGTCCCCCGCTCATTTCGAACTTTCAGGCCCAAGACACGGGCGCCATCCTCCAAATGTTCCGGGTCCTTGCAAATCAGGCCAAACTCGGCCAGTGTGGTCCTTACGCGTGATGATGATACAACGTCTTCGTTCACGTATATATCATCAAGGTACGTCGATGTCCCCTCTTTCATTGTTTTTTGCTGTGACAACACAGCGTTGACTATGGTCTTCATTATTTGGGGTGCCACGTTCAGCCCGAAGCCCAGTCTGGCAAGGCAGTACCTTCTGCCGGCAAACACCACCGTCTGAAACGGCCACATCGTCTCGCTGACCCGGACCTGCAGATACGCTTTTCTTAGATCCAGCAGGGACACATTGGAACCCTGCTGGCGCCATTCTCGTAGCTTGCTGGCGCAAACATCAGCATCTGCCGTAAATGCATCAACATGCGCATTTAGTTCGCGGTAGTCCATCACTGGCCTCACTTTTGCTTTGTTGTGCTGAGTAACCGCCATCAGCGGGATCAAACCTTTTGGAGGTCCAAGTTTCTCATAGGGGTAAGGAATTAACCAGCCATCCTTGATCCATTCACGAAGCTCCTCTTCGTATGCAGGTCTTATTTGGTCGGGCACATGGTACTCGGCTACTTCGTTCCGCAATTTTGCTGGCTCCTGATTTCCCGACCACTTACATGAGGCGGTCCAAGCCTTCTGGTGCTGGTCAAATTCGACACTAAAGTCTGGCTGGTCGATCCTCAGCGCTGCGCACACTGGGGTCTTCTCCTGAAACTGCACTGCCCCCGTCTGCGTTATGTGAACACCACCTAGGGCTCTGATGGCATCATAGCCTAGAAGCAGGTCAAAGTTCAGTGGTTTTTTGAGCGCTACCAGCGCCTCGACGTTGGCCGAGTTTCCTGTTCTTGTACGGATGTTTATCGCACCCACCCCGCAACATGTCCGCGATTCTCCACTGATGGTGGTTACCCTGACACCCTTCTCCTTCCAAGTGCGGCAGAGGTCCACGAACACTATGGTGCGGGAGCACCCGGAATCGAGGAGTGCTGAGCACAATGTCTCGTTGACATAGACCTGAATGATCGGAAGCGCCTCTAATTTCTGCTTTGGGGAAAGGTCGACGCCGGCACCTTGTCCCCGGCCCCGTTTCCCGCACAATCCCGGGCCATATGTCCGGTTTCATTACACCGGTAGCAGCGAACAGCTGTCAGTCGCCGTCTGCAGTTCCTTGCAATGTGGCCCTGGCCATCGCACCTATAACACACGACCCCACCACGCGGGCTAAGCCCCTGAGACGGTTTATCATCACTCGGTGTGGATTGTGCAGCGGCGATTACCGGATCTCTCAGCTCGGAATTATCCTTCATCACGGTTCTGGCTCGGTCCACCAGGTCATTAAGGGACAACGAGGTTATGTTTGAGCTCGCCCGCAGGAGCTGTTTTGCTCCGGTTGGGAGCCCCGCCAGAAATTTATATGCCAAGGCCCGCTCGGGCAGTCCACCGAACAACACCGTCAACTTCGTCAGCTCGGCCAAATATACGTCCACAGTTTCGCCAGGATGTAATTGTCTTGCTTCAAATTGCTCCCAGGCAGTGGCGGGGTCGATAGCAAACGCTTTGTATAGGGCTGCCTTGATCCTCTCATAATTCTGTTTTTCTTCAGCACTGAGCTGTTGATACACAGCGAAAGCCCCACCGGACAAACGCAGAGGAATCACATGTTCAATGCTTTTGACACCAGACAAGAGACAATGCAGTTCCACTTTTTCCACCCAGTCAAGTACTGGGGTCGAGCCACTGAACTCTGGAATCAATTTCAGGTCGAACCTGTCCCCCATTAGGCCGAAATAGCTTGTTGCACACTTTCTTCTAATGAGTGCTGAGCCAGGGAACGAACCAGGGACCGTTGGATTTCAATCCAAAGCTCTCCCAGCTGGTTTCTTGCTACGCCTCTTCGTCTTCCTCCTCCCACTTTCCTCCTTCCACCTTTTCACTGTTTCTCTCTGCTTCAGCTTCTCGCCAAGAAATTGACGCCACTAATTCACCGGGTCAATCGGTCGGTTGGTTTTATCTATGACACTCTACCCATAATCCATTTCCTCAGTCTATAAAAATTCCACTCGGGGGCCCCCTCTTTTTTTTCCTTTAGAATGGGCTGAAGGTGGATTATTAAGACAGCGGTGAGTATTTTTTTTTCTTTTCTATATGATGGCGGTGCTTCTTTCTTTGGAACCGATTACTGCCCTGCACGCCAGACACAAACGAACCCTCTTTTTTCCAGAGCCGCCGCTAGTCTCCCTTTCATGTTCACACCAAATAAAGACAAACTGTTAAATGAAAGAACAGAAATTATGACTAAATGTGTTCACACTAAGAAATACCTCTTAGTTTTATACAACCATGGATGAAAACATCATAACTCATTTTAATTTAAACATTGCATGGTCATAAAATCCCTGACACGTGAATGTTCAAATAAAACATTGTTACAAGAGTGTTCTTAAAAAGAAAAACGGTAAAATCAGTTATTAAAAATCACCTGAAGACACCACTCATGGTAGAAACCTCGGTAGCGAAATAACTCATTTAAAAATAGAAAATATTCAAAAGTTCTACAATATAATTGTATTGAACACTTTTTAATACAAATGTGTACTGGTCTAACCCTATTAGGACCAAATACTAAGTATTAAACAATCAATATATATATATATATATATATATATACAGGGTGAGATGGATTAATTGTCACCATTTTATATTTTCATTTTGCGCATGTGTGTTGCTTGTTTTTGATTTTGTCAAATGCACAGTAGGGTCAGTTGGGCACTATTTGTGAGAAAAAGAGAACCATGACACAATAAAATTTGGAAACGGCAAGCTGTACTGCTTGGCATTTGTGCCGGAAGCTTGTGCTAGAATCTCCAAGATGAACATTTCAGACTGTTTGGGTGTCAATCTGCGGACAGATCAGAGGATTTGGAAAGAGTCGGATGATATATTCAGTCAACATTTTTTTTAATCCTGTCACCCCAAGCAAGGCATTCCACTGCCACTATAGTGCAGGGGGTTGCATAGAGGAATTGGGTATGGGAAATGTCAGAAGGAGGGTGACAGACGACTTAGGATGTACATAGGAGAGAGTGGGTGCGAGTTAGTGTGTTAGGAGGTGTCTATTGACCTTATATTTAAACTCCTGGAGGTTGTAGCCGTCGGGGAAGCAAGCATGCGGTCGGAAATTCCACAGGCGGGAAGTGCGAGGAAAGAAGCTGTTGGAGTAGAAATTGCGGTTACATTTCATCGGTTTCACTGTAAAAGGGTGGGACCTAGTTGCCAATCTAGTATCTCCTGCAAACTCACATCTAGGGGGCACCAGTGATTTAAGTTCGTCAGAGCAGAAGCCATGAAAGTATTTATAGAAGAGGCACAGGGAAGCCACGTCACGCTGGTGAGAGAGAGACTGCACTCGGTCAGCCAAGTCGGTATCAATCACATTACAGCTTCTTCGCTGTATTTTGTCAAGAACCCCGAGGAGAATAGAAAGGGCACCCGACCAGATGTGGCAGCAGTACTCAATACACGGGCGGATGGTGGATTTATATAATTGCAGGATAGATTCAGGCAGAAAGAATTTCCGGGCCCTGCACAGAGAGCCGACTTTCATAGCTGCGGATTTAGCAATGGATTCGACGTAGTCATTCCACTTGAGGTCCGCTGAGAGTGTCTGGCCAAGCAGGCGTAGTGATTTACTCTCTGAGAGGCAAGCCTGTTCCATGCTAATGAGAGGGAAGTGTGGTTGTCTGTGGTAGTTAATTGACAGCAGCTTCGTTTTGGAAGAATTGAATTTTACAAGCCATTTCTTACCCCAATCCACCACGGATTGGAGGTCCTTCTCAAGCTTGGCAGCAAGGTTTGCCTTGTCATCAACACCAGATTTTTGATCAAGGTGAGAGAAAACTGTGGTATCATCAGCGTACATGCCTACTTGTGATCTTATGGCATCGGGGAGATCATTGATATAGATTAGAAAGAGCGTAGGACCTAAGATAGAGCTTTGGGGTGCACCCGCATTTGTAGGGTAGTTCTGGGAGGCATGTCCGTTTAATACCACCTTCAGTGTGCGGTTAGAGAGGAATGACCAGAGTAATTCCAACAAAAGTCCAGTTATGCCATAGCTTCGCAGTTTCCGTAGAAGGCCGGCATGCCATACTCTGTCGAATGCTTTAGAGATATCCAAGGCAACGGCTTCACCATTCTTGTCGAGAGCCTGGTATATATACTCGGTGATGGTCGTTAGCATATCAGCAGTGGACCTGGTGAAGCGGAAGCCATACTGTTTGTCCGAGAGAAGCCCGTGAACGACCTCGGCATTGATAATGGCTTCGAACACTTTGCCGAAGATCGGAAGAAGGCTGATGGGGCGGTAATTTGCGGGGTCTGATGGTTCACCAGTGTTCTTGAATATTGGAATCACAGAAGAAGACTTCCAACAGGCAGGGAAGCAGGAGGAAGATAGGCAGAGGTTGTAGAGTTTAGAAAGGATAGAGGAGAGTTCAGGGGCACAATTCTTCAAAACTATGCTTGGGATTCCATTCCCACCACTCGCTTTGTGAGGGTCCAGTTTTGAGATTATGCTAGAAATCAGCGAGGGCGTGATGTGGACGTCATTCAATTGTGCCTCAGTTCTAGATGGGAAATCGGGTGTATGGATTCCAGACGAATCCAGAGTCGAATTAGTCGAGAATCTATGGGCAAAGCATTCAGCCTTGTTCGCTGAGGAGGTGAGGACCTCAAACTCGTTTATTAGTGGGGGTATTGAGTACTTACTCTTGCTAAGCACACGTTTGCAGAGGCGCCAGTAGTCTTTGGTACCGAACTTGGAGGATGCTATGTGCTGCTTCATCCTGGCAGCAAACAGCATCTTAGCTTTGCTAAGTATCTTTTTACACTTATTACGAGCTGAGGTGAAAAGACGCCTGTTTTGGTCTGACATGTGGCTATGATAAAGCCGGAAGAAGTGATTTCGGTGGGCAATGGCGGACAAGCAAGCGGGCGAGAACCAGGGAGACGAATGGGATTTAAGCTGAAATTTCCTGGCAGGGATGAATGCATCAATGCCAGCCTTAACCCAGTAGGAGACATCTGATGCACAGTCTTCGATGGGAAGACTAAAAACATTGTTCCAAGGGATGTCACAGAGGAAGTCACGGAACGAATCCCAGTCTTCTCTTTGATAGCAGCAGGATATTCTTTTGGTCTGGGTTTCTTGGGTAGGGGTGGAGTGGAACGAGATGTTGACAGAAACTACGGCGTGGTCAGAATTTCCGAGAGGGCAGAGCAAGAATTTGAGGTGGAAGTGAAGCAGAGGTCTAGTAGCAAGTCCCTTAAGTTAGGGCTATTGGAGAAATGCGTGGGGAAGTCCACCACTTGCATAAGGGATTGGGAGATCGAAAAATTAAAGGTGTGGACACCAGCAGGGTCTGTTACAGTGTTTTCCAGCCACTTAGTGTGGTGGGCGTTAAAGTCGCCAAACACGAAAATATGGGCAGATGGGTGCAAAGAAATGGCCTTGTCGATATTGTCAGAGATGCTGTCAAGTACGGAACAGTCAGAGGAGGGGAGCGGTAGAGGAAGAAGAGATGGCTAACAGAGCTTAGAAGTGAGAGACGGAAGCACATGAAAGACTGGTCCAGGGATTCGAGAGATGTTACTCTAGCTAGGGGGAGGTGTTCACTGACATATACACCAAGCCCATGCATATGGATGTTGGAGTCCTTCCTGAGGAGGGGTAGGTAACCAGGAACATAGAACTCAGAGGAGGGGATAGACGGGTCAAGGTTAGTTTCACATAGGGCTAAGATATCAGGTGAGTTAGTTTGGAGGAATGCTTCTACGCTATAAAAGTTAGTGCGGATACCGCGTATGTTAGTGAAAGAGACACAGAGAGGTTTGGGCGTTTTCCGAGTAGCTGGTTTGATTTTGGTATTTTGTTTGTTCTTTTTCATGGTGTTTTGGTTGAGGAGAGAGGACTAGGGCAGAATCAGTTGGTTACTATTTGCAGCATGTGAGGAATGGAGACTGGCGCAGCCTGCAGCATAATGTGGCCTCGGGGTTGCCCACCGGAGGTTCATGAAGGGACGCCCGTCCATGCATGGCATTTGGAGTGAGCAATGGTGATGGCAGCATTATATCTCCATTCATCTTCTCACAGAGCATCAGACTCAACATAGGTCTACATGAAAATGCCTTGAGGAGATAGTGCTGCTCTGGGTCAACAGGGTGGCTGCTGGAAGATCTAGCAACTGGGCTCTGCACCATGCTACAAAAAGAGGAGAATCCAGTCATATCTCTTAGACAATTACTGTAACCACATCACCACTTACATCTGGCCACTTAACTCCTCAGATTGCAGCCCCCCCTCCACTGATTATTATGTGTAGGTTGCAGTTGTATGAAAGACCAAAAGAACTCCTTGTACTACCAAAGATGAACTGAAGTCAAGGATTATAGCTGTATTCACTAACTTAGACAAGGAGACCTTTTACAAGAGTTGCAGGAGATTCTGAAGTCATTTGGAGGCCATGTGCAAAATGAAAAGTTCAGTTTGAAATTCCAACTGCCTGAAGAAGGTCAGTGTGTACAACAGCTGAAACATCATGAATATGGCAATAAAAATGAAGACAACCACCATTTTAGATCTGAAAACCTTTTTTTACCTGGAAGCAATTTTAGTTAAAGTAAACCGTTTTTGAAGAAATCTTATATACAAAAACATCTAATGTTTGTTCAAGAGAATTTATATATGCTAGTTACCTACTAGGATAATATTCTCTAGTCTGATGAGACAAAGACAGATCTAATTTCCCTCAACCCATGTCATCAATATTTGAGAAAGAATAAAGAATTCTTGTCAAAGAACATTGTAAAGAATATTGCCAACATAACCAAACTTTGCTTTGTAGTTGAGAAAATCAATCTATCGATATATGAGTCTTCTGACTTGAGCCTGACTGAAGATTTATTTCCATGCTCATCATGACTTTATAATTTGAACCAACTGAAGATTTATCACAGAGAAGAGTTCAAAATACCAGTTGAAAAGTGTTCAAAGCTAACAACTATTTACAGGAAGCAAATGAAAGCCACTGCAGTGAACAAAGGCTTTTTTGCAAAGTTTTAGGTTCTATTTGATTTTATTTTGTGTAGTGTAATAATAATAATATTACATTGATGTAGCATTGATCGACTACAATCAGTCATTGCGAACTCCATGATCTTGTTGATGGCTAATAGTATAAGTTACACCAGGGCTACAAACAGTTTCAAATTTCGAGTTATCTGTCTCCTAAACTGGTAGAAAGCTTAACATGGCTTAGTATTTAATCCATAAATTGGGAGACAGAGACAAGAGATGGATTCCTACCTTTTGTTAGGTTATTTGTGCAAAAATGAATGTGAAAACCTGGCTGAAATTTGAACTCAGCTTATCAAGTTTTCATTCCAAGCCACTAACCATTACAATACTATGATGCTAAGTACGACATTCTCTACTTGATACCACTTTGTTTAAAGAACTGAATTCTTTTCTACTCCATCTTTTTTAAATATTTAGTAAGAATCTTGTTTGAGGAAGGTTTTGAAAATGAAATACAATTAGGTGCTTGAGCAGAACCATTATTCTAGGCATACCATCAGTGATTCAAAATCAGTGGTTTAAAAAAATTTGTAATTCCCTAACTTGAAACTATTTATATAGTTGTGCTCATCTTCATCAACTTTGGGATTTTAATGAAGAGAACAAGATTCACCATGAATAGTGATTGAAAATACAAGCAGAAAACCGTTCAACGATAACAAACTATCTTAGATTCTCTTTGATTCTGCCTTGTGTCAGACATGGAACACCTTTTCAAATATATGTTGACATTTATGCTCATATTGTAATGATGAAACGCATGTGTCATGCAGTTTTGGAAAAAATATTTACTGTATATGCTGGTAAATCAGGCAATAAATTTGCTTTTATACGCATTACTAGCAGTATAGCCTGGCGTTGCTCGGGTGTAATGAAAGATTTAAAACTAATCCATGGTCTTAGAGCTCAGACTCTTTGGACGTTGGCACAAAAGACTAAAAAGCAATAGTTGTTTCCAGTTAAAGCAAAACCATAGACTGAAAGAAAAATGAATGGATGTAAGTCAAATTTTGATTTCCTGGTATCAATATCAAATAAGTTTTTTCGTCGTAAACTGAATTTTGAAGGCTAAATAAGTCCTCTGAGTAAATGGTATCATGGATGAGAATGAGAACTACAATTATATCTACTTAGAGCCAAATCTGAAGCAAAAACTAAAGTAAAACGGCTGAAAAAAATACAGACATACAGGCAGATAAACAGACACACACACAAACATCTTGCCTTTTATATATATATATATATATATATATTATCGATTTTCTGCACTATTATAAGAACTGCAACCTTGAAACTTCTAAATATCGTTTCTAATATCTTTGTCTATGAGTGTATCAAATTTGATTAAAATCGGACCACTATTTCTATAACCTGATTTTTTGATTATCAATTTTCAATATTTATCGGGGGTACCTCAACACAAAACCGAGCTAAGAACACTCATAGATGCTTATAGTACAGCTGTGTAAATTTTCAAGAAAATCGGTTGAGCCGTTTTGGAGTCTATAGGTAACGGACACGCACACACACACAAACACAAAGTTCCATTTATGAATAAGTTTAGATTTAGATATACCAACTCCAGTCATGACTAGAGCCATCCTTACATAGTTACGTAGCCCCCTGCACATGAGTAGCGTTACCGCCTTGCTTGGGGTGATACGATTAAAAAAAAAAGTATTTAATGTTGGTAAGCATTTCTTGCTCAGTCTAGGCAGTCTAGGCTTCAAGCACTTTACTGAGTAGGTAAGTTTGTCTTTAGGCCTTTTTTTGTTTTGTCCTTTTTATTCAAAACTATCTGGATAAGAGTTTTAGGTTTTGGCAAACTGTCTATTGGTTCAACTAACAATTTTTGTTTTTCTTTAAAAGTATCTTTCTCTCTCTCTCTCTCTCTCTATATATATATATATATATAGTTTACTATTTACAGTTGTTACCAAAACTCACACCCCTGAAGATGATCTCAGAAAGAAGTTGAAAGTACTTGGGTACCTTGAGAAATGAAGGCAAACAATATCTGTTAATGCTATGACTCATTTCTGACATCTTTTGATTGTAATACACAAAAGATTATTCATGAGTATGAACGGATTAGGGTTAATGTTTTCAATTTATTTAATCTAACATGTTTAAAAGAAAATTTGCTGCCTAAATACACAAATTTTAAATATATATACATGCATACAAATACATAATAAACAAGCTCGTACTCATAATCATATGATATATAATTAAAATGAAAAAGTAGATATTGTTTCGTGTACTAAATACATTTTTCCTAAACTTTTTAAATGTATTTTGTATATTTGTTGAACTTTTTGTTCCCCCTTAGAATGGCAAAGTTGAAATTTATATGTCGGATCATTCGGAGTTAAGCACTTACCATAGGTAATGCAAAAAATTGATTTTTCTAGTATCTATTGAGATATATATATATTTTTTCCCACATGAGACATATTTTTTGTCCATTGGTTTTATTTACTTAAGAGATAAGATATAAATATTTAACCAGACTTTTACATATTTAATATGAACAAGTAACACGTTTTTCAATTTTTATGCAATTTCTTTTGTTTTTTATGCAATGAAACACACACACACACACCCACACATATAAACTCTGTGCACTGGGTAATTGAAAACAAAATCATACTATAAAGGTATACAATAGAAAGAATAAAAATTAAAAACTGCCTTGTTAATGCCCCTAATACTTCTGATAGTGAGACTGCCATATAAAATTAAATTAGGTTGACATCCATTTTTGTTTTGCTAAAAGTTTATTATGATTTATTTATAATTTGTTTTTTACACATCTGTCTAGCTCTCTGTATCTCTCTCTCTCTCTCTCTATATATATATATATATATATAGTCATCTGCAGACAGATCTGTTTTGCTGTATCACAGCTCATCAGTATGGTTGGACAGCCGATTGCTTTTTTATCCAGGATTGAAACCTGACCGAATTGGCGTCAGTCAGTGATTTTACCTCGGAGCTATGGGCGCTCGATAGGAGGCAAACTGTTTAGCAAATATATTATCATTATACATGCCCAATAGCTGAGAGTGTTCTTATTCATTTCTGAATGAATGATGTGTGTGTGTGTGTGTATATATATATATATATATATATATATATATATTTAGTATATCGAGGCAGCAAGTAATTTTCTAAACATATGCTGTTAAATATAAGAGACAATGAATGTCTATTATGTTTAATCATGAGCCGTTCTAAACGTCGTATTTTTGCTTTAATTTCAGTTGAAAATAAAGACAAAAATTCTCCAACATTTGGATAATTATTTATTGGTTTTCTTCTAAGCTTTCGGCTCACATGAGCCATCTTCAGAGAGGTTGTTTAAACTGAAATATTATAAAATCCACCATCACCGACGATATTATTTTGTGTTGACATAAAACTTTGCTTGGCAACGGCAATAGTTACCAAAAATCATAAACGCAGTTCTTAAGTTTGCGATGCGGTTTTATGACGTCACACTGCAGGATAGCACGAAATGACAACAAAACCGTGTAGTCAAATGCAGTGTAATATGTCTTTATTTTCAACTGAAATTAAAGCAAAAATATGACATTTAGAACGGCTTATGATTAAACATAATAGACATTCATTGTCTCTTATATTTAACAGCATATGTTTAGAAGATATATATATATATATATGTGTGTGTGTCTGGAATAAGTTCTCTGTGTTTTCTAACAGATGGCGTTCCCAGAACTGTCTGCATGGACTTTCATATAGTTAAAGCGTCTATAAGGAAGTACTATAAGCAAGCTTAAAATTCAGTGTATGTAATTTCATGGGAGATTAACAATACTCTGGCACACTAAAAAAGTTTGAAGAGGAAGAATTGAAGGCATTTCTTCATGAAGACTCATGTCAGGCAAGAGCTATCTTGCAGAATCATTAAGAATTGATCACACAACAGTTTGGAAACACATTTGAAAGCATTGGGAATGATTCAAAAGCAAGGACATTGAGTGCAGTATCAGTTGAAACCAAGAAATGTTGAACGGCATCTTGTTACGTGCGGCCAGCTGCTTCAACAGCAGAAAAAGAAAGGTTTCTTCACATTGTATCATGACCAGCAATGAAAAGTGGAGATCTAACCTTATGTATAAATGGAACTTTGTGTGTGCGTGTGTCTGTGTGTGTGTCCATTACCTATAAACTTCGAAATGGCTGAACCAATTTTCTTGAAAATTTACACAGTTGTACTATAAGCATCTGCAAGTGTTCTTAGCTAGGTTTTGTGTCGAGGTACCCCCGATAAATATCGAAAATCAAAAAAATCGGGTTATAGAAATAGTGGTCCGATTTTAATCAAATTTGATACATTTATAGACAAAGACATAAGAAACGGTATTCAGAAATTTCAAGGTTGCAGTTCTTACAATAGTGCAGAAAATTAATAATATATATATATATATATATATATATATATATATATATATATAAAAGGCAAGATGTTTGTGTGTGTGTCTGTTCATCTGCCTGTATGTCTACGTTTTTTTTTCAGCCCTTTTATTTTAGTTTTTGCTTCAGGTTTGGCTCTAAGTAGATATAATTGTAGTTCTTAGTCTCAGCCATTTACTCAAAGGACTTATTTAGCCTTCAAAATTCAGTTTATGATGAAAAAAACTTATTTGATATCGATACCAGGAAATCAAAATTTGACTTACATCCATTCATTTTTTTTTTCAGTTTACAGTTTCACTTTAACTGGAAACAACTATTGCTTTTTAGTCTTTTTTGCCAAGATTCAAAGAGTCTGAGCTCCAGGACCATGGATTAGTTTTAAATCTTTCATTACACTCGAGCAACGCCAGACTATACTGCTAATCCTACAATAAACCTAAGCATAGAAGTTCATGGGGTAAGCTCAACCATGCATCTACATTGGCAGCAAACCTGAATATCCATGGTTTGAAGTTTTTGCTCTGCATTTGGTGAGATCAGATGGGTGTAGTATATTATGAGCTGCTCAAACCAACTGAAACCATTACAAGAGATTGCTGTTGACTATAATTGATGTGTTTGAGCCGAGCGTTGAAGAAAATCAGCCTCTATATGGGCCGAGACACGACATAGTGATTTTGCATCAAGACAATGCTAGGTCACATGTTGCAAAACGATTGCAAACCGACTTGGAAATGCTTAAATGGGAAGCCCAACTCCATTCAATCATCATAACTGATGGCATATGGCATGTCTGAGAATATGCCAAAGAATGGGACAATTCTTGGTGAGGTTCAAAATATTTGTCATTTTTTGACATGGAATTAAAATGCTGCCAGAAAAATTAGAAAAAGGAGTGGATAGCAATGAACAGCACTTTCAGTGACATGTTTCTTACTAAATTCTGTAAATAAAACATTACTTTTCATGAAAAATCAGCAAGAACTTATTCAAGGTCTGAATATATATATATCTCGTGTATTGAATACTACTGCCACATCTGGTCGGGTGCCCCTGCTATTCACCCCGGGGTTCTTGACAATGTAATGTGATCAATGCTGACTTGACAGTTCGGCTGCAGTTGCTCTCTCACCAGCATGACGTGACTTTCCTGTGCCTCTTCTATAAATACTTTCATAGTGTCTGCTCCAATAAACTTAGATCACTGGTGCCCCCAAGGTATGAATTTACATGAGCTACTAGATTAGCAACTAGGTCCCACCCTTTTACAGTGAAACCAATAAAATATAACTGCAATTTCTACTCTTCTTTTCATGCACTTTCCACCTGTGGAATTCCCTTCCGTATACTTGCTTCCCTGACAGCTACAATCTCCAGGAATTTAAATGTAAGGTCAACAGACATCTCCTATCTCCTATCACACTCTCGCATCCATTCTCACAAGCTTTTTTTCTCCTCTACTCCACCCACATCCTCGGTATCCTCATCCGTCTGTTACCCTCCTCCTGACAACTAACCCCTCTTTCTCATCACTTTCCTCTATGTAACCCCCTGTGCAACAGTGGCAGTCGAATGCCTTGCTTGGGGCGAGATGATTAAATATATATATATATATATATATATATATATATATATATATATATATAATCACTACAAATGCTATTTTTAGTGGCTACTCACATTTGGGTAGACACTCCCTTTCTTTATTAAACAATATATTTAGTTATTTTTCCCTGCCTGCCTGAATATTCAAGAAATTTAATTAAAAAAGACTGTGCTGTTTGCCAGTATTCAAACTTGCATCCCTCTAGGCAGAAGAAGCTCATCATTAGATCTGATGGGTTTTAACAGTCATGAAGAAGCTTTGTTGATCAGGCAAGGCTAAATATTGCCCTTAAGCAAAATCTTTCTCATCATAGATTCTCAAAATTTTGTATCTACACAGTTTTGTAGCCAAACATAAACAAAACAATTTCTAAAGAAGTAATGAATTTATTTATTTATTAGTCCAACAAATTTTTTTTTCTTTTTGAATGTATGCTATTAAGTAGGCACTGGAGGGAGTCATCAATGATGTAATTTTACTTGATTCATCAAGGAGTTTCATGTCTTCCAACATCATGCTGACCCAATCAGGGAAGATTGAGCCCTGATCACCACTTTGCAAGCAAACACTAGCAGAGGCACTGGCTTTTATAATACATTGGACAAACTTGGACTATGTCTTCTGCCCACCTGATTGGGTGTTCGTAACAAACAATCCACTGCACAAACTGACTTAATATTGTCCATCTGTGTGCGTGACTAGTTTATTTGTTTTGGTGAACAGCAGTTTCATTCGGTAAATGAGGGGGTAATTTCATATTCTTAAACTTAACTCCCTATTGTTCGTCAAATGAGGTCTGCTGACTTTGATAATTTTAGTTTTGATTTGTGCAATAAAATCTATAGCTTAAAACTAAAAAAAAGAAAAACACAAGTTAAACAATTGTTAAGAAAAGACTAATTAAATACACTATGTACAAATTACAATAGCGAAAAGTACAAAATAATTGTGTAAATCTGCTAAATATCAAAAAGAAGTAAATAAAATAAAAATATAGTATTTACATTATTCGGACTATTGTCCTCATCTTTGTTGCCATTTACATGACCTTTCGGCAGTTGTATGTTCTAGCCATCTTCAGGTACTAGCAATTTTGTACAACAACCAAAACATTGTACAAATGGCAACATAGATGAGGACAATAGTCCAAATACTGTAAATACTACCTCATCTCAGAAATATAGACAAATAGAATGATCTATTATTAAACATCGTACAAATGGCAACAAAGATGAGGACAATACTCCAAATAATGTAAATACTGTAAATACTACTTCATCTCAGAAATATAGACAGAAATAAAAATAAGATTTGATGTTAAAAAAGTAAAAATAAGCACCGCTGCAGAGTTGGGTGTATTTTTGTTGGTGGAAACAAATAAGATCCAGTCAAAATTTTTGCCTTAAGTGCATTGTGGTGCAGTGGATAGCAACTCAGAACGACAAATTGGGTTGTGGAGTTCAAATTCCAGTTGAATCCCTTGCATTCACTTACGCACAAATACTTTTGGGGAAGGTATTAATTTATCTCTTCCCTCCAGTTATGTATTAAATAATAGGACAGATTGGGTTCTATAGCCTTGGCTGGCAACCAGTCTACCACAGAAAGCAATGGCAACCTACTGTGGGATAATTTTCTGCTCAGTCAGTCATGTCTCTTTCAAGACATGATCGCCCAAAGTGTGTATTATGTATGGCACTTCACTGACTGACTGATAGTCCAATTAATTTGTTTTATGCATTCCACATTTTCTTTGTTTTAAAATGTAACTTAGTGTGCTGACATCAAAACTGAGGTCAGGTCTTGTTTGGGTGGCTAGCCAGTTCAGCAGACCTATTAGCTGTCTACATTTGGTGATCTCAGTTGGAAATATCTTGTCTTCCAGTCTTCTGCCATTTTGGCAGATGAATGTGTTCAAGTTTCTATACATATTCATCCTGTCCAGTTCTAATGTTTTCATCTGATTTGTTTATTTCCAATCCAATGTACTGAAAATTAACAATTTTGTCAGATTTTACTTTGAAAAGGGTACAAAGATTATTAATGACTCGGTTCTCAAAGGTTTCTAACCCAGCAAAGCAGAAATCATCAACATGTGTGGCAATTATTTTGTTTTTTTTTATATTATCATATCACCCCCAGCAAGGCATTTTACTGCCACTGTTTTGCATGGGGTTACATAGAAGGAAAGTTATGAGAAAAAGTGACGCGTTATAGGGGGTGTCAGGAAATGGGTAAGAGAAGGATGAGAATATTGATGAGAGTGGAGTGGATGAAGAAAGGAGCATGAGAGAGAGGATGCAGGTTAGTGAGATAGGAGATGACTATTGACTTTACAATTAAATACTTGGAGATTGTAGCTTGAATTATCTCTTGAAGCTTGTTTTTAAAGTGCCATGTGAAGATTGCCTGGTCATGCTTTGAAGGTGTGGCCCCTAGCTTCAGCAGCTTCTCTCACCAGGATCAGAAGGCCATACACACATTTAATGAGGAGGCACATTTGTTTCTTTAGGAGGAAGAATGTAGATTTGTCGATCTAACTGCTTGCTCTCTAAAAATGCAGTTTTGATCTCCATAAAAAAAGGTCTACAATTTATGGGAAGAAAATTATGTTTTTATTCACTAAAGATTAACATAAAAAGGTAAGTGGCAGAGAAAAGTAACTTCAAAAAGGGAAAAGTTCCAAATGAAGGGGTCACAAATCAAGATGTCAAATTTTATTTTTAGCACCCTCTTTAAACTTTGCATCCTGATAATTTGGGTTTAACTGTGTCTAGGCAGGATCTTGCCAGGAGCCTAGTGAAGCAGTCTGCTGTATTCTTTTCGGTTGGAACTTAATTTAATTGTATTGTACCATCATTAAATTTTTTCCCATATAAAATGATATTTTCTATCTATATGTTTTACCCATTGGTGTGTCATAGAATTTATTGCTATGCAAATTGTGCTCTGATTATTTGAATGTGACATTGCTTGTTTCAGTTCCTTTGTACAGTTCATCTAGTTCATCAACTGCAGAGGTTGTTTTGCCTCCTGTATGGTTGGTATCATCGCTACATATTCACATTGTTTTTAATCATTTCACCCCAAGCAAGGCATTAACGCCACTGATGTGCAGGGGGTTACATAAGAGAGTTGAAGTATTAGGCAAGAGGAGAGTGAAGACAAAGATGAACCAGCTACAGAGGGTGAAAAAGAAAGAGCAAGAGAAGGATGTGAACACAGGAGTGAAGACAGTTGCAAAGGTAGAGAGAAGGAAAAAGAACAAGATACACAAGGTGATGTAGAAAGGGCTGGAGTTAAGTGGATAAGAGATGGGAATTGACTTTGCATTTAAATTTCTGGAGGTTATAGCCATCAGGAAAGCAAGTATATAGAAGGAAGTTCCACAGGCAGGAAGTGCAAGAAAAGAAGCTGCTGGAATAGAATTGTCACCTGCATTTGGTTGAACTAACTGTAAAAGGGTGGGACCTTGTTGCCAGTCTGGTTGCCCAAGTAAATTCTTGTGGAGAGGGCACCAGTGACCCAAGTTCATTAGAGCAGAAGCCATGAAAATATTTATAGAAGAGACAGAGGGAAGCCACATCCCAATGAAGAGAAAATGGCTGGAATCGATAATGATGTAGATAAAGCTACAGTAGGCACTTTTTGCTGCTCCAAGCAATAACTGGTCCTCGTTCATTTAGGGAGAAACAATATCTGGGAGTATTTTTCCGAGGTTTTCAGAGCTTCCCCAACCAGCATCAGTAAATGCTGTTCACTTCAGACAGCTTTTACATCTCCTTAAAGATAAACAAAAATCAATAGTTCCTTTCAAATATCTCAATACATGTTTCAATGCATTCCAGTGTTCTTTTGTGGGTTTCTGGTTGTACTGGGATAATTTATTCATGACTTAGGAAATATGAAGCGTGATACAAGTTGATAAGTAAATTAAGCTTCCTATAGCTGCTCTATGTTTTGTAGGGTCAAAGGCATCAGATTTTTTTTTTTTTTAATAATTTCTCTTTGCAGGGCATTGATCTGGGTTTGGAGCCTAACATGTTGAATTTTTTCTTGTACTTTCTTTGGTTCATTTCTGTTGATTCATTTAATTTCTATTTCATTAGATTTGATTATAAAAACTTTTTTTTTATTTAATCATATCACCCCGAGCCGGGCGGTAATGACACTGATGTGCAAGGGGCTACATAAGAGAAAAAGATTAGAGGATATTGAAGAGAAGGACAAACCAGTGAGAAAGGAGCAGGAGAAGGATGGGAACACAGGTGTGATGAAAGTTGCAAAGATAGAGAGAAAGGAAAGGATATACAGGGTGGTGTGGAAAGAACTAGGGTCAAGTAGTTAAGAGATAAGTATTGACCTTGCATTTAAATTCCTGGAGGTTGTAGTCACCAGGAAAGCAAGAATAAGGAAGCGAGTTCCACAGGTGGGAAGTGCAAGAAAAGAAGCTGAAGGAGTAGAACTGTCATCTGCATTTGGTTGATCTAACTGTGAATGGGTGAGACCCAGTTGCCAGTCTGGCTGCACGAGTAAACACCTGTTGCAGAGGCACCAGTGATGTAAGTTTGTTAGAGCAGAAGCCATGGAAGTATTTATAGAAAAGACACAGGGAAGCCACATCTACATCAAGGAATTGGAGATCAAACCTAAGTTCTTCATGTCAAACTTTTGCATGAATAGAGTTTCATCAACCCGTATGAGAATAAAAATTTTATTTTCAATAACCCTCATGACCATGCATCTGTTGATTAAAATTTTCTTGTAGATTGTTCCAATTTTTACCACTTTGTTTTAGTCCATAGACTGACTTGTTTAATTTTTTTTAAAAAGTGACTTATTTTATGTCCAAACAAGTTCCTCTTTGCCTGGATAATTGAATTACAAAAGAGTCTGTTCCAATATATGATGAGTGTGTCACTGATGATAATCTTGAACAGATTCAACCTGATGACTATAATAAACCATCAAAAATGATCACAAAATCTGTCAAACTGCCTCAATCAGGCCAAACTATAAACGCATAGATTTACAAATGGTGAAGATCAGGAATGGAGGAAATTGAATGTGATCAGCAGAGCTGGAAAAGCCACTGGTAAAAACAAATATTTGATGAATGTTGCTATGGAAGGAGATGATCCATTCTGGCTAGATTTTGAGAATGGTGTCATGGAAAGGGTAAACACATCACAGTCTATTTCAGCATTTACATATGCTGATTTGACATCCAGCTCGTGGATTATCCTATGGTATTGCATAGAAAATTGCATTAGGGTTTGGATAGAGATAATTTTTGTGGTGGGTGTATAGTTTTCATGGTAATCTAAATCTTTTACCTTATCAAGGGTTGCCTTAGTCCCTATCTGGTTATCAACCCTGTGCATTTTGTTTCTGTGGCTTCGATTAACATATTCATGGCTGAACAAAAAAGGCTGCTGAAATTGTATATCCAGTTCTGTTGCCCACTCTAATTTATGCTATGTCATGCTGACAGTATTTTCCAATACATTCTCGTTTGAAAGTTGTTATGATAATCAGAAATGACTTTGCTGATTTTATTAGAAATAGGATGGTGTTGAAGTGCTTTTTCCACTAGTTAATGTGGAATTGATCCATAGGTTTTTTGAAGATTGAGCCACAAGACTGCTATGTCACCCCTATTTGAATTTGCTTCTTTTAACAGTTGCGAGATGACCCCTGTGTGTTCTATACATCCTGGTATTCCTGGTACTCCTCCTTTTTGTACAGAGGTATTGACATAATTATTCTTAGAAAGAAATTCTGTCAAGCTTTGGCTCGGGATACTAAAAAATATCTTACCCTCAGTGTTCATATTCATCTGAATTGGTTTATAATTCTGGATTCTTCCTCTTTAGGGATCCAAATACCTTTGAAGTGCTTCCATTGTTTTGTTATTGCTCTCTCCTTCAAGTTTGTTTCGGTAACTTCTATAATATTCACCAAAGTTTTGGACAGCATTTATAAACTAAGTGTTGTGATGTAGCTCGAACATGTAACATATGCTTCACAATATATAAAGGGCTAATATTGAGTAGCAACAGTGGAGTCACAAGCTGACAGCTAGCACAGTTATTGTCTACTCAGTTCACTATTTGTTGCCACCCTACAAAAACTTGTACTACTGTATCTATCGAGAATAAACATATTACTTACTTATATCTGTGTATTGTCATTCCTCCACGATACAACAGAAAGGCACTCCATTTGAACCTGGTATAGAGGCCGACCTGCTTGCTTTCATAATGTTGTATACCTACATATATACAGAAATAGGATATTCCTATCCTCTTAAATACATAGACACTATTGGGATAGAGGAGAGTGATTAAACTGACTACCAGTTGTTGCTCTCTGTCTTCCTCACTGCCGACAAGCAAAAAGAACCCAGACAGGGCTCTGCCAAAGAGTAGGGCTTCATGTGGGTATCCTGACCTGGTCAACAGGATATTTTTGGCAGAGCTTATGGGCTTGGAGAGCTCACTTTAAAAATAGCCTTGTGCTGCCGTTCACTAGCAGTGTATCTACTTCACACAGCATGCGAGTCTTGTACTTATTTCAATCCAAGTCAGTTCTCTCAAGTCGAAAGGCATTGATGGTACTTTAGGTTTTATCAGGGATGTATTTTCTACATGTTCTAGTTATCTGTTTGGATCATTGTTAGTTTCTTGGAGAAGTGCATTTACCTCAGTAGGGTTACTCTCTAGGTGACCACGTTGCCTTTCCCCTAATAGCTACTTTGTAAAGTTGAATGAATTTGAGATGAAAGCCATCCGTTCTTTTGTCCTTTCCTTCTTCCATCATCTGTACCATTCGGCTCTATGTAAAGACTTCATTTTTGAACAAATTTGGTCTCTAATCTCTCGTAGAGGTTGTCTGTCATCAGGTCTCACAATTTTATATTGTTTCCGAAGAAATTTTAACTTCGATCTAAATTGTTTAATTTTATTTCCCTCTTTAGTTTCTGAGAAACTTTCCTTTCCACTTCTCATGTCTGAATTTTCCTGCTGTATAATAGTAATGATTCTGGACATTGTCATTAGACATTTGTTCACTGGGCCTCTCAATGTTGTTTAAGGATCTCACCTATGTCCACATTGAATTTGTACCAAGTGTGTTTGTCACTGCCTTGAGGCCATTTAATGTTGCTTCAAAATAGAGTATCAGGCTCCTCTTGAACTCCAGCTTGGAGGAACTGGGGGCTATGGGGGATTTATTGGCCCTGCACCTTCTGCATCTCACTAGGAAAAACTCCTGCATGCTACTGTTAATTTGATTTTACTTGGCATTTCATTTTGGCCTGATGGATTTTTAGCCTACACTTCTTCTTGTACAAATGACATGCCAATCTCTTTTCCAACCTTTTCAGTCTTTTCTTTTTTATTTTTTCAATTGGAGTAGATAGACTAAACTATCGCCCGGTTTGACACTCCACCCACGTCTATTGAACAGGTGAAGAGGCTCATTCCTTGTTCCCTGTTTAGGATGTGGTCTCCGGCTTTCTGTTTTCCAACCTTTTCAGTCTTTTTTTAAAAATTTTTTTCAATTGGAGTAGATAGACTAAACTATCGCTCGGTTTGACACTCCACCCACGTCTATTGTACAGGTGTAGAGGCTCATTCCTTGTTCCCTGTTTAGGATGTGGTTTCCGGCTTTCTCATTTCCAATCTTTCCACTCTTACGTGTGTGTGTCTGTCTGTGTGTCTATGTATGTGTGCATATATAATGTGTGTGTGTGTATCTGACCAAGGTCTTTTTGTCCGGAAGGTGACTTCTTGATGTTATCGGTCTGGAGGAGGCAATCCGAATGTGCAGCATCTTTGGAGAGTGTTTGAAAACCATACCCCACAGGTTGACACAATGCTTGTGAGTGAAATTGGGTAGACAGGTCTTTTTGAGGAGTCATCGATGGTTGTGCTAGCTTGAAGTCACAAATTGTCGTGACTAAGAGTTTCAGCATCCTGGCATGTGTTCAGACTGTTGTTCACACTAGATAATGTGCTCTCTCCCAGAAACCGCAACTAAGGTCCACTCAGCATAGTTGTAGTATAAGCCACAGGTGAGCTCTGTGGGTGTTGAACAAACATGTGTGCCTGAGCAGGAGTCAACAATGGGGATTAGCTAGCCACCCTGGTAGAAGGATATATTAAAATATGAATGGCCAGCCATTATGTACATTTGTGTTTGCGTATGGTGGGGTGTTAAAAGAATAAGAATACTGGAAAAAATTTTTAAAAAATAAATAAAACCTTCCTTGTTGGTTATTTTTAACGAAAACATACATGTGTGTGTGTGTGTTTATGTCTCTGTGTATATATATATATATATATATATATGTATGTATATATATATATATGTGTGTGTGTGTGTGTATGTATATGTGTGTATATACATATATAAAGATATAAATACATATGCATACATACATATATATATTGACTAGACATTACACACACACACATATATATATACACATAAATGCACAAAAATAAAAATGGCATTCAACAATTACTATCAGGATATTCTCAGGCATTTAACTATTAAGCTACTACAGAGAACGTGTTGTATGAGATGAAAAACAAAATGCAAAAACTTTATCCAAGAAATGGACATTTGCTGAGAAGACAAACAAAAAAGATATAATTCACTTGGAATAAGAAAATCCATACAAATGGTCTGTGTTGGTAAATGTGATGTAACATTTAGATAACAAATATCGATTCTGTCAGGCCAAATTTTAAAAATATATAATTACATATAATAGAGTCTTCTCATATTACCAAAATGTCTACAGAGAAGCAATTTATAAAAAAAAGCTGTAAGGGTTTGGTCAAATAATGTGATACATCCGAGATGAAATTTTCTTTGGGATCGTAAAGACATTGTTTTCTATTGAGAAACCAAAAAAATGTATCTTCATCATTTTTCGATCTAAATGAATAAGTAAAGGTGAGAAAAACGCACGCATTCACACATATATGCAGAATTGTCTGTTGCTCTCATAATGTTTTTTTCATCTATCTCAAACTATTTATCTATCTGTCTATGTCTGTTTATATCTAACTTTATAAATCTATCTTTGCCTGTTCATCTATCTATCATGAGTATATATTTCTCTTTCATTCTGCCTGTAAAATATTTTTCCCAACTTTCTCATCAAATGTTCACCATTACCATATGACAAAGTACCTATCACCTATTCATATCTATCTCATCTTATTTCTGTCTATCTATCTATCCGGCTATATCGTGTTGAATATACTGGTTCTCGTCTGATCACCAAAGTTAAGCAACATCGAGCCTGGTCATTTAATGGGTGACTATTTGGGAATACCAGATGCTGTAAATGTAAGGACCAAAAATGGTTCACCAGCCCTCTAGGTTTGGGAGTTGTGTGCAGGGCTAACAACCCTGCCCCATAAAAAAACAGTTTGTTACAGAAACAGCAACAAAAAGTTGCTGCCCTATGCACCATCTGGGTGTGATGGATAAATGATGATGATGATTTATCTATCTATCCTTGTTCACCTATCAAGGCAGCTCAATAACTAAGTTATATATTCACTATACTTATCCTAGGCTGGCATAGAATAACATGAACAGAGCCCTCAAGTTTTTATTCATAGAAACTGTGGCTGGAAAACTTGAGATTATATGCCTAATTTGGGGTTAATGACCTCATCATCATCATCACCAGCATTTCAAACTACCACAAAGTGCCCAATCATCAGGAAGTCCTTTTTCTGCCCATAAAACTTGCTTTATCTTCTTTATTGACAGCTATGAGTATCATTTAAAGGTTAAAAGCAGATGTGATCAGAGTAGATTAGATCGTCTTACACAAAGTGCTGAGATAATAGTTTCTCTTCATAACTATTTTGAGTCCCATTGAGACTTGAAAGGCAAGCCGATATTTCTAATACTGAAAGTTAGTTTATGAATCATCAAATTTCCTCTACTGATTATAAATAAATGAAACTAGTAAAGGTTGAAAATGAATGTAACAGCTTTATAGCTATTGGCTTATCATGGTAGGGATATGAGAGACGTTTATTCATATGCTCACTCACCTCCACTTTTCACTGTTAAAGATTATGGTGTAGCAGTGACAAGACCTTTTTGGCAATGGTAAGAAAACAGAACAGGGAGATAAGGATCCATGCCTTTTCCAAGAGTTTTAATGCAAAGTAAACAGAAGCAATATCAGCTGGTATTTGAATTTAGTTCAGTTATTATTGGCTTCAATTTGGTGGAACAGCAGCTAAAAACCTCCTCTCCCCAAATTTATATACAAATCTTACAGATGCATGCTGGGATTTCTTCCAAAACAGTAAAAATGAACAGTTCTTGATCATACCCACACATTTCATTTTTTTATTGGCTAGAAATCAGAAGGCTAAAAACACTAAACTGCATCCCATTTGCATATAAACACTTTTTCCTTTTTTACTATCTTATATCAAGGATACATGCAAATACCCTTGGGAAAAGTATTAATTCATCTCTTCCCTCCAGTTATGGGTTAAATAACAGGACAAATTGGGTTCTATAGCCTTGGCTGGCAATCAGTCTACCGCAAAATGTAATGGCAACCTACTGTAGGATAATCTTCTGCTCAGTCAGTCATGTCTCTTTTGAGACATGATCACCCAAGCGTGTATCATGTATAGCACTTAATAGTTAGAAACATGATTGAGGCTTCTTCTGGGTATAAAGTGGAGGCTCAGTTTTCTATTGTTATGAAATAATAAACTGATTCCCCACTAATTACTAAATAATATAATACATCTCTTTTCGCTCTAGCTATGAGTCAAATCAAAAGGACAGATTTGGTTCTATAGCCTTGGCTGGCAACCAGTCTATCGTAGAAAGTAATGGCATCCTACTGTGGGATAATCTTCTGCCCAGTCAGTCATGTCTCTTTTGAGATATGATCGCCCAAGCATGTATCACGTATGGCACTTACCTGACGGATATTTGCTTTACTTTGTCTAAAATTATTCATTTTTTGTATTATTTAGTTCTGCTCTTACTTTTATTAATGTTGTTATTAAGAATTTTATCCAAATTCCATTTAAAAATACTTGCTTATTTAACGCTTGCTTCATTTTCTGTGTCACTAATCTACCAAAACTACCAAGTGGCTCTCTCTCTGATCGTGATTACCAGTTAAGTAAATCTTACCATTTTTTTTTTTTTTTTTTTTATAAGCGTTTCACCCCGAGCAAGGCATGTCACTGCCACTACTGTGCAGGGGGCTACGTAGAGAGGAGAAAGGCTGGTTAAATATAGGACATAACAGAGGGTGGGTGATAGGCGGGTAAGGATACCGAGAATGAGGGTTGGGTAGATGAGAGTGTTGTGAGAATAGTTGGGAGTTAGTGCGATAGGAGGTGTCTATTGACCCTACATTTAAACACCTGGAGATTGTAACTGTCGGGAAAGCAGACTTGTGGAAGGGAGTTCCACAGGCGGGAAGCGCGAGAAAAGAAGCTGTTGGAGTAGAATTTACGGTTACATCTTATTTGTTTAACTGTAAAAGGGTGGGACCTAGTTGCTAATCTAGTATCTCGTGTAAATTCGTGCTTGGGCGGCACCAGTGATCTAAGCTCATCGGAGCAGAAGCCATGAAAGTACTTGTAGAAGAGGCACAGGGAAGCTACATCACGCCGGTGTGAGAGCGGCTGCAGCCGGTCTGCCAAGTTAGTATCAACCACGTTACAGATCCTCCTTTGTATTTTGTCAAGAAGCCCAAGGAGAGCAGCAGGGGCACCCGACCAGATATGGCAGCAATATTCAATACACGGGCGGATGGTAGATTTGTATATGTGCAGAATAGTTTCAGGTGGGAAAAATTTCCGGGCCCTGCACAGAGAGCCGACTTTCATAGCAGCAGATTTGGCAATGGATTCAATATAGTCATTCCATTTGAGGTCCGCCGAGAGTGTAAGGCCAAGGAGGCGTAGTATTTTACTCTCTGGGAGGCTAGCCTGTCCCATGCTAATGGGAGGTAGATGCGATAGTCTATGGTGGTTAGTTGATAACAGCTTTGTTTTGGAGATCTTTTGACACATTATTTACAAATGTTTTTCAGTTTATTCACAAATATTTACTTTCAAATATTCTATTTTTGACATATATATATTTAAATTTTACTTTAGTTTTGTCTTAGTTCTGTTTTCTCAGACCAATGATTAAAAATGGCTTCAAATGAATGTGCTCACTATGTCTTTAAAAAAAAATGTTTTTTGTTCGATCTTGTTGACTTGTGTTACATATTAACAAAAATCTGACCAAATAACAGAAAGCACATTGCTTCAAGACTGCCAATAGCAGCAACAATTAAAATGGATAGCAAATACAACTAGAAGAGAAAATGATGTCTTAACCAAGATTAGGACTTTCCACACGACCAAAATTTCGAAACATTAACATGAATGTTATATTTGTTGCCACTTCTATAACGCTAAATTTCATGACGTTAATCTGGAGGAAACTTTGGTCCCTTGTTATTTGCAAGTTATAATATTTTGGTATCTTCACATAAAGACAACTTACTAACAAATTCTTTGAATAATATGCAATAATGCTCTTGAGATGCTGTAGAACACCGGAACTCAATGAATATCGAATACGCAAAATACAGAACACACTCAGACCAGAAACACTGGAACACACTCAAACTTTTTTCTGAGTGTTTTACTTATTAATATTTATGGTCACTTGATCTCAGTAGCACAATCTATTTAACAGATTCATTTGTTGCCTGGTGATCTGCATTTAACCACACATGTCGGTATCAACATTTTCTTCCTACGTAACACTTAAGCAAAAGGTTAAAAAATAAATGTTCATTAATAGCAGTAAACTTGAGTCTTTATTATTGAAAAATTGTTGTAAGATAAAAAGATTTTATAAATTTCAGTAATGTTAGCTTTTTGGTCAATGAATGTCAAATGTTTCTTGTACAGAAACTGTGGCTACCACCAAGTTACCCTGAAAAATAGGCCTAAATTCTTGTTGCAACCAGATCCCATTTTGTAAAATCAACAGGTTCATTTCTCAGCAAGACCAACCCTGTATTCCATTACCAGTGGCTTTGTCACCCCTTAAGATAATATCGTCAAACAAATTAGTACCCTTCCTTGCTCTATACTGCTATGAATGGTTGACAACTTACTTATACCTCCAGCATAGGAATACGCAGTCTTTGTTCTCAGGCCAAATGTCTAAAACGGCCTTTTCATCTCCAAACAGCAAAGGGGATAGTCACACTCTAGTTTTTCTCCCTTCTATTAGGCACTGGCTTTAGTTCACGGCCACTAGCAGTGTGCCAGAAAAGGTAAAAATTTTCTTTGTTTTTTCCCTAAACTTGAGTTTTTAGCTAAGTATTTTAGCACCTTATAAATGCTTTAACACTTTGCTGTTATTTCCTAATAATATTTAATGCTTTGCTATTATTTCCTAAGAATATTTTCTACTCTTTTTGCATAAATGCTAAAATTCAAAACTTCCCTGCTGATTTTCTTATTTATAAAAACTCTCATTCATTATTTAGTAAGTATAAAACTTTCTTAAAAGTCTTACTTCTCTGTAATGTTTTTTTGTACCTTAAAAATGTAATGTTTTTGTATTTTATATTCGTTTTTTAATCTGTTGCAGTTTTCACAAGGCTGCATTTATATGTGAAATAAATGTTGTTTTTACATACTATGTGGCTTTCGTCAGTCCTTTCAAACACACCATTATCAATGCTAGACGGCCATCACAAAACAGTTAATCTCATCATTACTATTACCATTACGATTTTATAATTGACCTATAATTTATGTTCAATCCCAGGTAAAAAGCAGTATTTTGAATGCAAATTTCCATTTGGACACTGATCCAATATTATCTTCCTAACTGTTATGGTGCCCTATCTAGAGGAATGGACTCTTCCTCTATCAATATAATACTAACGTGCATGACTTCTGAGATGTGGCTAGAGATAGTCGTGTGATAATCGAGAGACAGACATGACTCAGCATAACTTTACCGTTCGGACTTACACTTCTATCTGCTAACTACTAACACTGTTATTCTAATACAGTTTGAATCTACCTTCTTGTTTCCGTTTCTTTCTTCCTGGCCCAAACAAGCCACAACAACTTGGCAATAAAAATTCGCTACAACACTAACTCATGTCCCTTCATTTGTAGTTGGGCAATCCCCACCTTCTTTCTACTCTTTAATGCCGTTAGACATTCTCTGTGGAGTAGCCTTACCTCACTAGCTGTTTTAGCTAGGTGTTTTTGTATCAAGTAGAAATTATCAGCTCTATGCTTAATCAGTTCTGATTTAAGTGCTCTCCTTCTCCTAGACTGATTGCTAACCAAGGCTAGAAAGCCCTGACTGATTTGCAATTTGATCTATAAAGATGGATTTGTAATTTTCCCAAGGGTATATCTTTGTGAATCTGAGCGTAAAATACTCTTGGCAAATAGTAATCTGGAAATGTCAATTTACCATTCTATTTATTTTAGTTTCAAATAATCTTGTGGATCCTCTGAAGAAATACAGAACAATTTTTTTTTTTACTGCAAGTCATTTTTGTAGCCCAGATTACTTCTTTCTAAGATACAAAAATATTCAGAAAACCTTTTCTTTTTGAAAATTATTGTTGAATAAACTTCAACCAACAATAATTTTATTCATTTCATGGTTGATTTATGATCTCCCATTATGAGCTTACATGTGCCTATAAATAATTAAAATTCAAAAACACATAGTTGTTCACCATGCAGATTATGTGGATCTCGTCTGCCCAGTTCTGCTACATGTTGGCTGACCCCCCCCCCCACCCACTCAATGGGAAATAAAGCACAAAGCATCAATCTAAACATTCTTTCTACTTAAAATTTAATAAACTAAATTTTTTTCGCAATATGCTAATGTGTGTCAAAATCCTCACAGTATTTGGTATTGTTGAAGCTATCGTTAACATTTTTTGTCAAGATTTACAACCTCTACATTCAATTTCGCAAATCACTCAATGAAATTTGAGTAAGCTGATTTGTTTGGAAAAATACTTTGACAATTAAAACCTACTTTAGAGTCTAATAATTTCTTTAATTTCACTTAATTTGATAGGACTTCATGGTAAACAATATTTTTAAGAAAATGTTTTTACCTTAACAGTGAAGAATAAATTCTGAGGATTTCTTACTCTTAAGCATACAGCATACAACTGGTCATTTCTTTCTGGAGCCAAATTTCAACTTTTTTTAGTGTCTCGCCTCATGACTTGTTTTTGGCTTTCACAAATGCAAGGCAAAATGGAAACTGGATTGTTGCATATATAAACTTAAAGAAAAGATATGCAAAGAAAATACTGCATTTTTATGAAATAATCATTTATTGTACTAAGCTACACATCCTAGTAAAACTGTGACAAGGTGAGCTCTTCAATGTATAAGAGTTCCCTCCCTTGCATTAGTTATCTTTTAGCGTGTATCCAATATGGCTGAATAAACAAAGTAAATCTCAACCTCGTGTCTTTCTTAAATAAATTATGTTCAACCGACTATAAAACATTACAAAAACCAACTGCACTTTGTATTCCCTCCTAACCTGTTTGCGCATCTCCCTAAAATTTGGTTTTGATCTGTCAATGTATGGCTATTTTAGTGAAAGCGATAGACAGATGGACAAACAGAAGTCACAGAATTTTAGATGTAAATTTATTCATGTTGTAACTCAATGCCTTCTATATTCTGCCCATCAGTTTATAACTTTTTTGATTAAAATGCTGAAGTGATGACTAATGATAGGAAAAGTATGCCTAGAAAGGAAAGGTAATGACAGATGTTAGACACCCTATTACACGCACTTCATTCACTTGATATTTCACTGAAGTTTCTAGTTTGCTATTTTAACCGCAAAGCAGAACTAGAGCCTATTACTTGAGAATGAGTAATAAAAATATTCTTATCCAGGTATTTAGGAATACATTTCACTCTTTTTTAAAAAAAAAGAACATCACATGAGTTGTTATTTAATCAGTCAAATTAAGAAGGAAAACGTTTTTGTAAAAAGATGCTATGTAACTAGTATATAATTAATTTTTTTGGGTGAGTGTACAAAGGCAAATTGTCATGGCATAAGATGCATTCCAGAAGCTGAGTTGAGTATAAAGAGACAGGAAAATTTCACTGGAAACAAAGAAGAGACGAATGGATTGTTATGTGATGTCAGTTCTTCAATATGGCAGCAAATACTGGACAAGTCAAAGATAAAGGAGAGACTTGAAGCAACTGAAGTGTGATTCTACAGAAGGATGCTGCAGAGATCATGGACCGAGCATGTGAGCAACGATGAGGTTTTGGAGAGGATGAAAGCAAAAAGGAAACTAATAATTTACATTAAGAAAAGACAGCTAAAGTTCCCAGGATTGTTCAAATTTTGTAGTGGACATCAGGGTATCTGCTAATAAATTTATATTACGATTTGATCGGGCATAAATAGCATCGGAAATAAGACAACTACACGGAGTTAATAACAACAAAAACATGCATTATTAACAATAGGTTACATAGTGTAGATTAAGCATGCAAATAGTGACTGAAAAGGTTGTTTCCTTTGTAACGTCAAGAAACATGAAGTCAGTAACTGAATAAAGTTCCTGAAAGAAAGAATAATGTAATGTACATACTGTTATTAAGATGAAGAAGGTTCCAATTGGTGTTTGTGCAATTGTGCATATGTGTGTTAAAGAAATAAATTGCCGCCTAATTGCAATCTGCAATTAGTGCAGGTGTGCGAGCAAGAATTAAACCAATGTCCCTCTTCCATACTGAATAGCAAGGGGGTCTCACTCGAGTTGTAAAACTGTTGCACATTCTTTAACTATCATCACAGCCGATAGCAAAGAGCCCAACTGTTGGGATCATGTGTGTCTCCTGGTGTGTCTATCAAACCAAGCTGTGCAGGAAAGATGCACATGATTGATAAGTGAGGGGTGCATGTCTCAAAGATAAGAACATGACAGGCAGAAGCAAATGCGTAGGTGTGAAATACTCAATGTATATGCGTGAATATATAGGTAGGTATCAATGTCAATAACCATCTCTTAACCACTTGACTCCAGTTTTTTCTACATCACCCAGTATTCCGGTTCACACTCCACCCACGTCTATTGAACAGGTGAACAGACTCAACCCTTGTTTCCTGTTTAGGATGCGGTTTCTGGTTTTCTCTTTTCCAATCTTTTTACTCTTTTCTTTTTTTATTTTTTTCAATTGGAGTAGATTATCTAAACTATCACATTCCACCCTCGTCTATTGAACAGGTGAAGAGGCTCATCCCTTGTTTCCTGGTTAGGATGTGGTTTCTGGCTTTCTCTTTTCCAATCTTTTTACTCTTACGTAGCCCCCTGCGCATCAGTGCCTTGCTTGGGTTGATATGATTAAAAAAAAAATTAGCCTAATCCTTCTTTCTGTATTTTTCTTTTTCTCTCATTAAACGATTGTTTCATTCATCAATTCACATTCAAATTCTCTTCTCACTTCTTCCACCATCAGATCAGTCAGTCAGTTAAGTACCATACATGATACAAGCTTCAGCGATCATGTCTCAAAAAAGACATGATTGACTGGGCAGAAGATTCTTCCCACAGTACGTTGCCATTACTTTCTGTCACAGACATTTGGCACTGGACTCATTAGGAATACCTACACCTGACTTCCCACCCAGAACTAAGGCTTAACTACATAACGTCTACATTACACCCTTGCTGGTCTCCAAGATAATTGCACAACTTGACCCACACAATGCGAACGACGGAAACGGAATCCCAATCATAGTACTGAAGAAATGTGCCCCAGAACTCTCCTCTGTCCTCTCTAAACTCTATAACCTCTGCCTATCTGCTTCCTGTTTTCCTGCCTGTTGGAAGTCCTCCTCTGTAGTTCCTATATTTAAGAGTTCTGGCAAACCCTCAGACCCCGCTAATTACCATCCTATTAGTCTCCTTCCGATCTTCGGCAAAGTTTTCAAAGCCATTATCAACGCCGAGGTGATTCAGCATCTCATGGCCCACAGGCTTCTCTCTGACAAACAGTACAGGTTTCGCTTCACCAGGTCTACTGCTGATATGCTAACGACCATTACCGAGTACATATACCGGGCTCTTGACAAGAATGGCAAAGCCCAAACCGTTGCTTTGGCTATCTCCAAAGTGTTTGACAGGGTCTGGCATGCTGGCCTCTTATGCAAACTGCAGAGCTACGATATAACTGGACATCTGTTTGACCTCATCCAGTCATTCCTCTCTAACCGCACATTGAAGATAGTATTAAATGGGCATGCCAACCAAAACTATCATACGAACGTGGGCGTTCTGCAAGGTTCTATCCTAGGTCCCACGCTCTTTCTGATGTACATTAATGATCTCCCGGACGCCATTAGATCCCAAGTAGGCATGTACGCTGATGACACCACAATCTACTCTTGCCTCAATCAAAAACCCAGTGTGGGCGACAAAGTGAACCTCGCTGCTGAGCTTGAAAAGGACCTCCAATCCGTAGTGGCCTGGGGTAGGAAATAGTAAATTTCAATGCTTCTAAAACAAAGTTGTTATCAACTAACCACCATAGACAATTGCATCTACCTCTCATTTGCATGGAACAGGCTTACCTCCCAGAGCGTAAAACACTACGCCTCCTTCGCCTTACGCTTTTGGTGGACCTCAAATGGAATGACTATATCGAATCCATTGCCAAATCTGCCACTATGAAAGTCAGCTCACTGTGCAGGGCCCGGAAGTTTTTCCCGCCTTATTCTATCCTGCACATATACAAATCTAACATCTGTTCATGTATTGAATACTGCTGCCATATCTGGTCGGGTGCCCCTGCTGCTCTCCTTGGGCTTCTTGACAAAATACAAAGGAGGATCTGTCATGTGGTTGATACTGACTTGGCAGACCGGTTGCAACCACTCTCTCACCGGCGTGATGTGGCTTCCCTGTGCCTCTTCTACAAGTACATTCATGGCTTCTGCTCTGATGAACTTAGATCACTGATGCTGCCTAAGCATGAATTTGCATGAGATACTAGATTAGCAACTAGGTCCCACCCTTTTACAGTTAAACAGATAAGATGTTACCGTAATTTCTACTCCAACAGCTTCTTTTCTTCCCGCCTGTGGAACTCAACTTCCACAAGTCTGCTTTCCTGACAGCTACAATCTCCAGATGTTTAAATGTAGGGTTAATAGACACCTCCTATCACACTAACTCCCAATTATTCTCAGAACACTCTCATCTACCCAACCCTCATTCTCGGTATCCTTACCCGCCTATCACCCACCCTCTGACATTTCCTATATTTAACCATCCTTCCTTCACTCTATGTAGCCCCCTGCGCATTAGTGGCAGTGAAATGCCTTGCTCGGGGTGAAACGCTTATAAAAAAAAAAAATAACTGGAGGGAAGAGATGAATTAATACCTTTCCCTAGGGTGTTTGTGCGTAAGTGAATGCAGCGCATTCAAATAGAATTCAAACTTGGCTCTCTGATTTCTCATTTCGATACTTTTTCTTAATTTGCTTCCTTGAAGTTCTCTTTTCATTGCTAAATCCTCGATTTTCTTTTTCTTAGTAATTCAATTTTTTCAACTTTTTCCTTTCTTCACTTCTTATTCATTCCGACTCGTGTAACTGTAGAAGTTGTTATTTCATTTCTCATTCATTAAAAATTTAATTTCTATTCTTTTCCAACAAGTCACTTTAAATATATTTGTCTGCCCAAATTCAAACAATTAAAGAAAAAATTATCCCAATTAATTAAAAATTTAGATGTATTTAAAATAAAATTAGAGTTTTCCTTTTCTAAATATAATGTCTATAAATTTTTCAACCCTCAAGATACAAGTAGTCACAATAATGATGTCTTAATATTAAATATTAGTTTTAGTCTGTAAGCAAATCTATCAACTTATCACTAAAGGGAAGAATGGATAAAATTCTCTGATAATGGAAATTTCAATGATGTATTTTCCATATTTTTTTTTTTTTTTGCTTCAGGCAAGGCAATTAAAGTGAATGGGATAAAAGGAATTAGACAGTAAAAGCCACAAGGATACAAAGAGTTACTGAGAGTGAAAGAAACAAAGGACAATAAAAGCCACAAGGATACAAAGAGTTACTGAGACTGAAAGAAACAAAGGACAATAAAAGCCACAAGGATACAAAGAGTTACTGAGACTGAAAGAAACAAAGGACAATAAAAGCCACAAGGATACAAAGAGTTACTGAGACTGAAAGAAACAAAGGACAATAAAAGCCACAAGGATACAAAGAGTTACTGAGACTGAAAGAAACAAAGGACAATAAAAGCCACAAGGATACAAAGAGTTACTGAGACTGGAAAGAAACAAAGGACAATAAAAGCCACAAGGATACAAAGAGTTACTGAGACTGAAAGAAACAAAGGACAATAAAAGCCACAAGGATACAAAGAGTTACTGAGACTGAAAGAAACAAAGGACAATAAAAGCCACAAGGATACAAAGAGTTACTGAGACTGAAAGAAACAAAGGACAATAAAAAAGCCACAAGGATACAAAGAGTTACTGAGACTGAAAGAAACAAAGGACAATAAAAGCCACAAGGATACAAAGAGTTACTGAGACTGAAAGAAACAAAGGACAATAAAAGCCACAAGGATACAAAGAGTTACTGAGACTGAAAGAAACAAAGGACAATAAAAGCCACAAGGATACAAAGAGTTACTGAGACTGAAAGAAACAAAGGACAATAAAAGCCACAAGGATACAAAGAGTTACTGAGACTGAAAGAAACAAAGGACAATAAAAGCCACAAGGATACAAAGAGTTACTGAGACTGAAAGAAACAAAGGACAGTAAAAGCCACAAGGATACAAAGAGTTACTGAGACTGAAAGAAACAAAGGACAGTAAAAGCCACAAGGATACAAAGAGTTACTGAGACTGAAAGAAACAAAGGGACAGTAAAAGCCACAAGGATACAAAGAGTTACTGAGACTGAAAGAAACAAAGGACAATAAAAGCCACAAGGATACAAAGAGTTACTGAGACTGAAAGAAACAAAGGACAGTAAAAGCCACAAGGATACAAAGAGTTACTGAGACTGAAAGAAACAAAGGACAATAAAAGCCACAAGGATACAAAGAGTTACTGAGACTGGAAAGAAACAAAGGACAATAAAAGCCACAAGGATACAAAGAGTTACTGAGACTGAAAGAAACAAAGGACAATAAAAGCCACAAGGATACAAAGAGTTACTGAGACTGAAAGAAACAAAGTGACACAAAAGCCACAAGGATACAAAGAGTTACTGAGACTGAAAGAAACAAAGGACAATAAAAGCCACAAGGATACAAAGAGTTACTGAGACTGAAAGAAAAGGACAAATAAAAGCCACAAGGATACAAAGAGTTACTGAGACTGAAAGAAACAAAGGACAATAAAAAGCCACAAGGATACAAAGAGTTACCGAGACTGAAAGAAACAAAGGACAGTAAAAGCCACAAGGATACAAGGAGTTACTGAGACTGAAAGAAACAAAGGACAGTAAAAGCCACAAGGATACAAAGAGTTACTGAGACTGAAAGAAACAAAGGACAGTAAAAGCCACAAGGATAAGGAGTTACTGAGACTGAAAAGAAACAAAGAACAGTAAAAAAGCCACAAGGATACAAAGAGTTACTGAGACTGAAAGAAACAAAGGACAATAAAAGCCACAAGGATACAAAGAGTTACTGAGACTGAAAGAAACAAAGGACAATAAAAGCCACAAGGATACAAAGAGTTACTGAGACGGGAAAGAAACAAAGGACAATAAAAGCCACAAGGATACAAGGAGTTACTGAGACTGAAAGAAACAAAGGACAGTAAAAGCCACAAGGATACAAAGAATTACTGAGACTAAAAGAAACAAAGGACACAAAAGCCACAAGGATACAAAGAGTTACTGAGACTGAAAGAAACAAAGGACAGTAAAAACCACAAGGATACAAAGAGTTACTGAGACTGAAAGAAACAAAGGACAATAAAAGCCACAAGGATACAAAGAGTTACTGAGACTAAAAGAAACAAAGGACAGTAAAAGCATAAAGAATACAAAGAGTTACTGAGACTGAAAGAAACAAAGGACAATAAAAGCCACAAGGATACAAAGAGTTACTGAGACTGAAAGAAACAAAGGACAGTAAAAGCCACAAGGATACAAAGAGTTACTGAGACTGAAAGAAACAAAGGACAATAAAAGCCACAAGGATACAAGGAGTTACTGAGACTGAAAGAAACAAAGGACAATAAAAGCCACAAGGATACAAGGAGTTACTGAGACTGAAAGAAACAAAGGACAATAAAAGCCACAAGGATACAAAGAGTTACTGAGACTGAAAGAAACAAAGGACAATAAAAAAGCCACAAGGATAAAAGAGCACATTGAGACTGAAAGAAACAAAGGACAGTAAAAGCCACAAGGATACAAAGAGTTACTGAGACTGAAAGAAACAAAGGACAGTAAAAGCCACAAGGATACAAGGAGTTACTGGAGACTGAAAGAAACAAAGGACAGTAAAAGCCACAAGGATACAAAGAGTTACTGAGACTGAAAGAAACAAAGGACAGTAAAAGCCACAAGGATATACAAGGAGTTACTGAGACTGAAAGAAACAAAGGACAGTAAAAGCCACAAGGATACAAAGAGTTACTGAGACTGAAAGAAACAAAGGACAGTAAAAAAGCTACAAGGATACAAGGAGTTACTGAGACTGAAAGAAACAAAGAACAGTAAAAGCCACAAGGATACAAAGAGTTACTGAGACTGAAAGAAACAAAGGACAATAAAAGCTACAAGGATACAAAGAGTTACTGAGACTGAAAGAAACAAAGGACAATAAAAGCCACAAGGATACAAAGAGTTACTGAGACGGAAAGAAACAAAGGACAATAAAAAGCCACAAGGATACAAGGAGTTACTGAGACTGGAAAGAAACAAAGGACAGTAAAAGCCACAAGGATACAAAGAATTACTGAGACTAAAAGAAACAAAGGACAATAAAAGCCACAAGGATACAAAGAGTTACTGAGACTGAAAGAAACAAAGGACAGTAAAAACCACAAGGATACAAAGAGTTACTGAGACTGAAAGAAACAAAGGACAATAAAAGCCACAAGGATACAAAGAGTTACTGAGACTAAAAGAAACAAAGGACAAGTTGACCTCCTGAAAGAAACAAAGGAAAAAAAAAAAGGATACAAAGAGTTACTGAGACTGAAAGAAACAAAGGACAGTAAAAGCCACAAGGATACAAAGAGTTACTGACTGGAAAGAAACAAAGGACAATAAAAGCCACAAGGATACAAGGAGTTACTGAGACTGAAAGAAACAAAGGACAATAAAAGCCACAAGGATACAAGGAGTTACTGAGACTGGAAAAGAAACAAAGGACAATAAAAGCCACAAGGATACAAAGAGTTACTGAGACTGAAAGAAACAAAGGACAATAAAAGCCACAAGGATACAAAAGAGTTACTGAGACTGAAAGAAACAAAGGACAGTAAAAGCCACAAGGATACAAAGAGTTACTGAGACTGAAAGAAACAAAGGACAGTAAAAGCCACAAGGATACAAAGAGTTACTGAGACTGGAAAGAAACAAAGGACAATAAAAGCCACAAGGATACAAAGAGTTACTGAGACTGAAAGAAACAAAGGACAATAAAAGCCACAAGGATACAAAGAGTTACTGAGACTGAAAGAAACAAAGGACAATAAAAGCCACAAGGATACAAAGAGTTACTGAGACTGAAAGAAACAAAGGACAATAAAAGCCACAAGGATACAAGGAGTTACTGAGACTGAAAGAAAACAAAGGACAGTAAAAGCCACAAGGATACAAAGAGTTACTGAGACTGAAAGAAACAAAGTACAATAAAAGCCACAAGGATACAAAGAGTTACTGAGACTGAAAGAAACAAAGGACAATAAAAGCCACAAGGATACAAAGAGTTACTGAGACTGAAAGAAACAAAGGACAATAAAAGCCACAAGGATACAAAGAGATACTGAGACTGAAAGAAACAAAGGACAGTAAAAGCCACAAGGATACAAGGAGTTACTGAGACTGAAAGAAACAAAGGACAGTAAAAGCCACAAGGATACAAAGAGTTACTGAGACTGAAAGAAACAAAGGACAATAAAAGCCACAAGGATACAAAGAGTTACTGAGACTGAAAGAAACAAAGGACAATAAAAGCCACAAGGATACAAAGAGTTACTGAGACTGAAAGAAACAAAGGACAATAAAAGCCACAAAAATACAAAGAGTTACTGAGACTGAAAGAAACAAAGGACAATAAAAGCCACAAGGATACAAAGAGTTACTGAGACTGAAAGAAACAAAGGACAGTAAAAGCCACAAGGATACAAAGAGTTACTGAGACTGAAAGAAACAAAGGACAATAAAAGCCACAAGGATACAAAGAGTTACTGAGACTGAAAGAAACAAAGGACAATAAAAGCCACAAGGATACAAAGAGTTACTGAGACTGAAAGAAACAAAGGACAATAAAAGCCACAAGGATACAAAGAGTTACTGAGACTGAAAGAAACAAAGGACAATAAAAGCCACAAGGATACAAAGAGTTACTGAGACTGAAAGAAACAAAGGACAATAAAAGCCACAAGGATACAAAGAGTTACTGAGACGGAAAGAAACAAAGGACAGTAAAAGCCACAAGGATACAAGGAGTTACTGAGACTGAAAGAAACAAAGGACAGTAAAAGCCACAAGGATACAAAGAGTTACTGAGACTGAAAGAAACAAAGGACAGTAAAAGCCACAAGGATACAAAGAGTTACTGAGACTGAAAGAAACAAAGGACAGTAAAAGCCACAAGGATACAAAGAGTTACTGAGACTGAAAGAAACAAAGGACAGTAAAAGCCACAAGGATACAAAGAGTTACTGAGACTGAAAGAAACAAAGGACAGTAAAAGCCACAAGGATACAAGGAGTTACTGAGACTGAAAGAAACAAAGGACAGTAAAAGCCACAAGGATACAAAGAGTTACTGAGACTGAAAGAAACAAAGGACAATAAAAGCCACAAGGATACAAAGAGTTACTGAGACTGAAAGAAACAAAGGACAATAAAAGCCACAAGGATACAAAGAGTTACTGAGACTGAAAGAAACAAAGGACAGTAAAAGCCACAAGGATACAAGGAGTTACTGAGACTGAAAGAAACAAAGGACAGTAAAAGCCACAAGGATACAAAGAGTTACTGAGACTGAAAGAAACAAAGGACAATAAAAGCCACAAGGATACAAAGAGTTACTGAGACTGAAAGAAACAAAGGACAATAAAAGCCACAAGGATACAAAGAGTTACTGAGACTGAAAGAAACAAAGGACAATAAAAGCCACAAAAATACAAAGAGTTACTGAGACTGAAAGAAACAAAGGACAATAAAAGCCACAAGGATACAAAGAGTTACTGAGACTGAAAGAAACAAAGGACAGTAAAAGCCACAAGGATACAAAGAGTTACTGAGACTGAAAGAAACAAAGGACAATAAAAGCCACAAGGATACAAAGAGTTACTGAGACTGAAAGAAACAAAGGACAATAAAAGCCACAAGGATACAAAGAGTTACTGAGACTGAAAGAAACAAAGGACAATAAAAGCCACAAGGATACAAAGAGTTACTGAGACTGAAAGAAACAAAGGACAATAAAAGCCACAAGGATACAAAGAGTTACTGAGACTGAAAGAAACAAAGGACAATAAAAGCCACAAGGATACAAAGAGTTACTGAGACTGAAAGAAACAAAGGACAGTAAAAGCCACAAGGATACAAGGAGTTACTGAGACTGAAAGAAACAAAGGACAGTAAAAGCCACAAGGATACAAAGAGTTACTGAGACTGAAAGAAACAAAGGACAGTAAAAGCCACAAGGATACAAAGAGTTACTGAGACTGAAAGAAACAAAGGACAGTAAAAGCCACAAGGATACAAAGAGTTACTGAGACTGAAAGAAACAAAGGACAGTAAAAGCCACAAGGATACAAAGAGTTACTGAGACTGAAAGAAACAAAGGACAGTAAAAGCCACAAGGATACAAGGAGTTACTGAGACTGAAAGAAACAAAGGACAGTAAAAGCCACAAGGATACAAAGAGTTACTGAGACTGAAAGAAACAAAGGACAATAAAAGCCACAAGGATACAAAGAGTTACTGAGACTGAAAGAAACAAAGGACAATAAAAGCCACAAGGATACAAAGAGTTACTGAGACTGAAAGAAACAAAGGACAATAAAAGCCACAAGGATACAAAGAGTTACTGAGACTGAAAGAAACAAAGGACAATAAAAGCCACAAGGATACAAAGAGTTACTGAGACTGAAAGAAACAAAGGACAATAAAAGCCACAAGGATACAAAGAGTTACTGAGACTGAAAGAAACAAAGGACAGTAAAAGCCACAAGGATACAAAGAGTTACTGAGACTGAAAGAAACAAAGGACAGTAAAAGCCACAAGGATACAAGGAGTTACTGAGACTGAAAGAAACAAAGGACAGTAAAAGCCACAAGGATACAAAGAGTTACTGAGACTGAAAGAAACAAAGGACAATAAAAGCCACAAGGATACAAGGAGTTACTGAGACTGAAAGAAACAAAGGACAGTAAAAGCCACAAGGATACAAAGAGTGACTGAGACTGAAAGAAACAAAGGACAGTTAAAGCCACAAGGATACAAGGAGTTACTGAGACTGAAAGAAACAAAGGACAGTAAAAGCCACAAGGATACAAGGAGTTACTGAGACTGAAAGAAACAAAGGACAGTAAAAACCACAAGGATACAAAGAGTTACTGAGACTGAAAGAAACAAAGGACAATAAAAGCCACAAGGATACAAGGAGTTACTGAGACTGAAAGAAACAAAGGACAATAAAAGCCACAAGGATACAAGGAGTTACTGAGACTGAAAGAAACAAAGGACAATAAAAGCCACAAGGATACAAAGAGTTACTGAGACTGAAAGAAACAAAGGACAATAAAAGCCACAAGGATACAAAGAGTTACTGAGACTGAAAGAAACAAAGGACAGTAAAAGCCACAAGGATACAAAGATTTACTGAGACTGAAAGAAACAAAGGACAATAAAAGCCACAAGGATACAAAGAGTTACTGAGACTGAAAGAAACAAAGGACAATAAAAGCCACAAGGATACAAAGAGTTACTGAGACTAAAAGAAACAAAGGACAGTAAAAGCCACAAGGATACAAAGAGTTACTGAGACTGAAAGAAACAAAGGACAATAAAAGCCACAAGGATACAAAGAGTTACTGAGACTGAAAGAAACAAAGGACAGTAAAAGCCACAAGGATACAAAGAGTTACTGAGACTGAAAGAAACAAAGGACAGTAAAAGCCACAAGGATACAAGGAGTTACTGAGTCTGAAAGAAACAAAGGACAATAAAAGCCACCAGGATACAAGGAGTTACAAGACCAAAAGAAATATAGAAGTCAATAAAAGCCACCAGGATACAAGCAGTTTCAAGGCTGAAAGAAACAGAGAGGACAATAAAAATCACTAGGGTACAAGTAGTTTTCGAGTCTGAAAGAAGCAAAGAGGGCAGTTATAGTCCCTAAGTGACTAGGGATTCCTTGAGCAAAAGAAACTGTCAAAATGTCATGAATGTGACAATAAAGATGTGGAAAACAGTGTAAATTGTGTAAATCTTTACAATACCTCATCTCAAAGCATAATTACAATATCTCAAACAGAGAACGTCACTGGAATAAATGAAAACTTGAGGACTGACAGCATATGCTAGATCATGAAAATCTTCTAATTACAATATCTCATCTCAGAAGTATAGATACATTTTATTAAATCCAAACAATAATGTCTCTCTGGTAAATTTTCTACTATATTCTTCCAATTTACAAATGTAAAAAAGATCAATCATGAGATCAGCAGCTGAATCTATATTAATGATTTCTTGATCTGCTAGAGATAAAAACATATGCACACATCTAAATGACAACTACAACAAATAATTAAGAAAATAAATATGTGGACCATAAAAACTGATTTTAAGTTCCCAAGAACCAAGACAAAAGTGCATTAATTTCTACCAGCTCTGAAAAATGGCCCCACTAAAAAATGACCTCATCTTGAAAATCTGTGGTACTGAAATATGTGTGATACAACAGCATAAATTCTCAGATATCATTTTTGACTCTAAACTAACATTCATAACACACATTAAGAAGCAAATGCTGCAAGCCATCCAATTGCTGAGAGTGATAATCCATGCTGAACAGGGAACAGACAAAATAATATTAATAAGCTTATGTGGTGATACAGTACAATAGCGATGGACCGGATGTTTGCGCCCTCACAACCAAAAAGCAAATGACCAAAAGTTGACGGTGCGCATCCAGGTTTGCGCAGATGTTCCAGATGAAAAATAGAAATTAATCAAATATCAAATTTCCATTTCGTGAGCCTACACAAATTTTATTTATCAGCCAATGGGAAGCCCAGAATCAAATACAAGTGTGAAATTTCAAACAAGCTGCTGTGATCCAAAAAGCAGATATAAAAAGCAGACACAGACAGACCACAGCAGACGGGCAGACACCCAGGAGAAGTGTGTAATCAATATCCCCTTGACTTAAGTCAAGTGGCTACTATGTTTGCCTCTTTCCTTCTCCCCTGTCTCAAAACTACTTACTGACCTAAGAAGCGACTACATCAAAGACATTCCTCAATTACACGCACCCCACATTCCTAAGCCTTGAATCTCTTTCAGCTTATTATTTGCCATGAACATTTTAACCTCCTTTGGACCTATACTTCAAGTTACTACTTTCATTGTAAAAACATTAATTTGATATGTGTATTATTTTTATACTCAAATTGCTTTTCTTGATTTTATAATGATTTTATGACTTATAGTGGGCTATCTACAACGAGGCCAAATTTTGTTAACCTGCAACAGTATACAATTACCCTTCACTAGAACGGATTCCCACTACAACTAGAAAAGGAATAGATAAGCAACCCACTATTCTTATATCAGATGTTAATAGATTCTAAATTAGATGATAGCTGTTATGTTTATAGAACAACCAGGTAATTTTATTTAAACCACTTAAAAATGTAATGATAGCAACAAATAAATTACTAAATAGCTCTAACCCTTCATACTCAACTACATTTGACTATGAAATCAAAATAATTCTTAATAAAAGAAAAATTTGTAAATAAAATTACTTTAAAATAGAGATGAGAATGATAATCCATACTATAATGAGAGTTGTGTGTGTCTGTCCATCACATGATTCATCCAGTAATAAAATATGCAGCATTTCCTTTAATAATAAGATATACAGTATTTCTTTATTTCTTTATTTTTTTCATAATCGTTTCCCCCCAAGCAAGACGGTAACACCACTGATGCACAGGGGGCTACATAAGAGTAAAAGATTAGATCGGAGGAGAGTAAAGAAAAAGATGAACCAGTTACAGCGGGTGTCAGAGAAGGGAGCAAGAGAAGGATGGGAATACAGGTATAATGACAGTTTCAAAGCTCGAGAGAAAAAGATATTTTTTTTTTAATCATATCACCCCAAGCAAGGCGAAAACGCCACTGATGCGCAGGGGGCTACGTAAGAGTGAAAAGATTGGAAAAGAGAAAAACCGGAAACCACATCCTAAACAGGAAACAAGAGATGAGCCTCTTCCCCTGTTCAATAGATGTGTGTGGAGTGTGAACTGGGCGATAGTTTAGTCTACCTACTCCAATTGAAAAAAATAAAATAAAATAAAAAAAAAGAGTGAAAAGATTGGAAAAGAGAAAAACCGGAAACCACATCCTAAACAGGAAACAAGGGATGAGCCTCTTCACCTGTTCAATAGACGTGGGTGGAGTGTGAACTGAGTGATAGTTTAGTCTACCTACTCCAATTGAAAAAAATAAAATAAAAAAAAGAGTGAAAAGATTGGAAAAGAGAAAAACCGGAAACCACATCCTAAACAGGAAGCAAGGGATGAGCCTCTTCACCTGTTCAATAGACGTGGGTAGAGTGTGAACCAGGATACTGGGTGATGTAGAAAGAACTGGAGTCAAGTGGTTAAGAGATGGGTATTGACATTGCATTTAAATTCCTGGAGGTTTTAGTAATAATTTGATTTAAACAAAATCTTAAACATAAAATGAAAAAGTAAAATCTTAGAAGTTGAATTAATAGGTAAAAATATTTTTAAGGCAAAAAGTATTTTGTGTTTATGGATCAAGAGGGACAACTTGCTAAAAAAAGAAAAAAATAGGTGAAAAAAAAAAAATAGTTAAATATGAAAACTCTCATCATGCACCAGAATAGACATTTTTTTCCACCAGGTGAAGCAGAAATCAAATTTTCTTTCTCTTCATCTTAACAGCTAAATGAAGCAGATGTCTGGGGACAGCCCTCCAACAGACTATGTGGTGACTACGAGATCAGCAAATTTTTTTTCATCTCTGTGTATGTTCTTTAATATATACAATTTTTCTCTGAAATGTATACAAAAGTCTTTTATCGATTTTTGCTTATGCTTATTGTGTTTTATTTCATATTTCCATAGTGGGGTTGATTATGTCTTTTAACACCCAAACAAAATTATATCTGGGATTCCTATATTGAAAACATTAACAAGGAAGCTAAAATTATTACAGGCAAATTAAATTTAAGCCAAACAATAAAAATTTTAACAGGCAGACAAGTTTTCTTCACAATCAAAAACCATAAAGATATTCATAACAACCCATCATACCGACTTATAAATCCAACAAAAACAGAAGTGGGCAAAATAAGCCATCAAATATTAAAAAAAATTTGTGACTTGCTAAGAACAGCCACTCAAGTTAACTAGTGGAAGAATACAAGTGATTGCATTTCTTGGTTCAAAAAAATTAAATGCAAAATAAATGCACGTTCATTAAATATGACATAAAAAACTTTTCCCCATCAATTTCTGAAAAAGGTTTAATGGAAGCATTTAATTTTGCTAAAAGGCACCTAAAAATAGCATCTGAACAAATTGACATAATCCTACATTGCCACAAATCAATACTTCCACAAAGGTAAAGCATGGATCAAGAAATCAAACAACGGCACATTTGATGTACCACAAGGATCGTATGATGGAACAGAAATTGCAGAATTGATGAGCATATACATTCTAAATAAAATCAACAAAATAATCCATATTGACAACCATGGATTATATAGAGATGACAGATTAATGATAGTACCAGACAATAAAAGAGAAAATGATAAAATAAGGAAAGAGGTTTTCAAATTATTCAAAGAACTACATTTTTATATAATAGTAGAAACAAATAGAAAAGTGGTACAATATTTAGATGCAAATTTAATTTACAAACTGGTAATGTCTCACCATAAATTAAAACAAACACTAAGTTAACGTACATAAATACAAAATCCAACCATCCCAAAAGTATAATTAGACACATTCACAAAGGAATAGAACACAGACTATCAAATAATTTGTCAAACAAAACAATATTTAATGAAAAGAAAAATATCTATGAAGATGCACTAAGAAAATCTGGCCATAAAAACATTTTGCGATATAATTCTTAGCCAAACAGACAAACAAAAAATGATAATAGAAAACAAAACATTATCTTTTTCAACCCACCGTTTAATTTAGAGGTAAAGACCAAAATAGGACAAATATTTTAAAAACTGATAGACACTTTCCAAAAGGATCAGAACTAAACAATATTTTCAACATGAACACATTTGGGTCCAGTTTTAGCCAATATTTTTGTTGGTTATTTTGAGCATCTGTTATTTGAGAAAGTTGATAAACCATCTGTTAATATGAGAAAGTGTTGATGAGACTTTCTCAGTTTTTGATAGTATCTGTGGTGCTAATAATTTTCTGGAATAACTTAATTCTTTACATCCTTCTTTAAAATTTACTAAGGAGGTTGAGAAGGATAAGGCTCTCCCCTTTTTTGATGTCCTTGTGTAGCGTAAGGACGGGATTTTCATAACGAGTGTTTTTCGTAAACCCACTTTAACTGGTTTGTGCATCAGTTGGAGCTCATTTGTTCCAAAGTCCTGTAAAATCGGCTTAATTGAGACCCGTGCCCTGATGATTTGTTCTCCCGGAGAGTTGGTTGAAGAACTTGCTAATTTGCAAAGAATCTTTGAATGTAATGGTTATCCCATTAATGTTATTAAGCAGGTGTTTGCTAGAAAGATCAAGTGTTTAAAGAACCAGTGGTCTTGGGACCTAGTTGTTGTCCTATTTATTTGAAATTACCCTGGCTTGGTAGAAAATGTCAGTTAATAACTGACAAAGTTTCGGCATGTGTTTTGTCATGTTATTTTTTAGGTAAAGTTGTGTACTGTGTTTCCTTCCTTTAGTAAAGATAGGTTGTCCTATTTTCATAAAAATTAAGTTGTATACTAGTTCAAATACCATTGTGAGGCAGTTTACATAGGATGAAACAATTTGAGGTTGAAATCACAGGTAGTGCAACACATTCTCAAAAATGTACATTCAGGTAGTCCAAGACGGCTTTAAGAACCATTCAAGCTGTTCATCCAAGAATTAAGAATCATTCATGACTTGGCCATCCAATAACATTTACTTGACAATCATGACAAGAGGCACATCTTGGTATGGTTTTCTGTTCTGCAAAGCACCAGCTCAGCCTATCATCTACGTGTTCTGGAGGCTGTGTACTTAAAAATACATCAGCCTGGCCTGTGCAGACAGAAGGAGCACTTCATTTGCTCCTTATGGCTGTTGGAGGGTTTGTCAGTCCCTTTTGTTCCATTTTATTGCTCTTGTGGAACTTTACGTTTACACCCCTTCCTTTACATTTTAATGAATTTTGATTAAAATTTTGTTTTTAAGTGAGTATCAACTTCCCTTCTGCATGTCATAATTATTTGTCCTGTTTATCATTTAAAATTCTGCCGACGAGTATCTTCGATAATGTGTTGGCTGAAATGGTCCTAAGGTCTTATGTAAATTATGACGTCAATTCTATTTATATATATATATATATATATATATATACACACACCTACACACTACACATTTACATACATACCCTTACTTGTAAGGGTATGTATGTATATCTAGATGACAAACTTCTAACATCATCTACTCTCTCTTTTATCACCCTTCCAATTATTCTTTCTTATTTTATCTTAATTTTTCATTCTTTCACGTAAACTTCCAGTGTATGAAATTCTTTTTGAGTGATCTTCTAGTACATGAATTTTGTCCTGAATTTGGTGCTAAAGATGTGATGGTTTTTCTCACTGAAATGGCCATACAACATATGTAATTTTTGGAGTTCAATTTGAAAATACACACACACACACATATATATATATATATATATATATATATATATCTTCTTTTATATACTGTGTTCCTTCAGTATGTTGGCAATTATACCCTTCCAGATCTCCCTAGCTATTAACAACCCTTCTTTGCTCAACTCATACTCTGTTAGCCATCTGCTCAAATCTCTCAAGTATGCAATGCATTGTTTCCCCTTGTTTCTCTCGCTTTTTATCCATTCCATGAACCTCAGATTTTCTAAGTGCTCCATCCACATTCAGTCAGTTAAGTGCCATATGTGATACACGCTTGGGCGATCATGTCTCGAAAGAGACATGACTGACTGGGCAGAAGATTATCCCGCAGTAGGTTGCCATTGCTTTCTGCGGTAGACTGGTTGCCAGCTAAGTCTGTCCTGTTATTTGACTCATAGCTAGAGGAGGAAGAGATATATTATATAATTAAGTAGTAGTAATAAGTGGGGGATCAGTTTGCTAGGCCATAACAATATAAAACTGCTCCCCCCACTTTATGCCCAGTGGAAGCCTTATTCATGTGTCCAACTATTATATTCAGTCAGTTAAGTGCCATACGTGATACACACTTTGGGCGTTCATGTCTCAGAAGAGACATGACTGACTGGGCAGAAGATTATCCCGCAGTAGGTTGCCATTGCTTTCTGCGGTAGACTGGTTGCCGACCAAGGCTATAGAACCCAGTCTGTCCTGCTATTTAACCCATAACTGGAAGGAATAGACGGATTAATACCTTTCCCAAGGGTATTTGCGCATAAGTGAATACAATGGATTCAACTGGAATTCAAATTCAGCTCCCCAGTTTCTTGTTCTGAGCCGATATCCACTGTACTACAACGCACATGTCCCAAAAACTTCAGCTGTCTTTTTTTGATGTACCAGCTTCCTTTTAATGTCCAATGTCTCCAAAACTTTGTCATTGCTCAAATGTTTTGTCAGTGGTATAAGAAGTACATATCAGAACAACCTCACAGCAAAATTATTCAACACTAGAGATCTTGAATAGACGGATTAATACCTTTCCCAAGGGTCTTGAAAACTTCTTTTGCACTGTGAAGAGAAAAACTAACCCTGTAATATACAAAATTGTCTTTATGACAATCAAACAAAACTTACAATTGTGTCTCTAAAATACTATAACTAACCCCTTTTTGGAAGAAAGGTCAAAAGGCATTAAACTCTCCAACTTATATGTCAAAGAATTAACCAAAGACACAAACAGTGACATAGAACAGGTACATGAATCTGCCAACCCTTAAAAAAAGCTCCATGATTATTAAAACAACCAAATGTTCTTCTGGATTTAACAAAGTTCTTCAAAACAAAAACAAACCATATAAAATTGCAAAAAAAATTCAAGATTATCAAAAATAACTAACCTCAATGTACACAAATGGATCAAAAGATTGAGTCCTTGTAGGAAGTGCTACTATATTTAAAGACAAAGAGTTTTTTTTTTTTAATCATATCACCCCAAGCAAGGTGATAACACCACTGATGCGCAGGGGGCTACGTAAGGGTAAAAAAAATGGAAAAGAGAAAGCCGGAAACCACATCCTAAACAGGGAACAACAAGGGATGAGCCTCTTCACCTGTTCAATAGATGTGGGTGGAGTGTGAACCGGCCGATAGTTTAGTCTATCTACTCCAATTGAAAAAAAATAAAAAAAGAAAAGACTGAAAAGATTGGAAAAGAGAAAACTGGAAACCGCATCCTAAACAGGAAAAAAGGGATGAGCCTCTTCACCTGTTCAATAGACGTGGGTGGAGTGTGAACCGGGCGATAGTTTAGTCTATCTACTCCAATTGAAAAAAAAGAAAAAAAAAAGTGAGAAGATTGGAAAAGAGAAAACCGGAAACCACATCCTAAACAGGAAACAAGGGATGAGCCTCTTCACCTGTTCAATAGATGTGGGTGGAGTGTGAACCGGGCAATAGTTTAGTCTATCTAAGACAATTGCCAGATATATTTTCTATCTATGGTGCTAAAGTAGTAGATATGAGTTTTTCCTTAAAGATAAAGCAGAACAAAATTCTCATTCACTAATCTAAAACTGCACTCACAGGATTGAGAAACAAATCATCATTATCATCATCATTTAATGTTCATTTCCATGCTAGCATGAGTTGGACGGGGTTTCCTTGATGTCTCCGTAATTGAATCATCATGAAATATTGGAGCGAGTTTTACAGCTGTATCACTTCACTAACACCAACCGGTTTTGGAAACTGTAAACTCAGTGTTTTTTATTGAAAGATCATCTTTAGGAAGATTACCTGGCAAGTTTAAGGAGTTCAGCCTACCCTATACTTTAGAGAGTAGATGTAGAGGTTTTTATATCAGAGATTTCTTTCTCTTAGATAATCTCTTTTAATCACTAAACTCCTCCAGCGACATTGGGATTCATGGGCATGAAAGGGCAGATAGTAGAGAGGAAAGAAAGCTGCACAGATGAAGAGCCTACACTAGACATTAAAATGCCTCATACAAGCTCAAAAGTAACCAAATGCAAATAGAAATATACAACAAGAAGAGTTAGATCCAGCTAGACATCACATTGACCAAACTCATTCTTTTCTTCTTAAAAAATGAGGAACCTTCAGATATTTACAGTATGCAAAGAACCATTATATCATCAAGTTCATACTTATAGAATGTACTGACTTTAACTATACCGAGGACAGTCAGTCAAGTGCCATATGTGATACACACTCTGGGCGATCATGTCTCAAAAGAGACATGACTGACTGGGCAAAAGATTATCCCGCAGTACGTTGCCATTGCTTTCTGCAGTAGAGTGGTTGCCAGCCAAAGTGATAGAAAACAATCTGCCCAATTATTTGACTCATAGCCAGAGGAGGAAGAGATGTATTATATTATTAAGTATTAATTATTGGGGGATCAGTTTATTACTTCATAACAATATAAAACTGATCCCCACTTTATGCCCAGTAGAAGCCTTAATCATGTTTCCAACTATCATATTCAGTCAGTCAGTTAAGTGCCATACATGAAACACAGTATCAGTCAGTTAAGTGCCATATGTGATGCATGCTTTGGGCGATCATGTCTCATAAAAAACATGACTGATCGGGCAGAAGATAATTCCGCAGTAGATTGTCATTGCTTTTTGTGGTAGACTGATGTCTGACCAAGTCTATAGAACCCAATCTGTTCTATTATTTAACCCATAACTGGAGGGAAGTAGATGGATTAATACAAGGGTATTAAGTATATAATCATTTAAGTATAAGTGTATTAAAGTAGTAAAATCATGTGTAGAATGTTTTTACAGAGATTGACAGCATCAGAGGCTGAGGATATTATTAAATATTCTAGATACATTATAAAAATCATCCTTTATAGTAAAATACATTTTATTTAATGCATGTTGCATTTTTTTGCATAATAATGGCTTCAGTCTTTTGCAGTTTTTCTTGACAAGATGTACCATATTATCAGTGTATGAATTTTGTAGACTCATAAACTTAATGTCTCAGTTTGTCACATGTTTTGCCAGAGCTCATATTACAATCATTATAATTAAGATTGTCCAGCTTAGGAGTTTTTTGTGGTCCGGTATATGCGCTGATTTCTTCAGTTTTCTTATATACAATTTGTGTTCTCTATCCATTATTTTAGCTTTATCCATTTTTTTTTTTTTGGTGATTTGCCTTTTTTCTTTTCCTTTATTGTTTCACACCAAGCAAGGTGGTACTGCCACTGATGTGCAGGGGGCTACATAAGAGAATATAAGTTTAGACAGGAGGAGAGTGAGGGGAAAGACGAACCAATTATAGTGGCTGTCAGAGAAAGAGCAAGAGAAGGATGTGAACACAGGTGTAAATACAGTTGCGAATGTAGAGAGAAAGGAAAAGTACAAGATACACTGGGTTATGTAGAAAAGAACTGGAGTCAAGTAGATAAAAGATGGGAATTGACATTGCATTTAAATTCCTGGAGATTGTAGCCATCAGGAAAGCAAGTATATGGAAGGGAGTTCCACAGGCAAGAAAAGAAGCTGATGGAGTAGAACTATCGGCTGCATTTGGTTGATCTAACTGTAAATGGGTGGGACCTTGTTGCCAGTCTGGTTGCACAAGTAAATTCTTGTGGAGTGGGCACCAATGACCTAAGTTCGTCAAAGCAGAAGCCATGAAAATATTTATAGAAGAGACAGAGGGAAGCCACATCCCGCCTGTGAGAAACTGTCTGGACGAGAGCTGCCAGGTCGGGACCTATCATATTACAGATTCTCCTTTGGAGCCTGTCAAGAACACTGAGATGAACAGCAGGAGTCCCTGGCCAGATATGACAACAGTATTCTATGCACAGGTGGATGGTTGATTTGTATATGTGGAAGATGAATTCAGGTGAAAAAAACTTCCTGGCCTGATACAGTGACCCAACATTCCTAGCAGTGACTCAATGTAACGTTTCTACTTGAGAGCGGAAGATAGGGTAAGGAAGACAAAGCACAGGGAGATTTGCTTGGTCCATGCTCATGAGGGGCAGGAGAGACTTCCTGTGATGCTTGACAGATGGCAGTTTTGTTTTAGAAAAACTGAAATTTACAAGCCACTTCTTCCCACAGACCGTTACTGAGTGGAGGTCCTTTTTAAGATTAGCAGCGAGGTTACATTTATCCGCTTCACAAGATTTTTTACAGATGTGGGAGTAAATGGTGGTGTCATCTGCACAGAGGCCTACTTGGGACTTGATTACATCAGGGAGATCATTTATGATGATCAGAAAGAGAGTCAGGTCTAGGGTAGAGCCCTGGGTCACTAGTGTTTGTGTGGTAGGATGTGGAGGCATGTCCATTCAAGACAATCTTCATTGTGCTGTTAGATAGGAAAGATTGAATCAGATCAAACAAGAGTCCAGTGATACGATAACCCTGTAACTTCTCCATACATGGTCAGCTATGCCTGATTTTTCTATTTCCCCACGTGTTACAACCTTGCGGTGTTCTTGCTACCTTATCTTAAAGAGACAGCCAGTTTCTTCTTTATATTTCTTATCACATCTGCATGGGATAGCATACACGCAGTTCTTAGACATGTTCTCATGAACTTACAACTCACCAATGAAATATAAAGCAAATAAAGCAACAATGTGCATGGTATGGTAGATGTTAACTGTGAAGATTAGAACTGGTGGAAGGAAGAAGCCCCGTTCATCTGAAAATTTCTCTTTCTCTTTGTTCTTCTTGCTTGTTTTCTTCTTTTCCTCCTCTTCCTTTTTTTCTTTTTCTCCTCTTCCTTTTTTCTTTTTCTCCTCTTCCTTTTTTCTTTTTCTTGTCCTTTGACTTCTTGCTTATCTACTTCTTTTCCTCCTCTTCCTTTTCTTTTTCTTCTCTTCCTTTTTCTTTTTCTTCTCTTTTGACTTCATGCTTATCTACTTCTTTTCCTCCTCTTTCTTTTCTTTTTTCTCCTCTTCCTTTTCTTTTTTCTCCTCTTCCTTTTTTCTTTTTCTTCTTGCTTATCTACTTTTTTTCTTCCTCTTTCTTTTCTTCATTTTATTTTTTCTCCACCATTTTTTTCAGTTTTTTGGATCTTTTTTTTCTTTCACTTTATCTTAACAGAGACAATACAAACCTTGCATTTCAAAAACAAATGAAAAAATATTTAATAAATGTTCAGATATTTTGCAACATTGGGAAAAATGGAAATTTAACTTAACATTCGAGGAAGAAAAAAATTAATTTGCCTTCCATTAATAATGATGTTCATTCAAGGGCAAATAACTATTTTTGACAAACGAGTTAACAAAACTATATCTTCTAAAATAGCGAAAATAAAAATATGTTGAAATAAAAATTTACTATTTTTACCAGCTTTTTACTCACATGATTTTTTTTCTATTCATTCTTTTCCTCATTTATAATATTGAATAAACCCATGAATAACACACCAATAATAATACACAATAATCTAATAATAATATGATAATTATCTAATAATAAAATAATGAGTAGAATGGAGAAATTATGAAAATTGGTCAAAAGAGCAAATTTATAAAAGAATGCCAACTACAAGAAGAGAGAGGAATGCAAGACAGATGTATACCTTTATCAGATAGGGTGTCATGATAGGTACATTTAGCGTTCTAGGGTGTAGGGTACTGCTTATATTAAGGGTTAACTTTGTTTACATGCTGCTTTCTCACATAACAGAAATAACATTCATAGTCAAAAACTAATAATAATGAACTAATAATCATAATAATCCTAACTCTAACCCACAGATGCTGCATCACAAGGCCTCTTGCTACTCTATCACTATTTTCATGTAAAATGTTCTGATAAGCTGCCTTCCCAACTGCCATTCGTAAAAGCTTTCATCAATGCTGAATACAAATCCCCCCCTCCTGCAGGTTTTTTACCTTTTCAGGAGCAACTGTTGTAGCTCCAACAGGTTTTAACCTCTTGACTATGAAGAGTGTCATTATATATTTGTGTATTTAAGCAGCAAAATTTCTTTTAGGCATGTCAGATTAAATAAATTGCAAACATTGTGTCTGCTTTATTTTCAATAAAATCTGTTTGTACTCACGGATAATCTTTCATGTATTATAATTGAAGGATGTAAGAAATGCGCTGTGAGTTTGACTGTTTATTTTATTATTCTTTTCTCAATGTTTCCATGTACTTTCAATCTCCTTCCAAGATCATCTTTAGCATGTTTGAGTATTAAAATTCTTAGAGATCTTGTTTATAGTTATTTGTTGAAATGAAAAGAAATGTGATTTGTTTGTGTGTATATGTAAGAAAGAAGAAGTATGAGAAAAGGTGAGGAGGAAAGTGTAAGTGTCATGTAGCTTGGTGGGGAAGATAGGTGAATGTGTAAGGGAATTTGTTTTGACCCAAGTGCATTGTGAAACTGTTGCCACATGTGTCTCCTTGTCTAATCTGCATTCAGCATTGGAAGGTTGTGAGGAGCATGGAACCATCTCTTAATTGCTGTTGTTCCCAGGTCCACCCTGACCTGGAGTGGTAGCGCCTGTTAAGGTCCCAGCTATGGGAAAATAATTAAACTCCAGACTGGGGTCAAAACACTATATAAGAATAAAATACACTTTTATAAAAATATATACATAAAAATAGACATTTATAGAAAAATATACATTTTTGAAGAAAAATTTATTACCATAACACATTTTTGAAGGAAAAAAATATATTTTTGAATACAAAACAAGACATTTTCAGTTTTCTAAAATAAAAAAGAATAAAAAAAATTTCATTCAAATTTGACCAAATCAACTTCTAATAGACTTCTCACTTTAACCAAACATTTAAAAAATACCTTAAAACTCTACCTTTTTGGCATTAAATAACCCACAGAGGTTGATATGTTGTTAAACAAAACTCAAACTCTTATCTAATTCTAGAAACTTTGCTTAATTAATCTTCAAAAGGATCACAAAGCATGTTTTTTATTGTTGGCAAGAATGTGACCCATTAATCAAAAAATGTTGTATTTTTATTTTCAAATGATTAATTTATTAACGTGCAATCGACCAAGTCAGAAGTCATTTTCTTGTCATTTGGTGTTTATACTCATGAGAAATGTGTGCATCTTTAAATATAAAAATGATTAATAAATTCCATATATTGACTTGGGGTGCATCTGATTATCTTTCAGTCTGTGTTAATGCCCTCTGACACACTTCAGTTGAGAAACACTGCTCAAAAGACACACTTCTAAACTCAGGATGATAATGGTAACTGGAATCATTTAAAATATCAATTTATTTTTTTAAAGGAGAGAGATCATAAAACTATAAGGTTTTCAAAATAGTCTTTCCAGTTTTGCTGATTGGTCCAAAAATAATTGTCTTTGCATGCCAATTCTTAGACAGCAGAGTTAAGAGATAGAAATTTTTTGGATGCTGTCAAAGAGATGCTATTTTCAATCCCATATGAAAGATCAAAATTATTTTTTCATTATACTTTTGGTCTACACAGCATGAAGACTTTAGTCAGATGTATGTATGTGTGTGTATTGTTTGTGCATAGTTTTTGTGAGTTGGGTGTTTTGAATGTGTTGTTTCTGTGTATATGTGTGTCTAATATGTTTTGTGTTGTGTGCATGTGGTGTGTATGTATTAGGGGCATCATTAATGTTTCATATTTTGGAATTATGACTATGGCAAGTGATTGATATATATATATATATATATATATATATATATATATATATTAAAATTATGGAGAACTAGCTGATTACACTACAGTGGTTTCAACCTTTCAGTATCATCAGGTGTTATAGATTTCTTAATGCTTTATTTTATAACACACAACAGGAAGTTTAAATCAAGAGAAGTTAGTCAAGACTAGCAAAATAGTATTGTCATTTAAAAGAAAAAAATGACAAAAACCCTCGTGATCTGGTGTATATTGAGAAAGGCCAAACCTTGCAGTGGTGGTGAGGTCTGCAGATTGTTTCATGGAGAAAAGTTGGCTATAGTATCTTTTTCAGAATAAGAAAGGTTTCTAAATGAAATGTCCAAAATTATGTCTGGATATATACGTGAAAAAATACATTTTAGGTTCTTACAAACCCAGATAAAAGTATATACAATAATATATCATTAGTCTTGACTAACTCCTCCCCTTAATTCAAAATTCTTGTCAAGTATTTTAAAATTCCAATTGTGCCTTCGAGATTAGCATAAGGAAATGTGTTAATCTATAATGTCTGATGACACTGAAAATTTGAAATTATGGTCGCATAATCAGCTGACCTCCCTAATTCTGATATTTAAAAGCTTTGCATATTAAACTTTTATTTTATCTTTTCTTTAAATGTGTATTGAGCACTTTTTGATGCAAGAGTTTACTGGTATAATTTGACTCTGACCAAGAACTGTTTAGTAATTATATATATTTATTATAAATTATACTTTAGAACATGTACATAATTATTCTATATATATTTGCTATGAAGGTACGTTCGTTTCGACATTGAAACTTCAATGTCTCATCAGGCAGTGTTTAAAGTACTGGAAATCCTTTTTCTTTATATTTATTTAATTTTGTCCAAGGTGTTGGTGGGTGGAGTTACTGATAGTGGAATAAGTCTTTGCCTGTTGGAATTTTTGAAGAAAGTGTTTTGTTAGAGGTGTTGGTGGGGGTTAGTTATAGTGGACTAAGTCTGTGACCATTGGAATTTTTGGATAAGGTGTTCCCTAAGTTGTTGATTAATGAGAGTTCTTGATTTCTAGACACTTGTAAGTTTTATCTCGTGACTAGACTATACCTTTATAGGTTTCTTAGAAAGGCAGATAATAGTTGTAGCGGATAGTTTTATTTAAGCAGAGTCTTTATAATTAATGTAAGTTTGTATATTTAATCTTAACTTTGGATTTAGAGGATATAATTTTTCTATTAAATTTTTAATTTTTAATTTTTAATCAGATCATAGTTTGGAAACCGTTTTTCCCATTAGATTTTTTATTTTAAATTTCTATTCTTATATCTAGTCAATATATGATTCATCTAATTATGGTTATGGTTATTAACCTTACTCTAATTATGGTTATGGTTATTCTAATTATGGTTATGGTTATAAGCCTTACTTTAGTTTTTGGTTATTAACCTTACTCTAATTATGGTTATTAGTCTTACTTTATAATTTAGTAGATCGATTACTTCGATAAAATTCTAATTTTTTTGCAGAAAAATTTCTAAGTTAATTATTTCTAAGTTAAACCTTACTTTAGAATTTAGTAATTTGATATAATTATAGAGTTTTAATATATATATATTGAGTCCTAGCTCTGGCTCTTGTAGTATTTTTTTTTTTTTTTTTTTAGCATGATTGTAATGGTAGCACTCTAATGTGCTTGCAGTTTACTGTGGTTTCATGCCTCTGGTTTAAAAGCTTGTTACAGTTCATATATTTAAGAATCTCTATTTTTTTCTTGAAGACAGAGGAAACATGGTTCCTTTATAGATTTAGCTGTTCTTGCTTGTTTAAGGATTTTCCATTTAACTTTAGGCATTTTATTTTCATCTTTTAACTTCCAAAAGTATTTGGAGAGAGATGGCATGTTTTGTTTTTCTTTGTTATTGAATGATGAGAGGTGATTGTAAAATTGCTTTTTAAATACGTTCATGGTATTTCCGATATACATTTTTTCATCCCTAGGATTCTCCATGGATGAAATCGAACACATATATATCAGGGATTTCGTTAGACATTTATTGGTCATGGGGCATTGGTTAGGGTTTCTACAGTTACAGAGGTTGTTATTATGGGTCATACTGGTATATGCGTTGGAGTTATTTTTGTTGTGTGCTTTTAATATTTTGTTGTTATGTACTTTAATTATTTTTTCTAAATTATTGGAGCAGCTATAGCTTAGTTTAATTGTAATTTTATTGAATATTTTATTTAGAGGGTTATTTTTTGGGAAATGTTTATCTATTAGTTGAAGAAATTTATGTCCCAGCTTGAAGTTAATTGATTGATTAAAAGGAGGGTTATACCATATGATTTTTCAGTTCCTATTTTTGATTTTTGAACTTCTGAATTTTTCACAAAGCTAATTTTTGATGATTGATATGCGCTATCTTTAAGGATTTTATCATAAATTGCCTTGTGTTTATCAAATATTTCTTTACTGGATGAGTGTGTGTTAACGCGGCATTCTATCGATGATGGGATGTGTTTCATAATGGATGGTGGATGGTTAGAGTTGGGGTTTATATATATTGGATTTGCATTGTTCTTCATGTAAGGTTGGAAAGTGTTTGATACTAAGTCTAATGTTATGTCTAAGAAGTCTACTCGCTTGATGTTGGGTTTAATCACTACGTTAAGACCAAAGGATTTAAAGACTTTATGAATTAATTTTCTAGTTCTATCAACCTTACCTCCAGTAGATTTATTTATTATCATGAGTCCGTCATCTCTATATAGTCCTATATTGTTCATATCGATTTCTCTATGCGCAGTGAGTTGTACAACAGGAATAACCCCACAAGATCAGAAGATTCTGGAGAATCCAGGGCTCCCATCGATAAATCAAAATTCTCTGCTGAATTTTTAATCCACTGTTCGTTGCCGTGGTTGAGAACTGATTTTCCTCAGTTCAGGATTATCTTCATTTCATCGTTCATGATATCTGAGTAGAACTCAGCGAATTCCAGGGCGAGGTTAAAGAGGTCCTTAGAAATTGATGGGTAAATATCCACGATGCCGAACTGTAAGAAAGTGGCATTATTTTTCTCCCTAAGGTTTTCAAACCATTTGATAACGTCCATTGTACCCCACCACTGCATTAGTTGAATTTTTTCCTTTATTTGCTGGCTGGTTCTTTCTAATATTACTTTGCTAATCCTACCGATTTCCGATTTTGTAGGGTTTATTATTCTCATTGGTAATTTACGGTAAAATTCCGGTTTGTGGTCTTTTAAGAGCACATATGCCTCCTTTGTTTATATATATATATATATATATATATATATATATATGTGTGTGTGTATATATATATATATAACATAGTATATATGATCCACGTATACTGTCTTAATATGTATAGGAAAAACTGCTAAAAAGTTGTAAGTTTAAAAATAAGGATAACTTATTACAATGTAAAAAAGTCTCACATGTTTTTTGTCCTTTAGGACGTCATAATTTTTTTTTATAATATCACCCCAAGCAAGGCATTTTACTGCCACTGTTTTGCAGAGAATTACATAGAAGGAAAGTTATGAGAAAGAGTGACAGGTTATAGGGGGTAGCAGGAAGTGGCTAAGAGAAGGATGAGAATACTGATGAGAGTGGAGTGGATGGAGAAAGAAGCATGAGAGAGAGAGGATGCAGGTTAGTGTGATAGAAGATGACTATTGACTTTACATTTAAATTCTTGGAGATTGTAGCTGTTGGGGAAGCAAGTAAATGGAAGGGAATTCCACAGGCGAGGAGTGTAAGAAAAGAAGCTGCTGAAGTAGAATTTGCATTTACATTTTATTGGTTTCACAATAAAAGTGTGGGACCTAGTCGTTAATTTTGTAGCTCAAGTAAATTCATATATAGGGGGCACCACTGAGCTAAGTTCATTGGAGCCAAAGCCGTGAAAGTATTTGTAGAAGAGACACAGGGAAGCCAAATTGTGTCGGTGAGAAAGCGACTGTATCTGAGCTGCCAAGTCGGGATCGATCACATTGCAGATTGTCAATTGGATTTTGTCAAGGACACCTAGGTGGATAGCAGGAGCACCCAACCAGATATGGCAGCAGTATTCAATGTGCAGGCGGATGGTAGATTTCTATATGTGCAGGATTGTTTCAGACAGGAAAAACTAAACTTATGATAACATTGTTGCAATTACACATGCAAATTAAAGAAACAATATGCTGAGAATTTAAATTTTTTTTTTTAAATATATATTTTGGGTATATAGTCTAGCCAATTTAATTTTTTTTCTAAATATATATTTTGGGTATATAGTCTAGCCAATTTAATTTAATTTTTTTTCTAAATATATATTTTGAGTATATAGTCTAGCCAATTTAATTTTTTTTTTTTAATATATATTTTGAGTATATAGTCTAGCCAATTTAATTTTTTTTTTTAAATATATATTTTGGGTTTATAGTCTAACCAATTTAATTTAATTTTTTTTTTTTGTTTATGTTCTCAACACTTTTGTTATTAAATACCCAACATTGTGCTAATTGAAGATCTGCCATGAAAAGTAAAATGTTGCATGAACCTGGACATAAATTGATCATGAATGATTTAGGAATTAAAGCACTTTGCAAACATTTGTGTCTTAGTAAAAATTACTTTCTCTTTTAATTAGAGTAGAAGTTTTTAAATTGAATTGTTATGATTAGCAACTCATGTATTTAGTGTGTTGTCTTGTAAAAGGTTCCTTTTGGGTTTATATAATTTTGTAAAAATTTTTTTTTGGGTTCATAAAATCTTTTAATTCCTTGAGGTTTCTCTAATGTATTATTTGTGTCAATTATTAGAGGTAATGGAGTAAATACTTCCTTATTAATTTTGCTTTGAACTAATTAAATCTTTTATTGTTTCAGAGGTAGATGTAATAAATTTTGTGTCATTTTCACATATGTGTGTTTTAAATTCTTAACTTTCAAATAACTTGATGTCCTGGTAATACTTTCTCGTGAAGTTTTGTTAGCCAAGAGTCAAACTACTGGCATATAAAATGTTTTAATTTTTGACCAAATGCAAAAGATTTCAGATTTTTCTTAAAAGCAAACAACTCAGACACAAGCAAAGATGAAGCATGAATGAATTAGTTATGTTATTTTTATAAACATTGTTGCTTTAAGCTTATCGCTACATTTATAAATTAGTAAAATATTTCAGATCATAGAATTTTAATTTTAACCTCCTGAGGTCAAAGTGCAAATGCCTCTGCCACAAGATAACCCCAGTGTAGACCTCATTTCTCTCACTCCCAAATTTTTCACTCAGAGCCAAAAGTCTTTTGAAAAAAAATAACAAAAGTAAGACAAAATAAAAACTTCTTGTGAACCCCTTTTTTTTTCTTTTAAGTGTGTGTGTGTGTGGGGGGGGGGGGGTAAACTGCTGGAAAATCAATCAAGTCCTTGTAATGCCCTCTGTCTTCATCTCTGGAATTTCTTACCAAAGCTTGAGAACCAAATGGGGAATAATAAAAAGTTGTGTAGCCATGTAACAGCTTTGAGAAGTTTGTTATTGTAATTTGATAAATAATTTCCTGATGACAGACAAACACAATCTGCTATTATAATAACATCATGGCACTTTGTCAATTTTTTTACAAAATTGTTAATCTCTTGTAATAATAAGCAAAATTATTTTCTGAACAATTTTTCCTGCTGCTTTTTCAATTTAGATTCTTTTTTTCACTAAAATTGCATTTACTTTGGCATCAGTAACATTGTTTTATCGTTCACGAAAATGCATGTGGAAAGAAATAAAAAAAATGTACTAAACTGTTATATGATATCAGTCCTCCTGTATGGTAGTAAATGATGGACAATCTCCTTAAAGAGAAAAAAAGTAAACTGGAAGAAACAGAAATGTGGCTCTACAGAAAGATGCTGAGGGTGTCATATACCCAATATGGGATAAATGACAAAGTTTTACAGAAATGGAAACAAAAAAGAAAACTTATATTAAACATCAGGAAGAAGCAAAATTTCTAGAAATTTGAAATGACAAAAGGTGACTGGGAAAATCTGATACTCACAAGACATATTGGATGCAAGAATTAATCCTCTGAGAGATCCTTCTGCCTTCTGTCAATATGGCTGATGCTAACCTCCAAGAAAAAAACTCATTGCAATTTCTCAGGCTAACATTCTTGGCTGACATGAAGTGGAAAGACTATATTGAATCCATTGTTAGGTCAGTTGCTAAGAAACTTGGTTCACTGTCATGTGAGATAATTTTTATTATATCTATTTCCAAAATCTATCTTCAGTCAGTTAAGTGCCATCCGTGAAACACGCTTTAGGCAATCATCTCGAAAGAGACATGACTGACTGGGCAGAAGATTATCCTGCAGTAGGTTGCCATTGCTTTCTGCAGTAGACTGGTTGCCAACCAAGGCTATAGAACCCAATCTGTCCTGTTATTTGACTTATAGATAGAGGGGGAAGAAATGTATTATATTATTAAGAAGTAATTATTGGGGGATCAGTTTATTACTTCATAACAATATGAAAATGATCCCCCACTTTATGCCTAGTAGAAGCCTTAATCATGTTTTTAACTATTATATTCAGTCAGTCAATTAAGTGCCATATGTGATACACGCTTTAGGCAATCATGTTTTGAAAGAGACACGACTGACTGGGCAGAAGATTATCCCACAGTAGGTTGCCATTGCTTTCTTCAGTAGACTGACTGCCAACCAAGGCGACTGAACTCAATCTGTCCTATTATTTAATCCATAACTGAAGCGAAGTGATGGATGAATACCTTTCCAAAGGGTATTTGTGCGTAGGTGAATGTAAAGAATTCAACTGGAATTCAACTGGAATTTGAACTCGGTTCCCTGATTTGTTGTTTCAAGTCGATATCCACTGCACCACCCACGCACATCCAATTTCCAGAATCGATCTTACACGATTATAAATCTACTATTCGCTTATGCTTAGAATATTGCCACATATTGTCCAGTGTCTCTGCTGTTTACCTTAAGCTTTTCGATTAAATCCAAAGAAGAATCAGCAATATTATTAGTCCTGATCTTGCAGCTCAGCTTCAGTGACTTTCCCTCTACCATAAAGTTGCCTTTCTGTGCCTTTTCTATAAGTATTTTTATAGTAATTGTCCAGATGAGCTCTTTACTATGGTAGCTAGAGTAGAACTTCACTAGTGTCAAGTATCCATAATAATAACATTTGAAGTAATAAATATATACAAGAGAATAACAATATAAAAGACTGAAAAGATGATGTAAAGCCATATTAAAGTAGGAAGAATATTATCATGACTGAATAATGACTATGTTATGAATTTATATGAATAAATGATTTTGTAAAAAAAAGCTAAAATTTTTGGTAGTGTCCTTAGTACTTTCACTTAAGTTGAATGTTAATTAAGTTTTTAAACTTTGACAGACAGAATTTATGAAAGACTAACTTTCCTGTTTTTATTAAAGAAAGATGGATAAACAAAAACTGCACAAATTTAAAAAATACAATTATCCCCGAAAAGTGCTTTTAATGACTCTTTTTTAGAACACTTCATAGAATTTAATGCCAAAGATCAAGGATGTTTTTCTTTTTTGTCTTTTCAAAAAATCCATTTTATGCAATTTGGCCTTTTCAGCTAATTTTATGTTTATGTAGAATGAAAAACTGAAAAAAATGACAGGCTTTTAAATGAAATGATGATGTTTTCTTTGGAATACTATGAAGACCCACAGACATAAGTAGGTGTCTGCGGAAACATGTTCACCATTTTAATTACAGAACATAATGGAATCAGATGTACCAAAATAAGACAAAAACCAAATTTCTTTTTCTTCTTGTTTTTTTAGATGATTTTATTTTGCCGTTCTTTTTTATTTTTTTTAGTTTATAAGAAATTAACTTCTTCCTTGGTTTATGTCCAATTTGAAAGAATGAGAAAAATAAACAATGTTTTGAGCATAACATACTTGTTTCTCAGGCAGGAAATCTTTTTTCTTTCTTCTTTTTTACACTCAACACATGTTTTCTGAGTCTCCCATCTATCTTATTCTCATTCTTGTTTCAATTAAATATATATGAAAACCTTACAAAGAAAAATGGTCAAGCCCAATAAAGACTGGTGCCAGACACAAGTGAGTGTAACATGTTACAGCCTTCTTTCTTTTTTGATAACATGATAATGATTTTAGCTATCTTTAAACAAGTCTCAAATATTCTTGAAAGCTTTCTTTTATTTTTCAGAACAATAATATTGCTTCTCTTCTTTTAGAAAAGGTGCTGTCTTGTATTTTCCAGAAATATAACCAACTTTTTTCACTTTTTAAGTAGCATATATTTGTTACTAGCAGTAGAGCCCAGCGTTGCTTGGATGTAATGAAAGATTTAAAACTAATCCATGGTCCTGGAGATCAGACACTTTGGAAGTTGGCACGAAAGACTAAAAAGCAATAGTTGTTTCTAGTTAAAGCAAACCGTAGACTGAAAGAAAAATGAATGGATGTAAGTCAAATTTTGATTTTCTGGTATCAATATCAAATAAGTTTTTTTCATCATAAACTGAATTTTGAAGGCTAAATAAGTCCTCTGAGTAAATAGTATGATGGCTGAGACTAAGAACTACAATTATACCTATTTAGAGCCAAACCCGAAGCAAAAACTAAAATAAAAAGGCTGAAAAAACAGACATACAGGCAGATAAACAGATACACACACACAAACATCTTGCCTTTTATATATATATATATATATTGATTTTCTGCACTATTGTAAGAACTGCAACCGTGAAACATGTGAATATCGTTTCTTATGTCTTTGTCTATGAGTGTATCAAATTTGATTAAAATCATACCACTCCTTCTATAACCCGATTTTTTCGATTATCGATTTTCAATATTTATCGGGTGTACTTTGGCATAAAACCTAGCTAAAAGCACTCGCAGACGCTTACAGTACAACTGTATAAATTTTCAAGAAAATCGGTTCAGCCATTTTGGAGTCTGTAGGTAACGGATACACATACACTGACAAAGTTCCATTTATAAATAAGTTTAGATTTTTCCAAACCATCTTTCTTCCATTTTCCAATTGTAGGGCCATCTTTCTTTTCTTCTACAGAAATACGTCTATCTTACACTGCATGTACAGAAAAGTATAGCAGGTGTAATGTTTAGTAGCACAGGGTGAGAAATCAGCAAGCTGTGTTCAAATTCTAATTGAATTTATTATTGTAGTGATTAGGGAAATATCTTCTTGGGAGTCTGTTACACAGAGCAGTGGTTCATTGAAAGAAGCTGAATTGAGTGGAACTTACTTCTCAACACTACAGTGTAAGTAGCTTGGAGTTTCCTACCCATGAAGGTTAGGCCTGGCAGAATCAAAAGATGTAGCTCATCTGAGCACTTTTCTTTAAAAGTAGTGACAGAGCAGTGAGAAGCTTGCCACACCCTACCTGTGAGAAAAAGCTTAGGAAAATTGTGAATCCGTCTCTTCTTCTTCCCCAGGCTGAGAGTTAAATAGCAGCACAGACTAGGTTGTCTAGCCATGGTTGGCAATCAGTCTAGAAAAGAAGCAACTCTGAATTCAGACACATATGTAGATCTGGCAAAGGATGATGATGATGTTCACATCTGAAATGAAATTGATCTGATGGATAGGAGTCTAGCTTTTTCATGCTTTTCAGAAACAAAGACTAAAATTTTTTCCAATTTTTCAGAATGAAGGACATCTTTCATTTACTCTTCAGTAGCATCATTTCAATTTATCCCCCTCCAAAAAAAGACCTTTTTTATTTCACTCCAAAGAAAGACCTTTTATTACCTACAAAAAAAACTTTTTTATTACCTACAAAAAGTCCTTCTTTATCCCCCTCTTACAAAAACATTCTTTATCCCCCTCTTAAAAAAACGTCCTTTATCCCCCTCCAAAAGGACCTTCTTTATCCCCTTCAAAAGACCTTGTTTATGCCCCCTCAAAAAGATCTTCTTTATACCCCTTCAAAAAAAGAATTTCTTTATCCCTCTTCAAAAAAGACTTTTGTTATCCCTTTCCAAAAAAGACCTTCATTATCCCCCTCCAAAAAGATCTTCTTTACCCACCTCCAAATAAAGACCTTCCTTCTATTTTGGAAAAGCAGAATGATCTTTTTCCTGTTCTACAGGACCAAGGTTATCTCTATCAATTTTTCAAAGTTTTTGCTGAGTAACCAATAGAAATTGATTTAAAATTAAAGGGAAACTGTTATTTCATTAAAAGCAAGATTCAAGGAGTGGTATTTGGTTGAAAAATTTGGCATTGGGCTTCAATCATAACATAAAAATTTTGAATATTCTTGCTACATTTTCAGAAGAATTTTGAGGAAGATCAAAAAAAGAACTGGGTGATTCTCTAAAACTGAAAATTTTGCTCTTTTTTGAACAGAAACCAACCAAACTAGAAATGCCATTAATTCTTTGATTTATCTGATAAATACATTGAAATCAAAGTAAGGTTCAATAAAATAGTTTTTCTTCTTTTAAATGACATGCTGCTTCAGAATATAAACAACTAGATTCCTTTTCCATTATTATTTGTGAATTGCCAATACTCTTTAGGGAAGATACTGGAATGGCTTTCTGTTATGTTCCCTAATTTTAAATTTAGAGTTTTTCCTTTTCTGCTATCCAATGCTATAGCTCCTAGTTTACTCTGCTATTTAACCTATAGCTAGAGAAGAAGAGATGAACCCATGCTGGTTCTAATTGCATTAGTGTAAAAGTGAACACAGGAAGCAAGGCATGAAATTTGAACCTGGCTCACTGGTTTCACTTTCCATGCTGATAGCCATTACATTACCTACATATTCCTGCAATGCAATACTACAGATAAAAACTGATCTCACTCAGTATTTTTAATGCTATCTTGCATAAAAGTGTCTGTCACGAATTAATATATGTCAAAAAACAATTTAGGGTATCAGATATCTTTCTGGCTTTTTGTATCTAAACTTATTTATAAATGGAATTTTGTGTGTGTGTCTGTGTGTGCATGTCCATTAGCTATAGACTCCAAAACAGCTGAACCGATTTTCTTGAAAATTTACACCGCTGTACTATAAGCGTGTGTGAGTGTTCTTAGCTCGGTTTTTTTTCGAGGTACCCCCAATAAATATCGAAAATTGATAATCGAAAAACTCGAGTTATAGAAGGAGTGATCTGATTTTAATCAAATTTGATACACTCATAGACAAAGACATAAGAAATGGTATTCAGAAGCTTCAAGGTTGCAGTTCTTACAATAGTGCAGAAAATCGATAATATATATATATATATATAAAAGGCAAGATGTTTGTGTGTGTGTCTGTTTATCTGCCTGCATGTCTGTATTTTTCTGCCCTTTTACTTTAGTTTTTGCTTCGGGTTGGGCTCTAAGTAGGTATAATTGTAGTTCTTAGTCTCAGCCATCATACCATTTATTCAGAGGACTTATTTAACCTTCAAAATTCTGTTAACGATGAAAAAAACTTATATGATATCGATACCAGGAAATCAAAAATTGACTTACATCCATTCATTTTTCTTTCAGTCTACAGTTTCACTTTAACTGGAAACAACTATTGCTTTTTAGTCTTTCGTTCCAACGTCCAAAGAGTCTGAGCTCCAGGACCATGGATTTAATTTTAAAGCTTTCATTACACCCGAGCAACGCCGGGCTATACTACTAGTAATAAATAGAATGAGAATAATGTGTGTTATTTTAAAGTTCATGAAAAGGAAAGATTAAATTAAGAAAAGATCTAATTTTAATATCAAACTCATGAGTGAGCATTCTCAAAAGAACAAGGCCAAGATAGTTTCAATAATGATTTTATAAATATGACTAAGGCTTTAAGAATGTACGGATACAGATGGCATTCACCTCCCTTTGGCGGAAATACGTCATGTCAGTAACATGAGAGCTGCTTAGTGATGTCACTCCATAGAGTGATGAAAACGTCACCCAAATTCAGTTTGTTTTCATCAGCTAAACTGTAAGTTTGCTTTCTTTATCCCAGCACCACCATGGCCCAGATAGGGGCCAAATATGCCCCCTCACCCAGCAGCTTACAAGACCATGGTGCCATTCCTCTTTTGGAATATGTCTTTCCAAGATATAGAATGAAATGCCAATTTGCAGTCCTTAATTTTGGGGATACCCAAGATTCTGTTTCCTGTTCATGAAAAATGGTCCTTGCCTGGGACATAGATGAATTTGGTCCATTTGAATCTGGAGTCCTAAACATAGCTTATCAAACACAGGTGTATCTCTAACACATCACTCAATATGTCCTGGGCCTGATATATAGATGGCGCAACTAATAAAAAAATCCATATGATTTTTATGAAGTGCTTATCTTCAAATGGCATGTGATAAAATTTGGGCCCAATCGGATTATTAGTTTACAAATTACAGTTATTTAAGTGAAGCTACTGTTGCAAATTTTCAAAACAATGGAAAATTCTGAATTTCCTGTGTTGATAAAATTGATTTCTGATGGGAAAAAATACTGTTCAAACAAAGCAATAGCTTGATAAGTGTTATTTGGACTCTGGTCTGTTGAAAACAATGGTTAAGAGGTGGTATGCTGGCATTAAATATGGCTATACAGACACAAATAATGCTGAATGTTCAGGTCGCCCATAATCGTCAGTTGCCTTGGAAAACATTAAAAATTCACAAACTGGTTTTGGCCGATTGTAAATTGAAGTTATGTGAGATAGCAGAGGAGTTAAATAGATCATAAGGCAGTGTATTCACCATTTAGCATGAATTGAAATATGTCTTTGAGTAATCATTATGAGTGAAAGTTTTTAGACTGATATTGGCAGATTATATCAGAGAAAGGATTGTTACTGAAAGATCATAATGAAAGTAATCTAAATCTGAACATTTATAAATGGAACTGTGTGTCCGTTACCTATAGACTCTGAAATGGCTGAACCGATTTTCTTGAAAATTTACACAGTTGTACAATAAGCATCTGCAAGTGTTCTTAGTTAGGTTTTGTGTGGAGCTACCCCCAATAAATATCGATAATCGAAAAAATCGGGTTATAGAAGGAGTGGTTCGATTTTAATCAAATTCGATACACTCATAGACAAAGACATAAGAAACGATATACAGAAGTTTCAAGGTTGCAGTTCTATCCTTGGACAACTTATTTGACTCCGATATTGGAAATTAATACTCCGATATCCTACCGGGTCTGATCAAAGTCAGTTTTTCAGCCCTTTTATTTGAGTTTTTGCTTTGGGTTTGGCACTAAGTAGGTATAATTGTAGTTCTTAGTCTCAGCCATCATACCATTTACTCAGAGGACTTATTTAGCCTTCAAAATTCAGTTCACGACGAAAAAACTGATTTGATATAGATATCAGGATATCAAAAATTGACTTACATCCATTCATCTTTCTTTCAGTCTACGGTTTCACTTTAAGTGGAAACAACTATTGCTTTTTAGTTTTTCGTGCCAACTTCCAAAGAGTCTGAGTTTCAGGTCCATGGATTAGTTTTAAAGCTTTCATTTTGCCCAAGTAATGCCGGGCTATACTGCTAGTGTTTAGATAATTTGGTAATAGGATGTTTATGTTATATGAATGAAAATTAGAAAATTTAATTAAAAACTAAAGAAGCTACTGTAACAGAAAATAACGATCAAAGATATTTTTCTCTCTGTAAACAGATTGTTCAAGAAATTTTGTTTTGAATGGTTATCAGAATAAAAATATATTTATAAACTAATGTTTCCAATTTGAAAAAAAATATACTTATTACAATAGGCTAGGATTAAAAAAAACATTTATTAGAATAAAACAGAATTCAAGAATAGGTTTGGATCTTTTAAAAAAAGAAAAGAAAGGGTTACATGTTCATGAACTGATACAAAGTTATAGAAGCCAAAAGGTTTGGGTTTGATTATTAAAATGTACAGCAAAAGCATTTATTGCCGAGCAGATGCACTTTGTACAAAGTTCATTTGAGGACAGTAATATTGATGTAACGTGTAAGGATCTTGATGACTAATGTGAACAGATTTGTCCCTAGAGGTATGGGGGAGGGAGAAAATGAGTAAAAAATAAAGAACATGGTTTGTCTTTCTTTAGAAAAGTCATGCTTCAGAAAATTGGTTCTGCAGTTCTGCAAATAAGAACTTTATTATCCTTCTGAGATACGTATTTCAAGATGGATGAAGTTTGAAGAACTCATTTTTGTTGACTTTTACGTACAACTTATTTTTACTTGGGGGTTGGGGTTGTTAAGTAAATAACAGGGGCAGAGTTGGGGTGTAGTTCAAATAATGGAGACAAGTAAAATGAGATAAAAGCATAGGTAAGAAGAAAGACTGTTTTTAAAGAAAACTTTTAGGGATAAAATTGATTTGCTTGCACTGGAACTGAGTTTCATTATCCTAGAGCTGCAGTCAATAAGGGGCAATTGCTTGAAAAAATGGGTCTAGAGTGTGTGGCTATTACATAACCAAATCTAAAAGCTTTTTTTCTAATAAGCCCAACCAAGGACACATGGCTCAGTGGATATAAATTTTATAAATCTACCATCCGCCTGTGCATTGAATACTGCTGCCATATCTGGTCGGGTGCACCTGCTATTCTCCTCGGGCTTCTCAATAAGGTTCAGAGGAGGGTCTGTAATGTGATAGATACCAACTTGGCAGACCGCCTGCAGTCTCTCTCCCACCAGCACGACGTGGCTTCCCTGTGTCTCTTCTATAAATACTTTCACGGCTTCTGCTCCGATGAACTTAGATCACTGGTGCCCCCTAAATACGAATTTGAATGAGATACTAGATTAGCAACTAGATCCCACCCTTTTACAGTGAAACCGATAAAATGCAGCCGTAACTTCTACTCCAACAGTTTCTTTCCTCGCACTTCCCAACTGTGGAATTCTCTTCCACATTATTGCTTCCCCGACGGCTACAATCTCCAGGAGTTTAAATGTAAGGTCAATAGACACCTCCTAACACACTAACCTGCTCCCATTCTATCAAACACTTCCCATCTGCCCAACCCTCATCCTTGGTATCCTTACTCATCTGTCACCTTCCTCCTAACATTCCCTATGTCTAACCACTCCTTCTCTTTACCTTCCCCTATGTAGTCCCATGCGCAATAGTGGCAGTGGAATGCCTTGCTTGGGGTGAGATGATTAAAAAAAAAAAAAAATATAGACGTTGGTTAGTTCCTGTGACTTGACCCAAAGAGTTGTGAGTTCAATACCAGGCTACAGCAGTGATGAACAAGTAACTTACAGGGTTAGAGGGAGATAACTCATGACTTCCAAAAGAGGCACTACTACACAAGGAATGAAGTTCATATATCCCAGTGATTGTAATAAAGGGTTCAGTTCAAAATTCTTAGTACCTGAAGAAGGCTGGAGCGTACAACAACCAAATCATTGTACAAATGGCAACAAAGATGAGGACAATAGTCTGAATAATGTAAACACAACCAAATTATATCTAATTTACTTGTTTTTAATTATTTTTTATGATTTACTTGTTTTGCTAACCTAAATTTAATTTAAATTTAATATTTATTTAAATATTGAATAAATATTTAATTAAATTAATATTAATAAATTTATATTAATATTAATATTAATAAATTAATATTAAATAAATTTAATATTTAATTAAATATTAATTAATATTATTAAATATTAATTAATTTAATAATTAACATGAAATATTAATTAATTTAATATTTAATTAATATTAAATATTATTATTAAATATTAATATTTAATATTAATTAAATATTAATATTTAATTAAATATTAAAAATATTTCTTAAAGTATTAAATATTTTAATAATAATATTAATATATTTAATAAAATTAAATATTTTAATATTATTATTAAAATAATAATACTTTATTATTTTAATAATAAGTATTTATTCTTATTAATGAATAAATACTCATTCTTTAAATAATAAAGAATGAGTATTTATAGAAAAGGATAAATATGATTCTGAGCTATAAGTGTGGCTTGATTCCAGAATAGACATTGCACTCTGTGTCGCACCAGACCATCAAGGAAGCCGGGTGCAGCAGAGGGTTGAGTTTTGATTACAGAAGCACAGAAGCTCTCACCTGCATTCAGTGTTGAAACTGTTGGAACAAGAATGTATGACAAAGCAGTTATATATAAGGAGTGAAGTTGGGCAGCCCCTCATACATTGCAGACAAAAATATAGAGAACAACTTTTGGTTAAGAGCTGTATTAGACTGCACGCATACACTACTGAAGAATAATTGATGACATCATAATTAGAATAACAGGTAAAATAAATATGAATTATGCAAGTTTTATATTATTTATAAGTTCCTGAATTATTTGCCAGTCCCCACATTTCTTTAACTCCAACAGCTTCTTTTCTCACGCTTCCCACCTGTGGAACTCCCTTCCACAAGTCTGCTTTCCCAACAACTACAATCTCCAGGTGTTTAAATGTAGGGTCAATAGACACCTCCTATCACACTAACTCCCAATTATTCTCAGAACACTCTCATCTACCCAACCCTCATTCTCAGTATCCTTACCCGCCTATCACCCACCCTCTGACATTTCCTATATTTAACCATCCTTTCGCCACTCTATGTAGCCCCCTGTGCAGTAGTGGCAGTGACATGCCTTGCTCGGGGTGAAACGCTTATAAAAAAAAAAAAAGTTTCTATAACTATTTTCAGCTCTATATAAATTATAATTTAATTCAGGAAATGGCATAGGGCATTATGTTTTGGGATAATGGTATCCCTAGAAATAGTCAGTTAAGTGCTATATATGATACACGCTTCAGCGATCATGTCGCGAAAGGGACATGACTGACTGGGCAGAGTGTTATCCTGCAGTAGATTGCTATTGCTTTCTGTGGTAGGCTAGTTGCCAGCCAAGGCTATAGTACCCAATCTGTCCTATTATTTGACTCATAGCTAGAGGGGGAAGAGATGTATTATATCATTAAATAGTAATTAGTGGGGGATCAGTTAGTTACTTCATAACAATAGAAAACCAACCCCCCACTTTCTGACCAGTAGAAGCCTTAATCATGATTCCAACTATTATATTCAGTCAGTCAGTTGAGTGCCATATGTGATACACACTTCGGCGATCATGTCTCAAAAGGGACATGACTGACTGGGCAAAAGGTTATCCTGCAGTAGGTTGCCATTGCTTTCTGCAGTAGACTGGTTGCCAGCCAAGGCTATAGAACCCAGTCTGTTTTATTATTTAACCCATAGCTAGAGGGAAGAGATAGATTAATACCTTTCCCAAGGGTATCTGTGCGTAAATGAATGCAAGGAATTCAACTGGAATTCAAACTTGGCACCCCAGTTTGTTGTTCTGAGTCAATATCCACTGCACCACAATGTGCATCCAGAAATACAATGGGTGGACAAAATAATGGAAGCACTTTGATATTTCAAGCAAATTTATTTCAATATGAGATAGGAGCACCTTTGGCAGTAATTACAGCTTAAATTCTGCACAGGTTTGACTCATACAAAGTTTGAATTGTTTCCAGAGAAATTTTTATCAATTCTTCAGTTTAAACATTCTGTCATTCTTTCAGTGATGATAGTGGAGAATATCAACTTGTTTTTTGGAAATGAACCATAAATATTCAATGATGTTGAGATCTGTATACTGTAGTAGCCAGATAAGATGTTCTACTTCACTAGAATGTTCCTTGTGCCATTCAGCTACAAATTTAGCACTATGAATGGGGGCATTATCATCCTGAAAGATGGCATTTACCTCTGGAAACAGTTCCTGAACCATAGGATGAAGTTAATCAATTAAAATTTTTAAATAGTCCTGACTGTTGATTTAAAAATACTAGCAGTGTAGCCCAGAATTGCTCGGATGTAATGAAAGCTTTAAAACTAATCCATGGTCCTGGAGCTCAGACTCTTTGGACATTGGCACGAAAGACTAAAAGCAATAGTTGTTTCCAGTTAAAGTGAAACCGTAGACTGAAAGAAAGATGAATGGATGTAAGTCAATTTTTGATTTCCTGATATCTATATCAAATCAGTTTTTTCGTCGTGAACTGAATTTTGAAGGCTAAATAAGTCCTCTGAGTAAATGGTATGATGGCTGAGACTAAGAACTACAATTATACCTACTTAGAGCCAAACCCGAAGCAAAAACTAAAATAAAAGGGCTGAAAAAACAGACATACAGGCTGATAAACAGATACACACACAAACATCTTGACTTTTATATATATTATCAATTTTCTGCACTCTTGTAAGAACTGCAACCTTGAAACTTCTGAATATCATTTCTTATGTCTTTGTCCATGAGTGTATCAAATCTGATTAAAATCAGATCACTCCTTCTATAACCCGATTTTTTTGATTATCGATTTTCAATATTTATCAGGGGTACCTCAAAACAAAACCTAGCTAAGAACACTGGCAGATGCTTATAGTACAAATGTGTAAATTTTCAAGAAAATCGGTTCAGCCGTTTTGGAGTCTATAGGTAATGGACACACACACACACACACACACATTTCTATTTATATATAAGTTTAGATTAGATTAGATCTGAATAAAAAACAACAATTTTAGTTAAAGATGAAGTACTAATAATATTAACAAGCACGCAAATTGACACGCTTTTGACATTTTAATAAAATTTTCCAAATTATGCTATTATGGGACTAGAAGTTTTCATTATTTTATCCACCCACTATAGTTATGATGGAGTAAAGATAAAATTATTGCTGTACAAAAATCTATGGTCTGTCTAGGAAGAATTCAGCATTTTTTAAATTTTCTATGAAGCAGTTGTGCAAGGTGTTAAAAAATCTCAGGTTACTTGTTATTGCAAATGGGAAAAGACACTCACCCATGGGGTTGTTCAGTCATTATTGGGATGCTATTAAGTGACCTAGAATACTATGTGATAGCCATTCAGAATGACTGAGTAAGTAGATAATTTTTAACTTTTCTTATAGATGTTGCATTACGCTGGACATTCACCTTCACCAGGGAGTCTAAATTTGGTTACTGGTGACTTCTAGCTTTTCTAAAAATTAAAATTATCATCAAATTAAATTGGACAAGATTAAGAAGAGTGTGACAAGGCTGTTTATACCATTTTCCAAAAGAAGAAACTTCACAAAATATTTTGAAAAATTGAACAAGTAATAGGATAAGCATGTGGAATCCCATAAAGTATATTTTAACTAAAGTGTCATTTCCCTAGGCATGTTTTTTTCATTAATATTAATTGACTGGATAATTCCCAGACATAACTCACATTTATATTATATATAGTATTCATTATATATATATTATTATAGATGTTATTTATTTTTATTATACATCTGGTGAAGGGCACATTTTTTATTAAAATAGCTCAAAAAACACAGGCTGGTAGACGAAAAATATACTGTTTAATAAAAAAAACAAAGATGTCAAGCCAAACACATATATTCACTAAATATGTAGTAATAACAAATACACACACACACACACACATATATATATATATATATATATGTGTGTGTGTGTGTACAACCAGGCACAGATGCACACATGTATAATTTATTATTTATTGATATATATGATGGGGAAAGAATTTGACTAAGAAGTCATTGAATAATAAAGAATTGGGCAGAAGAGAAAAGAAATTTAAGTCAAAAAAAAAAAAAAAAAGAATGGCAAAAAGCAACTAACAAAAGTGAAAGAATGAAAATAAAATTACTGGGGAAAGAAATCATTTCAGGAAAAATAAATAAAGTAAGATTAGGTAAGAAAAATAGAAAGATATTTATTAAGTTAGACACACAGTCACTGAAAAATAACATAGAATATTTACCAAGATGGACCCTTGTGAAAAAAAAAAAAGAGGTGTGGGCACAAGAAAATGAGGAGTTGAATAAGGAAAGAAGCAAAAGTAGAATTTGAATGAGCCAAAAAATATTTTGCTCGGCTTCTTTAAGAAGGAAAATGGGAAGGAAGATGAAAATGGATCACTACAAAAACAGATGAATGAAAGAGAACGAACAATTTAAATGAATAATTCACATGTCTTTTTTTATAATTCTAATGAAATCCTTCTAGCTTATGTCACTTTAGAATGTATATGATCATGGCTCTCCACTATTTTCTATCCTTTGTAGTCCTTATCAATATTTGTCTTTACATCATCCACCTGATTCTTGGCATTTATACAAATTCATTAGTTTGGTTACTCAATGTTTCCCTCTGCTTCTCTTGCCTTCAAAATGTCCTGTGAGTGCCAAATTCTGTAAGCCTCCTTTCCTCATTATGTGTCATAGAAATTCCAACTGTTTACTAATGTCTTTTTTGTTTATATTTTTCTTCCTCAATATTTACATGCTTAGGTCTATGATATTCACAGCATCCTTCTGTAGAACAATATCTCTGTGGCCTCAAGTCTTCATCTGTGAGAAAATGTCCAGCATTCATTGTCATATGAGAAGACTGATACAACATGACAAGTGATTACAAAACATTTCTGTTTCTTAATATTTTGTTTTGCTTTTGGAAGGCATTTTTCACTATTCCAGTGTGTCTTTGGTGTTAAGTGTCACATTTTTTGTGATCTATTAAAACATATCCCAGATATTTAAGCATCATTCAGTCTTCTTACAAGTGATGCTTAATTTTTTATACTTAGATTTCTTTATGGCTTTCATTTCGGGGAGGTCATGTGATCTATCAGGTTTGATACCTAAATTCTCAAACCTTAGAAACAACTAAAAAATATTTTAAGCATGAATTTATAGGACAGAATATCTAGAAGTAATTAACCTTAACTTTCTGATCTTATCTTAGCTCAGAAATAGGGTTTATTATGGAAATAGGTTTATATGAAAATACAAATCAAGGAAAATCAAATTGGAATCTGCTTTGAAATTTTTTTTCTTCAGTGAGCAATTTGCTTGTTTGAACAACATACATAAGAAGAAAATTAATTTTTCTAAACAAGAAAGTTCACAGATGATGCTCTTTCTTGATATTCTGTAAGGTTGTTTCCGATTGACTTTTCTGAAAATACATTCATTGTAAGATTTCAGATGAGCTCTTTGCTATGATGTCGAGATTCTTTGAACTTAAGCACAGTACTAGACTGGTGACAAGATTTCATTAATTTCCAGTTGAGCTGATTAGATGTTGCCATAAGTTCTATGCTAACAGATTCTTTTTTTCCCCACTTCTTGCTTGTGAAACTCCCTTCCGGCTCCATGCTTTCAAGCCAACTTCAATCTTTAAAAATTTAAATGCAATGTCAATTGCTATCTTCTGTCCTCCTGGTTACTCTTCTTTTGTTCTCACTATTTAGCCAATTTCGTGTTACTAACTCTTCCACACTCCAGTATTTTGGTGGCTTTACTGCCTTCCTTGAGGTGAATTGGATTTTAAAAAATCTGATGTTGTAATCAAACATTGAGCCATGATAGAAAGCTTGTTGGCAAATGGCAGACTCTTCTGACCTATTGTATTAACCTACCTACAGCAAGTATCCTACTTAATCATGTTGACCATGTCCACCATAGTTTATAAATATAGACTACAGCACAGTACGTAATCTGTTCAATGAAACAACGTGAAAGATTAACACTCACGAGTCAGACACTCTACTGAATCTGACTATATTGCCAATACTCGGGAAAATATGGTCGTCTTTATACACGTTGCACTGAATATTTTGAGCCTTCTGATTGGTTAACCCTTCTGTTGGTGAACTATCAAATGAGTCAGCTCATGGCTGGCTCACTAGTATACAGTTAGTCAGTTAGGTGCCATACGTGATATATGCTTTGGGTGATCATGTCCCGAAAGAGACATGACTGACTGAGCAGAAGATTATCCCACAGTAGGTTGCCATTGCTTTCTGCAGTAGACTGGTTGCCAGCCAAGGCTATATAACCCAATCTGTCCTATTCTTTAACCCGTAACTGGAGGGAACAGATAGATTAATACCATTCCCAAGGATATTTGTGTGCAAGTGAATGCAAGGAATTCAACTGAAATTCGAATTTGGCTCTCCAATTTGTCATTCCGAGTCGATATCCACAACGCACATAGGGTACCCAAAAACTCCAACAAATGATTGCTTATTTTTCTCCAAAGAACACTCTTTGTCTGTTCAAATTTTACTACAAAATATTCCTTGAAAAGCCATCAAATCAAAATTAGATGGCATATAAAGTTTCCTTACAATTTCTTCTCAGATGAAGAAAAACTCAACATGACAATGATGTACATCTACAGACAGATGCTGAGAATACCATGTACAGGAAACATGAGTAATAAGGAAGTTTTAAAGAAAATGGGAACTAGAAAGACACCTCAGTATAGAAACAGTTGAAATTTCAGAAACATTATGAGGTTGGATGGCTTGGAAAATTTAATACTCACAAGATATATTAAAAGAAAGAAAGATAAGATAAACAGAAATCAATTAACTTTATGAATGGCAGAGTAAGAACAAGGATAAATGGTAAAGTGTCAAATGTTGATTAGAACTATGATGGACAGGAAGTTGTGGAGAGCCATCATTTCTCAATGTATGATGCTACTATGAACTTGTATGAGCAAAAACATCTTGGATGTTTTTATAGTCATCTAAAGAATGTCTGCAGAAAGAGAGAGAAAAGGATAAATAAGTAAAAGAAAAGGAAAACAAATAAATACTTTGAAAAAAATTAAAAAGAAAGAGAGAGAGGAACATTAAATGAAAGAAAAAAGACAGTAATACTTATTAATAGACTAGCAGTATAGCCCAGTGTTGCTCGGGTGTAATGAAAGCTTTAAAACTAATTCATGGTCCTGGAGTTCAGACTCAGCCTAAAAAATATTTGTGTGAAGTTTGGTGAAAATCAGATAAAAATTATGGATTTGTATAAAGGACAGACAGACAGATAAACAGACACACACACAAACATATTGCCTGTTATATATATATATATATATATATATTATCGATTTTCTGCACTATTGTAAGAACTGCAAACTTGAAACTTCTGAATATGATTTCTTATGTCTTTGTTTATGAGTGTATCAAATTTGATTAAAATCAGACCACTCCTTCTATAACCCGATTTTTTCGATTATCAATTTTTGATATTTATCGAGGGTATCTTGACACAAAACCTAGCTAAGAACACTCACAGATGCTTATAGTACAACTGTGTAAATTTTCAATAAAATCGGTTCAGCCGTTTTGGAGTCTATAGGTAACGGACACATACACACACACAGACAAAGTTCCATTTATAAATAAGTTCAGATGGATTTAAAAAATCATTATGAAGCGAGGAAAAAAAAAGAGAAATTAAAAATATGGAGAGAAAGAGAGAGAGAGAGAGAGAGAGAGAGAGAGAAACATGAAAAGAGAAGGCAAAACAAAAAGGAGATATAAAAAGAATGGAATAGAGAAAATTATAGCAAAAGAAAAAAAAGGAAGAGAGAGAAGGGGGAAAAAAGGAAAGCATGATGAGAAGAGAGAGAGAGAGAGAAAAGAATTTTATGGAAAAAAAGAGATAGAAACCAAAAAAAAGAATAGAAAAACATAAAAAGAAGGAGAAAGAAAAATATTAAAATGTGCGAGAAAAGGAAAAAGCATAAAAAAAGAGAAGGAAAAACCATAACAAAAGAGAGACAGAAAGAAAAACATGAAGAAGAAGGGAAACAAGAAGAAAAAGAGAGAAAGAATAGAAAAAAGAAGTAGAAACAAATAAAGCATGAAGAAAAAGAGAGAAGGAGAAAAACATGTTAAATAAAAGAAATGACAAGAGATAAAGGTGTGAATTTAAATAAAGGTGTGAATATTCTTGGCACAGTTCTGTCCGTCTCAGCTGGTATGTATGGCTCACATTGCCAAAAGGAAAACAAGAACTTTGAGAAGAACTGTTAGTAGGGGTGGGGCATCATTTGAAACTTAGGGGGTTGAGTTCTTATTTTTTTTAAGCTAAATCTGACTGGCAGAAACAGATTGACTTTGGCCTTAATAGACCCAAAATGGAAATTCTGACAAGGTTTTTGGCGTTGTACAGTTTTTAAGAGTTTTAATGGAGACATTCTCTATTTTTTTTTTTTTAAAGGTGACAAATACATTTCAAGAAATGTAAAAAAAGAATCATCACAATTCCCAAATGCAGAGAGCGAAAAGTGAAAAACCTTGAGATCTTATTTAGGGTTAGTCAAAAAAAATTAAATTAAGAGATAGGAGAAAAAATAGGTAATACAAAATGTTGTCAATGATCTAATATTGTTTTTTATTTTTATGTCATTTTTATTTCATTTTATTTCAATCATGTGTGTATGTGTGTGTGTGTGCTGTGTGTTTGCGTGTGTTGTGTTTATTTATGTGTTGTGTGTGTGATTGACTGATTTATTTATTTTCTGTGATACTAAAATGTAAGAAATAAAAATAAAAGCCCAGCAACCAGGCTTGAAATCCTCTTTGAAGCACGTTAGGTGAGAAAGGTAAGAGGAAATAATTTGTAAATGCAATTTTCAGTGGGGAAGTAAAGGAAGGGTGGCTTTAGGGGTGTCCTCACCAGACATTAAGAATAAGGTAGATATATTTTGGGCGACAGATTAATCTACAAGGAAGGAATTAGAACAAAGTTTGAGAAATCTTGAAAAGAACTTACTGGTAAATGTGCAAAATTACACATACTTTAAGATACATGAGGCATGGCAGAGTGACGGACAGCTACTTGGGTTAAGGAATTGGAGAGATGATTTTGAATTTACGATATTCACTTATGCTCAAACACCCTTGCAAAAGGCAAGAGTTCATCTCCTCTTACACAAGCTATAGACAAAATGGGTCTTATAATCTTGAGAAGCCAAATTGTCTAAGAGAAACTCTGAATTCAAAATTTGCCGAGGATTGTTCAGGGATCTTGTGGCACACTGTGCACCAGTTCTTAGTCTTCAAATTTTCCAAAAAGTGTGGTTGGTTCTGTCCAAGCCTTTACAACTATAATCAAATCATATGAACGGATAATCTGGCTGTTGGTTCTAAGAAGTGAGGAGCTTGACCCTCATACACTGATATGTATTTGACTCTTCCAGAAAGTGTGGTTGGTTCTGCACAAGCCTTCATGTCTATAAATAAATCATATGAGTGGATAATCTGTCGGTTGGTTCTAAGAACTGAGGGGTTAGACCTTTATACACTGAAACTGCAAACATAAACATTTTTTTAGGAAAAGAAATATTTTTTAATTTATTTGTTTAAATGTCATTTTTAATGGATACACATAGTTGAATAGATATTCTGCTTTTATTTTAAAATTTTCTTTGTTTGAGTTCAGACATGAAACAGAGAAGATATGTATATTTCAAGAATTGGGAGAAATGTGTGTTCAAAAGCACTATTAGAGCTTTGTTTGATCAGGAGACCCTACATAACCAAATGGTATGAAGCATATCATATCTAATGATGGATTCCCCAGGTTCAAATCTACCTGCAGGACACATTTTTCTAACAAGATTTCTCAAATATTCAGGCCAGTAGTTGTGAATTATTAATACCCTGTTTAATAATAAAATTACAGCATCTACTCAAATATACATTTCCATTAAAATTAACAAATAAATTATTTATAGATGAGGGTAACACATGGTCGAGTGGATAAATATTGAGGTTAGGTTAACACATGGCCAGGTGGATAAATATGAGGGTGAGGGTGACACATGGCCAGGTGCATAAATATGGGGTGAAGGTGACACATGGTCCAATGGATAAATATGGGGTAAGGGTGATAAACATGGGACAATGGTGCAATGGATAAAAAGTGTTGGTTGAGTAATCCAAAATATGACTTGAGAGTTCAATACCTGGCCACAGCAGAGGTACACATAAAAAAAGTGGAAAGTTTACTTACTAAAGGAAATTAACTGAAACTGATATATCCAAAAAAGGCATGTCATGTAGAACTAGAACAATCTATCCCCGTACACTAAATAGAGGGTTTGTTTTGAAATTTCAACATATATCACCTGAAAAAGCTCAGAGTGTACAATGGTCGAAACATCATGAATATAGAAATATAAATGAGGACAATAGTTTAAAAAGTGTCAGTCAGTTAAGTGCCATACGTGATACACGCTTGGGCGATCATGTCTCGAAAGAGACATGACTGACTGGGCAGAAGATTATCCCGCAGTAGGTTGCCATTGCTTTCTGCGGTAGACTGGTTGCCAACCAAGGCTATAGAATCCAATCTGTCCTGTTATTTAACCCATAACTGGAGTGAAGAGATGGATTAATACCTTTCCCAAGGGTATTTGCGTGTAAGTGAATGCAAAGAATTCAACTGGAATTCAAACTCGGCTCCCTGATTTCTCGTTCCGAATCAATATTCACTGCGCCACAACGCACATCCACTGGATGTGCGTTGTGGCACAGTGAAAAAGAAAAAAAATGTAAATTGTCTAAATAGTTATAATACCTCATCTGTGTGCAGAAATATAGACAGAATGTTTTTCAGCAAAAGGAACAGCCCAACAATTACAAATTGAAGATACAAAAATCAAGAATGTACAAAAATTTAAATATTGTGGAAGCATTTTGACACAAGATGGAAAATGTGACACTGACGTTTGAAGGGCTATTTGTCTTTCAAAAGCTAAGCAATGAATTAAGAAACAGGAAATTTCCTTAGAAACAAACTAGGAAGAAAATGCTGTTATTAATTTATTTACTGTTGAATTTATTTTTGAGTTGAGGGTTGACAATTTATGCAAATGTTAATAGTGATAATTTTTTTTTTTTTTAATCATATCACCCCGAGCAAGGCGATAACGCCACTGATGTGCAGGGGGCGACATAAGAGTGAAAAGATTTGGAAAAGAGAAAGCCGGAAACCATATCCTAAACAGGGAACAAGGAATGAGCCTCTACACCTGTACAATAGATGTGGGTGGAGTGTGAACCAGGCGATAGTTTAGTCTATCTACTCCATTTGTATGTATAATTTAATTAATAATATTAATTCTCTCTTATTTATTATTAATGTCATCAAATCAAATTCCGAAAATAGTAAGAAATTATTTTATGGGATTGAACACTTTTTGCATTACTATAACTACAGATACACACTGCATATTACAAGGTAACCAAAAAATATCTTTTTTAAAAGAAAAAAAAATGCTTCACAGTATGTGTAACTCATATTTAGTCTTCAAAGTAATTGCCATCAGCATCCAGCACCTTCTATCAAGGTGTCTCCTGCTGTTCAATGTCCTTGCAGTAGAACTCGGTGGGTTTTGACGCAAAGATGTCCGTGAGGGCTTTGCGCAAGTTTGCTTCATTGGTGAAGGATTTCCCATGAAGATGATTATCCAGGGAGTGGAAGAGGTGGTAATCGGATGGCGCAAGGTCAGGTGAATAAGGTGGATGGCACAAAGTCTCCCACCCAAGTTGCCGTATGGTATCCCTGACCACTCGTGCAATATGCAGCCTGGCGTTGTCATGGAGGAAAAGCACACCTTTGGGATTCACCAGTGCTGGCTCATTCTAGCACAATGCCTGTTGCACACGTTTCAATTGCTGCGAGTACAGGTCTCCATTGACCATTTGGCTTGTTGGTAGCAGTTCATAATGAACCACTTGACGACCTGTCCACCAGACACAAAGCATAATCTTGTGTGGGTGCATAGGCAGTCTTGCTGTGTGAAGGACAGCATCTTGAAGAGACAACCAATGTCTGGAATGCTTGAGAGTTTCGTACAGAACTTACTTTTCATCACTGGTAAGCACTCGATTGAATAAGGATGTGCTATGTTAGTGAGAAAGCAGCGATACACGGGCTGCCATTTCTTTCTTGTGGATCTCCAACAGTGTTTGCAGAACCCACTTTCTCAGTTTGTATGTCTTACCTAGGCGGTGCAGGTGAAATATGTTTCATTGAAAACATTGAACTGTCTTGCAAGTTCACCACATGTTAGACTACTGTCCTCTTCAACGGTCGCCTTCAGGACTCTGTGATTCAAGACTTGTGGTCATCCACTGTGAGGTTCATCATGGAGAGACAAATCTCCTGACTTGAATTTTAAAAACTAGCGCCTTGCAGTACGTTCATCCGCAGCACTACCCCCAAACACTTGACATATGCAGCAACTTGATGCAGAAGCTGATAAACCCACTTTGAAGTCATAAAGCAAACAGCCCCAAAAAAGATCTCTAGACACTTCCATTCTTCTCACAGCTGTCCAGCTTATAACTGATGGCCAGGCATGGTGTGCATGTTTTTTATAACGTCTGATGTTCCTACTTCCGGCTGTCTGAATTTGAAAACAATTGCTACAGTACATGCATTTTGTATATATTTCAACTTCATTCAATGACTAATCAAAAAACGGACATAACTTTTTTGGTTACCTTGTAATTAAATATTGAAGAAATTATACTGCCTGCAAATTTACAGAAAAAAGTTATTTATTCATCATACAAATAATTTATTTTCATTTATTTCTTTACTTTCTCATCTATATATATATATATATTTTAATCGTTTCACCCCAAGCAAGGCATTCCACTGCCACTATTGCGCTTGGGGCTACATAGCGGAAGGTAAATAGAAAGAGGGGGGGGGGTGATTAGATATAGGAAATGTCAGAAGGGGGGGGGGTGGGGTGATAGGTAGTTGGGTGGGTGGGAAGAGTGTTTGAAAGAATGGAAGCCAGTTAGTGTGTTAGGAGGTGTCTATTGACCTTACATTTAAACTCCTGGAGATTGTAGCCGTCGGGGAAGCAGTCATGTGGAAGGGAATTCCACAGCTGGGAGGTACGAGAAAAGAAACTGGTGAAGTAGAAGTTGCGGTTTCATTTTATCGGTTTCACTGTAAAACGGTGGGATCTAGTTCCTAATCTAGTATCTCGTGCAAATTCAAACCTGGGGGCACCAGTGATCTAAGTTCATCGGAACAGAAGCCATGGAAGTATCTATAGAAGAGACACAGGGAAGCCACATCGCGCTGGTGCGAGAGAGACTGCAGGCAGTCTGCCAAGTCAATATCGATCACATTACAGACCCTCTACTGTACCTTGTTGAGAAGCCCAAGGAGAATAGCAGGGGCACCCGACCAGATATGGCAACAGTATTCAATGCACAGCTGGATTGTAGATTTATAAATGTGCAGGATAGATTAAGATGGAAAAACCTCCGGGCCCTGCACAGAGAACCGACTTTCATAGCAGTGGATTTAGCAATGGATTCGATATAATCATTCCACTTGAGGTCCGCTGAAAGTGTGAGACCAAGGAGGCACAGTGTTTTACTCTCTGGGAGGCAAGCCTGGTCCATGCTATTGGGAGGTAGGTGTGGTTGTCTGTGATGGTTAATTGATAGTAGCTTCATTTTAGAAGCATTAAAATTTACAAGCCATTTCTTACCCCAGTCCACTACGGATTGGAGGTCCTTTTCAAGCTCAGCTGCAAGGTTAGCTTTGTTGCCCACACCAGATTTTTGATCGAGGTGAGAGTAAACTGTGGTGTCATCAGCATACATACCTACTTGGGATATTATGGTATTGGGGAAATCATTAATGTAGATCAGAAAGAGCGTAGGACCTAGGATAGAGCCCTGAGGGACACCCGCGTTCGTATGGTAGCTCTGGAAGGTATGTCCATTTAATACCACTTTCAATGTGCGATTGGATAGGAATGACTGGATTAGTTCAAACAATTGTCCAGCTATACCATAGCTCCGCAGTTTGCATAGAAGGCCAGCATGCCAAACTCTGTCGAACGCTTTAGAGATATCCAAGGTGACGGTTCGGGCTTCGCCATTCCTGTCGAGTGCCTGGTATATACTCGGTGATGGTCGTTAGCATATCGGCAGTAGACCTGGTGAAGCAGAAACTATAATGCTTGTCCAAGAGGAGCCTGTGTTCTGTGAGGTGCTGAACGAGCTCGGCATTGATAATGGCCTCAAACACTTTGCCAAAGATCGGAAGAAGGCTGATAGGGCGGTAATTTGCAGGGTCTGAGGGTTCTCCAGAGTTTTTTAATATAGGAACTACAGAGGAAGATTTCCAACAGGCAGGAAAGCAAGAAGCAGATAGGCAGAGGTTGTAGAGCTTAGAAAGGACAGAGGAGAGTTCAGGGGCACATTTCTTTAAGACTATGGTTGGGATTCCGTCCCCACCACTCGCTTTGTGAGGGTCAAGTTTTAAGATTATCTTAGAGACAAGCGAGGGTGTAATGTGGACATCATTCACTTGAGCCTCAGTTCTAGGTGAGAAGTCAGGTGTAAAAAACCCCAGACGAGTCCAGACTTGAATTGTTCGAGAATCTCCGTGCAAAGCATTCAGCCTTGTTTGCTGAGGAGGTGAGGACCTCAAAATTATTGATTAGTGGGGGTATTGTGGACTTGCTCTTGTTAAGTACTCTTTTACAGAGTCGCCAGTAGTCTTTGGTGCTAAACTTAGCGGATGCTATGCATTGTTTCATTCTGGCAGCAAACAACGTCTTAGCTTTGTTAAGTATCTTTTTACACTTATTACAAGCTGAAGTGAAAAGGTGCCTGTTTTGGTCCGACGAGTAGCTACGGTAGAGTCGCAAGAAATAATTCCAGTAGGCAATGGCGGCCGAGCAAGTGGGCGAGAACCATGGAGACGAATGAGATTTAAGCAGGAATTTCCTGGCAGGGATGAAGGCATCGATGCCAGCCTTAACCCAGGAGGAGATCTCGGATGCACTTTCTTCGATGGGAAGACTAAAAACGTTGTTCCATGGGACGTCACAGAGGAAGTCTCGGAACGAATCCCAGTCTCAGAACGAATCCCAGTCTGCCCTTTGGTAGCAGTAGGATATTCTACTGGTCTGGGTTTCTTGGGTCGGGTGGGAGAGGAATGAAATGTTGATGAAAACTACGGTGTGGTCTGAGTTCCCGAGTGGGCAGAGTTATTTAGTAGTGCAAGAGTATGGGATGGAAGTGAAGCAGAGGTCTAGTAGTAAGTCCCTTCCGTTGGGGTTGTCGGAGAAACACGTGGGGAAGTCCACCACTTGCGTGAGGGATTGGGTGATTGAAAAATTCATGGTGTGAACAGCAGCGGGGTCGGTGACAGAGTTCTCCAGCCACTTGGTGTGGTGGGCGTTAAAGTCACCAAACAGAGGGATGGGAAGAAATGGCTTTGTTGATATTGTCAGAGATACTGTCAAGTAACCAACAGTCAGAGGAGGAAGGTGAGCAGTAGAGAAAAAAGAGATCGCTGATCGAGCTTAGAAGTAAGACATGGAAGCACATGAAAGAATGATCCCGGGATTCAAGAAACGTCACCCTAGCTAGGGGGAGGTGTTCGCTGACATACACACCAAGCCTATGCATATGAACATTGGAGTCCTTCCTGAAGAGGGGATGGTAGCCAGGAAAGTAGAACTCAGAAGAGGGGATAGAAGGGTTAAGGTTAGTTTTGCATAAGGCTAAGATATCAGGTGAGTTAGTGTGAAGGAATGAATCTACGCTGAGGAAGTTAGTGCGGATAGCATGTATGTTAGTGAAAGAGATGAAGACTGGTTTAGTTTTGCTATTATGGTTGCTTTTTTTCCATAGTGATTCTTAGAGTAGAATCAGTCGGTCACTTGTTTGCAGCATATGAAGGATGGAGACTGGCCTGGCCTACAACATAATGTGGCCTCGGGATTGCCCACCAAACGTTCATGCAGGGACGCCCTTCCTTGCGCGATATGGCACTACAAGAACCACAGTATTATTCAACTGTTGATCAGAGCAGCCTCTCAAGATGCTACGCAAGAGTTCGGGATCCTAACTACCAGTCAGAAGCAGCAACCAGGAAACTGCCAACCCGGTACCCTCAGAATGTAAAGGCGTTGCCACCATACTCCGTAACTGCAAAGAGCTTCCAGCTGAACTAACACTAAGACCGGAGAAGGGGGATGAACCAGGAACCCCTTCCTGAACAAGAAACAAGGTGATCACCTCGACTCTTGTTCAAGAGAAGGGGGTGGAGTGTGAGACCGAGCGATAGTAGGAACTATCTACTCCAATTAAAAAAAAAGAAAAGAAAAAAATAAACATGAAAGAGTAACTGAAGTTTACTAAGTTTTAACTTAGTATAAGTTGAAAAGAACTTTGGATAGCAAAATCATTTACACAAACGACTTAAGTTAGTGACAAAAGAACAAATAAAAACAAATAAAAGAAACAAAGGGGAAACCAAAAAATAATAATTAATTATTAAAATTCAAACAAAAACAAACTCATTTCCGTTCACTTACCACAAGCAGGCAACACACAGAAAAGTTGATTCAAAATAAATTTCTGGGGACAGAAATACAATTTAAAGCATTTTTTCAGATAGTATGGATGAGTTGACTACTCTCTGGTAAACAAGAGACGCTACAATATATAAGCACAAAGAGTTTCTCATTTTGACTGAGAAGGTTCACGTTGACTTTGAAGTTTCATGAGAACACTTGAATTGTCATTCATCAGGGCTGCTTTGCCATTAAGTCTCGTTTTTTTCTATTACGTAAACGCTATTTTTATAAAAAATAGTTTTTACTACCTGATGAGACATTGTCCTTTCAGTGTCAAAATAAAATGTACACTTTGTAGTAGGTTGGAGTTTGGATGTGCGTTGTGGTCCAGTGGATATTGGCTCGGAATGAGAAGCCGGGGAGCCGAATTCGAATTCCAGTTGAATCCATTGTATTCACTTATGCGCAAATACCCTTGGGAAAGGTATTAATCCGTCTCTTCCTTCCAGTTATGGGTTAAATAGCAGGACAGATTGGGTTCTATAGCCTTGGTCGGCAACCAGTCTACTGCAGAAAGCAATGGCAACCTACTGCAGGATAATCTTCTGCCCAGTCAGTCATGTCTCTTTCGAGACATGATCGCCCAAGCGTGTATCGCGTATGGCACTTAACTGACTTGTAGTTTGGACATGTTCTAAACCAATGTTTTGAATGTTGTTAATATTTTCTTCATTCCTTATTCATTATTATTATTTTGAAGTCATAAAGCAAACAGCCTCAAAAGTGATCTCTAGACACTTCCATCCTTCTCACAGCTGTCCAGCTTATAACTGATGGCTGGGTATGATGCACAAGTTTTTTATAACGTCTGATGTTCCTACTTCTGACTGTCTAAATTTAAAAACAATTGCTGCACACATTTTGTATATATTTCAACTTCATTCAATAACTAATCAAAAAAACAGACAGAACTTTTTTGGTTACCTTATATACATATAAATATGTATGTATATTTTATTAAAATATTATATATTGGTGTACTGATAGAAAAAATAAAGATAAATTATAGTGCCAGAAGAATAATTATAATAAAATAATTATAACAATATTATTATAATTATCATTAATTAACTCTTTCTAAACTAATGTGAATCAAACTCCATATTTTTTCTCTACATACACAAATGTGTGACATTCTCACTATCCAACAAACAGTTTACATAGACAGGTCATTAACACATGTGTCAACAAAAATTTTGTCTCCTTTTTCTATTTCAGGCCATAATAGTAACATTTATCTTCTAGCACTCAACAGAAATTTGAGGTAAGAAAACTCCAAACGCTTCTTTCTAATTCAATGATCTGGATACTCACATCTAAAAAAAATACAAGAAAGATTGTACACACTTTACTTATTCATTATCTTATTTTTCTGTCAAATTCTAAGTCATATTGGATCGACATTTGACCTCAAATTCACAATTTTATTCAGTATTACTGTCTCTTATGTCTCCAACCCCACATAACAACCAGATAATAAATAACACTTATTCTGTTGTTGCCACCTTTTGCTGGTGTTTCTGATTTTTAGGTGTATTTTTGTATATATATATATAGATGTTAGGGAGGCTATAATTATTTATACAGTTATAACTCCCCTACAATATAAACCACTCTTGTCTGTTGGTTTCAGCTTCTTCAGGTCTGAATGAAAGGCAAAACCGCACTTATGAAAATTTTGAGGATAAAAGAGGTAAGTAATTAAATTAAAATATCAGGTCCAACAACCAGAATTAATAAAGTCATTGGTGTCAGTAGAATTTTAAATCAGTTCACTCTGAGTACATCTATCTATCTACACACACACACACACACACACACACATATACTATATTACTATTTACGCTCTCACACGCTGATTGAACACTTTGGAAGAATGGTAGACTTTGAAAAACAGTAGCTACTCTAGCATCTACGCATCATTCATTCAGCAATGAATTAGAGCACTCTCAGCTATTGGGCATGTATAACGATAATATACACACTAAAAAGTCTGCCTCTTTCTACCGAATGCTCATAGCTCAGAGGTAGAATTGCCGACTGACGCCAATTCGGTTGGGTTTCAATTCTGGGTAAAAAGCAATCGGATATCTAACCGTACTGATGAGCTGTGATACAGTGAAACAGATCTGTCTGCAGATGACTATATATATATATATATATATATGGAAGTAAATAAGTATACATATATGTATGCACGCAGGTACACACCAATATACAAATATTTATTCGGTGTTAATAGAGGAGTGCTCAATGTAATATAACGGAGCTATTAAGTATATATTAATAAATATATATATTATCTAACATCTGTAGCATGACTTGGAATTTCATGCATTATGCAATCATTAGGTGCATATTATAAACCTGATAACTGTATATGCATGAAACTCTGAATCATACCTTAAACATAGGATAATATATATATGAATAAATGTAGTGAGATAGATAATGTGTATTTTCAAGACATATGCAAATGACTAAATTTCAAAGAGAAATGAACATAAGGAATTTCTTTAAATATGTCAAAAACAAAGAATGAAAAATATTCCACACTGAATAAACACAAATTACAAAACTAATTTATGCATCCATTTGAGCCGCTGGGAAGTTCATTACGAACAAAAAAACATCTTTCTAATATTTGTAAATTTGCAAATCTATTTTTTTAATTGCATCATCTTCATGTTACTGTGTATGTGTGTATGTGAAAAAGTGTTTATATTGTCTATGCATATATGTAAAAGAATTTTTGTGTGATTTTTATGTATGCCTAATTGGCGGAGTGGGCATTTGTGTGTTTGCATGTACATGTGTGTACACATTTGTATATTTGTGTATGTGAGTGTACTGTGTATATTTCACTTGTGTGTTTCTTCCAATGTTTGGTTGGATAGAAATTTAGTTTCTGTTTGCGTGTGTATACACGCATGCTTGTTTTCGTATGTGTATCTTTGCTAAACATCTGGTTCAGCTACTTAACTCCCAGATAATTGATGAAAGAGATTTGGAAAAAATACTCTTACTATTTTGACAGGGTTTTGAATATTCTGAAAGAGTGCTTAGCTCTAAATGAATTGTACAAAGACACACCAATCTAATTAACTTTATACAGATAAATAAATTCACTACAGCTTCAGCTGAAAGAAAAATTCGCTGCTTTTACATATATATATATATATATCAACGAGTCATGAATCTCTGTCTCTGCCTCTCTGTTTTTATGTCTGGATGACAAATTAAAAACTTTTTTTTTCTTTTTTAATCCTCCTGTTCTTTTTTTTTTTTTTTAAACTTCCTGTGTATGGATATATTTTTGTGCTCCTTTGGGTATGTGAATTTTTGTACCATATTTGAATTAATAAATTTTTGTTTTTAAGAAGTGAGAATTATCTTGCTGAAATAGCTATTCAACAAATGTAGAATTTGGAATTTTTTTAATATAATATACATAATTGGCTCTGTAAATAGATAATACTACTTACATTCAGCCCTCCACCTGGATCATTTTTAATATTAATAAAATTAATATTAATAGGATCTGGTTTTAGGGATTTTACCTTTATGCTTTTCCTTTTTTTGGGACTTAAAATATATATATATATCCAGGTAAAGGGAATCAACAGTTTTACAATTTCAAGTTCTTTGGATTTTATTTTTTTTTTTTAAAATGCTCAATACAATAAATATTGTAAGGCATAATATATAAATTTAAATATATTTAATATAATTTTAAATATATTTAAATTTGCTTTTTAATTAAAAAGCATTATGACAAGGAAATTTCTATGTTTTGTGATTTCTATCTCATCATCAGATGGGAAAGTGATTTTTATTGAAATATCATATCTCATATATATATATATATATATATATATATCTATATATATATAAGATATGAAACAAATGTTTATTAATCTAACATGTTTTACTTCTATTTAAGCTCCATCAGAAAATGATATATTTAATTTTCTTATCAAGCTGAAATAAAAGCGAAACACATTAAATTTATAAACATTTTCCATTTGTGTCTTATCATATCATTGCATTGGATTTTTATATGTATTTGATTGATATTTGATATCACTATATATATATACATATATATATATATATAAAAGAATAGTGTGTATATATATATATATATATATATATATATATACACACACTATTCTTTTATAGATACGTGTGTTGTGGTGCATGGGATATCAGCTTGGAACGAGAAATCAGGGAGCCGAGTTCATTGCAGTCACTTACGTGCAAATACCCTTGGGAAAGGTATTAATCATCGGTCTCTTCCTTCCAGTTATGGGTTAAATAACAGGACAGATTGGGTTCTATAGCCTTGGTCAGCAACCAGTCTACTGCAGAAAGCAATGGCAACCTACTGCAAGATAATCTTCTGCCCAGTCAGTCATGTCTCTTTTGAGACATGATCGCCCAAGCGTGTATCACGTATGGCACTTAACTGACTGATATATATATATATATATATATATATATATATATACACTATTCCTTTATAGATATAATATATATATATATATATATATATATATATATATATATATATATATATATATATATATATATATATAGAGAGAGAGGGAGACAGAGAGAAAGAGTGAGTGTATCTGTAAAGGAACTAAATGAATAGAAGGACTAGAAGAAAAACTATTCTTTCTTAACCAACACATTTCATCCTCTGAGGAAACTTTATCAAAGCAAATGCATGATTTAGTTTTTTGCACATTTTTATATACAAGAGAAAAGATATCATTTAAAAGTCTTGATGAACCAATGACATTCTTGCATTTTTATATAAACACTCCTCCCAAAAATGGAAATAGACTGTTTAATAAATAGATAAAGCAACTACCCAAATATGAGTATTCACTAAAATTTACATTTCAAGTGATAAATATATATATGTATATATATATAGAAAAAATTTTAGATATTCTACAATTTTAATGGGTAATACATATTTTGCATGCAAACCTTGCTGCTCATCAGAGCCAAATGATACAACAGTTAATATTCAAAATAATCCAGAAAATAATTACACACAGACGCTCACGTGCCCATGATGAGAATAGACATTTGTATTGGTTACAAATGTTTATTCTCACCATGGGCACGTGAGCGTCTGTGTGTAATTATTTTCTGGATTATTTTGAATATTAGCTGTTTTATCATTTGGGTCTGCTGAGCAGCAAGGTTTGCAAAATATGTATTGCTGATGAAATTGTAGAATATCTAAAATTTTTTTTATATTATTTGACTCTGTTAAATTACATAAATAAATTTAACATTGAGTTCTTTTGAGTTCGTCTCATCAGACCACCTGATGAGACATTGAAGTTTCAATGATTGAAGTTTCAATGTTGAAACTAATGTACCTTTGTAGTGGATATGTATAAAAAAGTTATGTACATGTTCTAAAATATAATTTATAATAAATATATATATATATATATATATATATATATATATATATATATATATATCTCCCATCGATTTGCGACATGAGACAATCTGACAACCCCATTCAGTTTTTATCTTAGTGTTCTATGGGACACTTCAGTCCTGCTTGTGACTTATATACAATTCCACATTATTGTGCAGCAGGAATGATCTTGGGACATCGTAACAGGAACCTTTGCTGACACTTTTTGCCATTGCCTTTTGTCTCTTAGCCAGTCAATATGACTAATTTCAAATTTCTGTTATGACTCTGGCACAGTTATCTCCAGTTATTTCTATCAAGGGCAACTTGCTCAAAGTTAGTATGAAGCATGTTGACAACCATGAAGTCAGTCTTTATCTTGTCTTTATACCTGAGCCACAGCCATGCAACAGTCCTTTGTTCACTATCAAGCTGACTATACAAGAAGACTTTAGGCATTCTATTGTCAACATTGGATGTGCGTTGTGGTGCAATGGATATCGACTCGGAATGAGGAATCGGGGAGCCGAGTTGGAATTCCAGCTGAATTCATTGCATTCACTTACACGCAAATACCTTTGGGAAAAGGTATTAATCCATCTCTTCCCTCCAGTTATGGGTTAAATAACAGGACAGATTGGGTTCTATAGTCTTGGCTGGTAACCAGTCTACTGCAGAAAGCAATGGCAACCTACTGTGAGATAATCTTCTGCCCAGTCAGTCATGTCTTGTTTGAGGCATGATCGCCTAAGCGTGTATCACATATGGCACTTGACTGACTGACTGATTATCAACATAACCAGCATTGGACAACCAATCATCAAAGTATAACTTTTACGGAAGACATCCAGCTGACCTATGTGGGATCCACAATTCTGAGCTGTACTGTGGTATCGTCAAAACAGCTGCTGTATAAACACATATTTTGGTGTCCAGCTTGATACCTCGGTTATTCCATGGCCGGTGGAGAAGCTTCTCAAATGCTTTTGTAGCTTTGGCAATCCAATTTGTTATTTCCACATTGACGGATACATTTGCATTCATCTTACTTCCTAAATATATAAATGACTTTACATACTTCAAGTTCTTTCATGCCTCTGTATAGGAGTGCTTGAGAATTGATGAACTGGTGAAGATTTTCTGACATCTTGAATCTATTTTGGACAAGGATGCAGTTGGTGGATTACATCCATTTTCTTTATGCAAGTTGTAATGCCAAAAGCTTTAAACGCAGCAAAAAAACAGTTGATGAGTTATTGGGCTTCCTTAAGGGAAGTTGCTACAAGAGCAGCATTATCAGCAAGCAACAGATCATGAATAACAGTAGTTCAAAGAAGTGTTTTAGATTTGAACCACTGATGGTTAAATAGGCACCACTGGTTCAAAATTGTAATTTAACACCAGTGTCTATGTCACCAAAAACATATTAAAGCATAACTGAAAAGAATAGAGTGAAGATAACAGGGGCCATGACATGACCTTTCTTTGTGCCACTTGTAATATAAAAGGAATCAGAGAATTCACCAGCAGAAACTTTCATTCTATTGTGAAAGGAGATTATTATATTCAACATTTTGTCTGAGATTCCAAACTTTCTTAAGAAGTTTCTAGAGTGCTTCACAATTTACAGTGTTGAAGGCTTTGGTAAGATCAGCAAACACCACATAAAACTACTGGTTCTTTTTATGCACTTTTTTTGAGTGAGAATATCATGTCAAAATATATATATATATATATATATATATATATATATATATATAGGATTAATGTGGAGAAGTTTGTTACTTTACTGAACAGAATTATGCTGACTTCAATGTTTTGTGAAGGCATCATTGTGATGTCTTTACTCTCCAAGGCTTTTTTCTTCAACTGCTGTTGTTTATCTGTCTTTTTCTTAGTTATATGGAGCTTAATGTAATTTGATGCCTTTGTATGTGTGGCTCTACAGATGGTTAATTGCTTTTGATTGTGTTGACCTCTTTTTAATGTGTTTTATTATTTTCAAATGATTGATTGCTTTTTATTGCTTTTCATTGTGTTAAATTCCTTTTAGCATACTTGTATGGATGCTAGCTTAATTGCTTTATAATAAATTTGCTTCTTGTCTTTTTTGGGTTGACCTCTTTTTCTTAACATGTTAGAATAAAAAATCTTAAACAATTTTTTAGGTCATAGTTAAGTGCTTGTATTCTTGTGTGTATTTATGCTTGTGGGCTTTGCGTGATTTTCTTCCATTTACTACCTGTTATATTATCTTTTGTTTTTTGTATTTTTGTCATGATTAAAGTTTTATATATTCATAAAAATACAACACATTAAAAAGAGGTCAACACAACAAAAAGCAATCAAAAGCAATTAACCATCCATAGAACCACTCATACATAAAACTATTAAATTGCTCCTTATAAATAAGAAAAAGACTAGAAAACAACAGCAGATAAAGAAATATAAGCTTGGGGAGTGAAGAGATCACAATGCTGCCTTCACAAAGTTTCAAAGTCAACTTTGCTCAGTTATGTAACAAACTTCTCCACATAAATCCCATTAACACTCTATTTCTATATCAATAGCGGACACTTTACAACCAAAACCTGCTTGCCAAAATATTTTTTATCAGTAAACTATTGAAAAAACAGCAATTTTGGCACTAAGCATCATTGCAACTCAACAATATATATATATATATATATATATATATATATATATATATATGTATGTATGCATGTTTGTATGTATAGAACGTTACTCAATAAATCCTTAGCCTAACTAATGACAACTTTTAGGCAAAACTCAACTTTATTTATCAATATAATCTCCTTCTAGGGTAATGTACTAATTCCAATGCTTCTCTAACAAGTCAATGTCATTTTTGTAGAATTATTTGTTTTTTACCTCAAAATACAATTCAGTTTCTGATATCATTTGTTCAATGGAGATAAATCTCTTTCCCTGGAGCATTTTTTTGAGGTCTGCAAACAGCCAGTAGTTGCTGGGGGCCAGATCTGGAGAATAGGGTGGATACAGAAGCAATTCAAAGTGAAATTCATGTAGTTTTGCCATTATTGCAATTGACTTGTGACACAGTGCATTGTCTACGTGAAAGATCAGTTTTTCTTCTTCATTTGTGACCATTTTTGGTGATTTCTTTTTTGAAACACACTAATTATGCTATAAAAAATCCTAAAAGATGCCAAGTGGTTGTTTGCTGAGAGAACGAAACAATGCATAACTGACCACAAGTTTGGCTCCAAAGACTATTGGCAGTTATGCAAACATGTGCTGAACAGTAGCAAATCCTCTATCCCTCTTTTAATCAATGAATTTGAGGTCCTCACATCATCAGCGGACAAGGCTTAGTGCTTTGCTCGCAGATTCTCATCCAACTCCACATTTGACTCATCTGGAGTACACTCACCCGACTTCCCTATTAGAACTGAGGATAAACTGTTCGATATATACATTACACCAACAGTAGTATCTCATGTAATATAAAAACTTGATCCCCATAAGATGAGCAGTGGTGATGGAATCCCGGTGATTGTCCTTATGAAATGTGCTCCTGAACTCTCCTCTCTAAACTCTATAACTAGTGCCTCTCTGCTTCCTGTTTTCCTGCATGCTGGAAGTTCTTTTCTGTCATTCCTGTATTTAAGAACTCTGGTGGACCCTCGGACACATCCAACTATCACCCTATCAGCCTTCTACCAATTTTCAGGAAGGTGTTTGAGGCCATTATTAATGCTGAAATAGTTCAGTATGGCTTCCGCTTTGCCAGGTCCATGACCAACATGCTAACGACCATTACGGAGTACATGTTCCAGGCTCTTGAGGAGTCCAGCAAGGCTCATGTTGTTGCTCTGGACATCTCCAAGGCTTTTGACAGGGTTTGGCCCACTAGTCTTCTATGCAAGCTATGGGGTTACAGTATTACTGGATGATTGCATGATCAGATCTAATCTTTCCTACATAATCGCATAATGAAGGTTGTCCTGAATGGGCATGCCTTCACACCCTACTGTACAAATGCCGGTGTCCCTCAGGGTTCTATCCAAGTCCCAACATTTTTCTTTATTTTTATAAATGACCTCCAAATGAGATCAAGAGCCAAGTAGGTATCTATGCAGATGACACCACAATTTACTCTCACATCAGTAAGAAACCCAGCGTGGCGGACAAATATAATCTCGCTGCTGATCTTGAGAGGGATCTACATTCTGTGGTGATTTGGGGAAAGAAGTGGCTTGTAAATTTTAATTTGGGGTAAGAAGTGGCTTGTAAATCTTAATGTGTCCAAACTGCTGTCTGTCAATCATCACAGGCAACCTCTCCTGCCTCCCATAAGCATGGACCAAGCGAGTCTCCCCGAGAGCAATACACTGTGCCTCCTTGGCCTTACCCTCTCTTCTGATCTCAAATGGAACCATTACATTGAGTCAATAGCTAAATCCACTGCCAGGAAGGTTGGGTCACTGTGTCAGGCCAGGATGTTTTTCCCGCCTGAAACCATCCTGCATATATGCAAATCAACCATTCATTCGTGCATGGAGTACTGCTGCCATATATGGTCAGGTGTCCCTGCTGTTCATTTCTGTGTTCTTGACAGGCTCCAAAGGAGAATCAGTAATGTGATAGGTACCGACTTAGCGGCTCGACTTCAGCCACTTTCCACTGTCGTGAACTGGCTTCCCTTTGTCTGTTCTATAAATACTTCCATGGCTTCTGCTCCAACGAACTTAAGTCACTGGTGCCTCTGCAACAGGTGTTTCCTCATGCAAACAGACTGGCAACTGGGTCTCACCCATTCACAGTTAGATTAACCAAATGCAGATGACAATTCTACTCCTGCAGCTTCTTTTTTCATACTTCCCGCTTGTGGAACTCTCTTCTTTATTCTTGCTTTTCTGATGGCTACAACCTCCAGAAATTGAAATGCAAGGTCAATATTCATCTTTTAACCAGTTGACTCTAGTTCTTTCTTCACCACCCTGTATATCCTTTTCTTTCTCTCCACCTCTGCAACTGTCATCACACTTGTATTCCCTTCCTTCTCTTGCTCCTTTCTAACTGGTTTGTCCTTCTCTCTCCTCCAATCTTTTTACTCTTATGTAGCCCCCCTGCACATCAGTGGCGTTACCGCCTTGCACAGGGTGATATGATTAAAAAAAAAAATTAATATTTACTATTCATGGTTTTTCTTGTTTCAAGGTAATCAATGAACAAAATACCTTGTGCATCCCAAAATATGATAGCCAAAAGCTTGCCTGCTGATTTTTACGGCTTTGGTCGCTTTGGATGGCTTTCACCTGCAGCTGTTCACTCAGCTGACTGCTGATTAGATTCCAAAGTGAAGTAGTGGATCCCATGTTTCATCCCTTGTCACATATTTATGCAAAAAGTTTTCTTGTTGTGTTGAAACAGTTGCAAACAAGGCTCTGAATCATCAATATGTTGTTTTTGATCGACTGTGAGCAAACGCAGTACCTACTTTGAACACAGCTTTCTCATTGGCAAATGTTCATGGAAAATGGTGAATACACTGCCTTCTGATATGTTCAACTCCTCTGCTATCTCCTGCAACTTAAATTTATGATTGTCCAAACCGAGTTTGTGGATTTTTTTCTTTGAGTGTTTTCCAGGAGAATTCCCTATTTTAGAAACCAGAGCATTCAGCATCATTTGTGTCTATACGCCCGCATTTTAAGTCAGCATACCACCTCTTAACTGTTGTTTCTGATGGAGCAGAGTCTGAATAACACTTATCATGCCATTGCTTTGCGTGAACAGTATTTTTCCCTCAGAAAGCAATGCTTTATTTTTTGAAAATTTGCAACAGTAGCTTCACTTAAATAACTGTAATTTGTGAACTAATAATCCGATTGGGCCCAAATTTTATCACATGCCATTTGAAGATTAGCACTTCATAAAAATCATATGGATTTTTTTTATTAGTTGCGCCATCCATATATCAGGCCCAGGACATATTGAGTTATGTGTTATATATATATATATATTTAGTGTACTGAGGCAGCAAGTAATTTTCTAAACATATACTGTTAAATATAAGAGACAATGAATGTCTATTATGTTTAATCATGAGCCGTTCTAAACGTTGTATTTTTGCTTTAATTTCAGTTGAAAATAAAGACAAAAATTCTCCAACATTTGGATTATTATTTATTGATTTTCTTCTAAGCTTTCGGCTCACATGAGCCATCTTCAGAGAGGTTGTTTAAACTGAAATATTATAACATCCACTATCACCGACGATTTTATTTTGTGTTGACATAAAACTCCGCTTGGCAATGGCAATAATTACCAGAAATAATAAATGCAGTTCTTAAATTTGCGATGTGGTTTTATGACATCACACCGCGTGATAGCGTGAAATGACAACAAAACCATGTAGTCAAATGCAATGTAATATGTTATTTCTGGTTTTAAAGTTGATTTTATTGAGTGTTGGTTGTTTAGATTTGATGTACATGGCCTCCAATATCTGCAGGTTCCTCTTACTGTGTGTATGAGTAAGGATCACCGTATTGTTGACCAAAATCTGTCTGATATTACATACATGTTTATGTTTTTCAGAGAAATGTTGTTTAATAGTACTCTGATCAGAAAGATGACATGTAAGTCTACGGGAGAGCATGGTTGTAGTAAAACCAATATATGTACTAGGTTTTTTATTAGTATCAAAGATGCAGTCTCTGAATGGGCATGTAAATTGGTAGACTACATTGGTTTTTTTGTAGAGAATTTAGTTTAGTGCTTGTTGGGTTATTATAGACTATGAGGTCAATTGTTTTAAACTTTTTATAATATATAATGAGTTTAATTTGATTATTACTTTCCACTGGTTTAACATTTCTACGTATTATGTTTTTGAGAGTTTTTTCATCTTGTTTATAATTATTATGTATTTGGTTGCAATAGTATAAGTTAATAAAGTTATGTTTATTTTGATGTAAACCATTATTATTAATATTATCATTATTGTTAGAGCTATTGTTAATTTTGTTGAGATACATTTTAATTTGTTGATCAATAACAGAGTTAGGAAATCCATTATTGACTCGTGTTTGCTTAATGTTGTGTAATTCTTTATAAAATATAGATTTGGAAGAAGATATCATTTGTGTGCATTGAAGTAAGTTTTTTATAACAGCTAACTTATATCGTTGGGGCATTCAGTCAGTTAAGTGCCATACGTGATACACGCTTGGGTGATCATGTCTCGAAAGAGACATGACTGACAGGGCAGAAGATTATCCCGCAGTAGGTTGCCATTGCTTTCTGCGGCAGACTGGTTGCCGACCAAGGCTATAGAACCCAATCTGTCCTGCTATTTAACCCATAACTGGAAGGAAGAGACGGATTAATACCTTTCCCAAGGGTATTTGCGCGTAAGTGAATACAATGGATTCAACTGGAATTCGAACTCGGCTCACTATTATAATTAAGAAGACATGAATTTATGCTAGTTGGTTTCCTATATAGAGAAGTAGTAAATTTATGTGTGCTAGAATCAATGACTACATCAAGGAATGGGATTTTGTTGTTAATATTATGCCCCCAATGATTAAAAGTTAGTTTATTACACAACCTTGGTTTCAACCTTCAGGCCTTTTATATCAACTCTTGATATAAAACGCCTGAAGATATTGAAAGATTGAAACCAAGACTGCATAATCAACTGACTTCCAAATACAAATATTTAAAAGCTCTACATTATATATGTAATGAGCACTTTTTAATGCAATTGTATACTGGTCTAATTTAATTCTGACCATTAACGGGTTAATAGTTATATATAGCCTTTGAGATTTCACTTGCCCGATCGACTCAGTTGATTAAAAACTTAATTGGGCGATTAAAGTTTATTGCTTTACTCACCCGTGGTCAATTAAAAATCTCGTAATAAAACGTGTCCCTTCAAATATAGAAAAAAAGAAATCTAATACCTTTTGCAACCCAAAAGTATGCCATTGAAGATTCACAAGTTACTTAGAATGACCTACAATGACCTTTTATTATTTAATTAATGCTTCCAAAGTGGAACCCAAATGTCCCTGTTGCATAGATTAAAGACGCTCACAGATTTTTAGAAACTCATTTGGAAAAATATTATCCTTGACTCAACATTTATATTTTCTCTCCTTTCACAAAAAGTAAGAACAAACATTTGAAAGAAAGAAAATAAAATACACATACTTCTTTCAACCACGCACCAAAAAACAAATTACACAAATAATTTTTCTATAGAAAATCTTTGAGAAAATCGAATTTGCTATTTTTTATCATCTATTAGATGGAGGTTGCAGTCAAACAAAAGAAAGAAATTACAAATTTAAGTACCTCTACTCAATTTCCCCCTTCCTCGAAGCAGAATATCATGATGTGAAAAGGGCTCAAACTTAATTAAAAAAAATTTTATCATCAAAATGTTTATGCTATTATTAAGAGGAAAGATCAAATTTTGTTGTTATTATTTTTTAAAATATTTTAAATCTTTTCTGACATGTTCAAAATTTTAATTAAAATTTTATTTTTTGTTTTTCGTCAGCAATTCATGCTATTTTTACGTAAGGCGACTATTAAAAAAATGGAGTCAGTCAAGTAAAATGATTTTGGGGCAAGTAAATTTTCCCCTCTCTCTCAATTGTCAGTCTAGTGAATTCTTTTTCAAATCTCAAAGGCTGGTTATATATATATATATATATATATATATATATATATATATATATAACATGTAGCATATTAAAAAAGCTTACAATGGTGGCGATGCCTGTATGTTGCATCAAGAAGAGAAAGTAGCCATGATATTATTCCCAGAATGAGAAAAGTTACTAAAAGAAACATCCAAAGTAATTTTCAGACCTCAATATATAAAATAATATACATAAAAACCAGGATGAAAGTATAATTCTTGAAAAACTCCTTCCTTATTATGATGATTTCCCTTACAAAGTGATTTCTGCTAGAGCTTGCATTTTCTTTAAGATTTCTTGAATACAGATTGATAAGTGTAATAAACACTGTTTAAAATAAAACTAAAAATGGAGCTTCTATTTCAAATATGAATATCTACTATAATAACATTTGAATCCTAAAATATCCTAAATATATTTTCTGATGTGTTTTTAGGATCATACAAACCTGGATGAAAGTGTTTACAATTCTTGAAAAACTCCTCCCTTATTTTAAAATTCCAGCCTCATTTTAAACTTCCAGCCATGCATTCTGAAAATCCCTGTTATAAATTTGAAATATATTTGAAATATATTTTAGGATCATACAAACCCCGGATGAAAATGTTTACAATTCTTGAAAAACTCCTCCCTTATTTTAAAATTCCAGCCTCATTTTAAACTTCCAGCCATGCATTCTGAAAATCCCTGTTATAAATTTGAAATATATTTGAAATATATTTTAGGATCATACAACACCCCCCTCGGATGAAAATGTTTACAATTCTTGAAAAACTCCTCCCTTATTTTAAAATTCCAGCCTCATTTTAAACTTCCAGCCATGCATTCTGAAAATCCCTGTTATAAATTTGAAATATATTTGAAATATATTTTAGGATCATACAAACCCCCGGATGAAAATGTTTACAATTCTTGAAAAACTCCTCCCTTATTTTAAAATTCCAGCCTCATTTTAAACTTCCAGCCATGCATTCTGAAAATCCCTGTTATAAATTTGAAATATATTTGAAATATATTTTAGGATCATACAACACCCCCCTCGGATGAAAATGTTTACAATTCTTGAAAAACTCCTCCCTTATTTTAAAATTTCAGTCTCATTTTAAACTTCCAGCCATACATTCTGAAAATCCCTGTTATAAATTTGAAAAATAAAAAAACGTTGAAGAATCATCTGATATAAAAACACCTGAAGATACTGAAAGGTTGAAACAAAGTTTGCGTAAATGACTGATTTCCAAATGAAAATATTTAAAAGTTCTACATTATATATGTATTTTTAATACAACTGTACACTGATCTAATTTAATTCTAACCAATGACTGGTTAATATATATATAATTAGTCATCCACATACAAGCCTGTTTCACTGTATCACAGCTCATCATTGGCTAGACACATCCACTTGCTTCTGGCCAGGATCAAAACTTGACCGATTTGGTGTCAGTCGGAGTCGCTAGTATGAGGGTAGATGAATGTTTGGAGCCCGACATAGTTATTTGCTAATATTTATATGAAACATTTGCTATAAAAAATATATCTATTGAGAAGTGTTGGATTAAGTGCATTCACACAGAAGGAGATTATGTTGTAAATATTTGTATTTTTATTTGTAAAATAAATTATTTGGCTTCAGTCTTATTAGTGTATAAATGGATGTACTTGTACATGTGTGCATGTATGTGTGTGTGTGTGTGAGTGAGGGTGAGGTCTCACACACATGCACATACATACCTACCAAATCACCATAGATAACAATATTTACTTGCAAACTAATTTAGTAATTTGATCTTCACTTGATCGCTCTCTCTTTTAACCATGTTCCAGACTTTGAAGACAAAAAAGTTAATTCTCACAAATAAACATTCATGCATGTTGATATGTAAGTTTAGAAACCTTTTTGGCCAACATTATTTATATTGTTTGACTGTTGTCCTCATCTTTGCAGCCGTGTTTACAACATTTTAGTCATTGTTCACTCTCACTTTCGTCAGATGCTAGGTATTTTCAACCAAATCCTTTATCTTCGAAATAAAGGGTTCGGTTCGAAATTCTTATCACTTAAAGAAGGCTAAAGTGTACAGTGGCCGAAAGGTAGTGAATATGGCAATAAAGATGAGAACAACAGTTCAAACAATGTAAATGATGTAAATACTACCTCATTTCAGAAGTATAATAGATAACATGTACAGTGGCAATAAAGATGAGGACAACAGTTCGAACAATGTAAATGATGTAAATACTGCCTCATCTCAGAAGTATCAACAGAGATACTTTTTGGCCAAATGTCTCATTCGAAGCCAATATCCATTACATCACAATGTGCATCCCAGTATGTTTTAAAATTTATATAAGTTTCCTGGATTGACAGATGCCTGAAGAAGGCTGAAAGACACATTAAAATATTGAAGAAATGTTGTGATAATAAGATGAGGATGTTAGCCTAAATGAAAATAATGTAAATAATAATAACTTCTCAACCTCGTATTTCAGTGATTGTGTTTGTCTCTCTCGACTTCAACACTTCTAATACAGAATTGGAAAGGGTGTGAGCATCAAGTTGATCCAATAATATCCGTTATCATAGAATAAGTAAAGTAGCAAAAATGATTGAAACTTGAATTCATATATCATAGAGTTGCTTAATTATATTTTTCATTTTTCTAATTTTAAAGTCTGTTATGAATTTATGATCACAAAATTTTGGAAAAAAATCTTCAAATTTTGAAATTAATCGTTAAATTTTACATGTAGAAAGCAGTATTGACATTAACAGATGCTACGTGCAAAACAGGAAATTAAAAATATGCAGAGATTTTGTTAACTGATTAACAGACTCTAAACGGCATTTCAATTGGAAAATTTTCATTTTATCACGTTTCAATAAGATAATTATCTGGCTTTCTTCAAATGAATTCATTTAATTGTTGTGTCTTGTTCATCATCAAGCCTATAATTTATGTTCTGATAAAAATATGCCACAAGATCTTTTTTGATTGGGCAGGTGCCAACAAAAAGACCTTGTAGCTTTGGCCTGTCTTTGCTGCAGATGTTAGGCATGTAATTCTGACCCCCATCTTTCTGAGATCAACAGTGGAATTTCAGTGGTCATTTCATTTTTCTTTTTTTACCACTTCTTATTGCTTCTGTTTCTATTACCAAGAATTTTTGTTATGACATCTTATCTGTTAATTCCTTGTCAGTGGCTTTTCTTACATTTTCAATACTTTACAGTTCTGATAGCAGACATGGAAAGGAAGACCTCCTACAGAAGGTAGAGGAAGAGAGTAACAAGAAAGAACTACAAATAAACTGCAAGAAAACTGAATGCATGGTCATCAACAAAAAGAGTAGTCAAAAATGCCAAATACTGGTGGGGGATACTAAAATCAAGCAGTTACAAAAATTTAAATATCTGGAAAGTGTTCTAACAGAAGGCAGAAGGTGCGACACAGAAATCCAAAGGTGAATTGGCATGTCATTCCAGAAGCTGAGTAGAGTATTAAAAGACAGGAAAGAAGAGAGTACTGGATTGCTATGTGATGTCAGTTTTTCAATATGGCAGTGAATGTTGGACCATATCATCAAAGATGAAGGAAAAACTTGAGGCAACTGAAATGTAGTTCTACAGAAGGATGCTGTGGATATCATGGATTGAGCATGTGAGCAATGATGAGGTTTTGGATAGGATAAAAACAAAAAGGAAATTAATACTAAGCATCAGGAAGAGACAGCTGAAATTTCTGGGACATGCAATGATGTAGAAGGGCTTGGAGAACCTGATACTCACAGGACAGATAGAGGGAGAGACAGGGGAAAACAGTGTGTAATGTACTTGACTGGCCTGTGCGGGTGGATGGCAGAATGAGGGTTGTGCGATGTAATAGGAGAAAGCATGCTGAGAGCCACCAAGGATAGGGAGACGTAGAAAGCCATGATCACCTACGTCCTGAATGGACAAGGCACATAGAAGAAGAAGAATTTTATTGTAACTTCAAACTGACCATTCTATGACCATTACCTTTGTTCTTTAAGGAGAGATTTCGTTTTTCTCTCTTCATGTTCTGCATCTTCAGGTAAAACTTCCACCTCAGAAACTCATCATTCAGCGGTGATGATTGAACTATTAGGCTATCAAAATCTATCATGAATAGATGGGCTTTTCATGTGTAACATTCTTCCACTAATTTTTATATCTAACTTTATTCTATGTTACTTTATGGTTGAAATATTATTAAGTTGTCTTTCCAATAAGATAGATTCACAATAATAAATTTGAGTCAAACAACTTGCCCGATTCTTCCACTAATTTTTATATCTAACTTTATTCTATGTTACTTTATGGTTGAAATATTATTAAGTTGTCTTTCCAATAAGATAGATTCACAATAATAAATTTGAGTCAAACAACTTGCCTGATTCTTGCACTAATTTTTATATCTAACTTTATTCTATGTTACTTTATGGTTGAAATATTATTAAGTTGTCTTTCCAATAAGATAGATTCACAATAATAAATTTGAGTCAAACAACTTGCCTGATTCTTCCACTAATTTTTATATCTAACTTTATTCTATGTTACTTTATGGTTGAAATATTATTAAGTTGTCTTTCCAATAAGATAGATTCACAATAATAAATTTGAGTCAAACAACTTGCCTGATTCTTCCACTAATTTTTATATCTAACTTTATTCTATGTTACTTTATGGTTGAAATATTAGTAAGTTGTCTTTCCAATAAGATAGATTCACAATAATAAATTTGAGTCAAACAACTTGCCTGATTCTTCCACTAATTTTTATATCTAACTTTATTCTATGTTACTTTATGGTTGAAATATTATTAAGTTGTCTTTCCAATAAGATAGATTCACAATAATAAATTTGAGTCAAACAACTTGCCTGATTCTTGCACTAATTTTTATATCTCACTTTATTCTATGTTACTTTATGGTTGAAATATTATTAAGTTGTCTTTCCAATAAGATAGATTCACAATAATAAATTTGAGTCAAACAACTTGCCTGATTCTTCCACTAATTTTTATATCTAACTTTATTCTATGTTACTTTATGGTTGAAATATTATTAAGTTGTCTTTCCAATAAGATAGATTCACAATAATAAATTTGAGTCAAACAACTTGCCTGATTCTTGCACTAATTTTTATATCTAACTTTATTCTATGTTACTTTATGGTTGAAATATTATTAAGTTGTCTTTCCAATAAGATAGATTCACAATAATAAATTTGAGTCAAACAACTTGCCTGATTCTTGCACTAATTTTTATATCTAACTTTATTCTATGTTACTTTATGGTTGAAATATTATTAAGTTGTCTTTCCAATAAGATAGATTCACAATAATAAATTTGAGTCAAACAACTTGCCTGATTCTTGCACTAATTTTTATATCTAACTTTATTCTATGTTACTTTATGGTTGAAATATTATTAAGTTGTCTTTCCAATAAGATAGATTCACAATAATAAATTTGAGTCAAACAACTTGCCTGATTCTTGCACTAATTTTTATATCTCACTTTATTCTATGTTACTTTATGGTTGAAATATTATTAAGTTGTCTTTCCAATAAGATAGATTCACAATAATAAACTTGAGTCAAACAACTTGCCTGATCTTTACGAACATTTTCCGTGAGATTTCAATAATCTTACTCCTTATTTTTACTTATATTCTCACACACATACATACCTTATTTTATGCACATATTCTTACACACACATACTTACACATCTAATTTTACACACATATTCTTACTCAGACAATTTTATGCACATATTCTTACACACACTTAATCTTAGGCATATATTCTTACACACACATACTTACACATCTAATTTTACACACATATTCTTACTCAGACAATTTTATGCACATATTCTTACACACACTTAATCTTAGGCATATATTCTTACACACACATACTTACACATCTAATTTTACACACATATTCTTACTCAGACAATTTTATGCACATATTCTTACACACACTTAATCTTAGGCATATATTCTTACACACATATACTTACACATCTAATTTTACACACATATTCTTACTCAGACAATTTTATGCACATATTCTTACACACACTTAATCTTAGGCATATATTCTTACACACACATACTTACACATCTAATTTTACACACATATTCTTACTCAGACAATTTTATGCACATATTCTTACACACACTTAATCTTAGGCATATATTCTTACACACATATACTTACATAATTTTACACATATTCTTATTTACGTTCTTACACTAACCTAATTTTACACATATATTTTTACACACACATATTCTCACATATAAATTCTTACACACACGCGTTCTCACATATAAATTTTTGAACACACATATTCTAACACCAATAATATTATTTGTATTCTTACGCACATATCTTTACACATATTTTATTATTTATATTCATACACACATTTCTACACACATATTCTTGTTTATATTCTTACACACACACACACACACACACACACTTATTGTTATTACATACACATTCTTATGTCTATTCTTCCTTATTTTCTAAAACACACATTCTTATATTCATACTTATATATTTTTAACTTAACTCATATTCTTAAGAGCACACGAAATTAAGCTCTAATTCTATATACGTATTATTTTTTTAATAATATTTATTTCTAGCCTAAATATTTCCCAAATTACATTCTGCAAATAAACAAAATTAAAATAGTTTTAAACATTTTATTAAAAATATGGAGTTATAGTATTAGAGTTAAATTTATTTAAATCCTCATTACTAGTTAAAGATAAAAAATTTTTAAAGTAATTTTTTTTAAAAATATCAAATAAAAATTAAGAAATCTGTTCTATTCCAGACCATACCAGATAACCTTGCTTGTCAGTGAAACTAAGACATGAATCATTCAAGGGATTGGGAATGCAATAAAACATTTTCTCTTAGAAAGTCTTTGGGTGTGGCTATAATTAAGGAACTATAACTTATGTGATTAAGTTGTTTGGACATCGTAAAAACAAAGAACAGATAAAACAGGGAGTCATATTAAAAGAAGAAAAAGGAGACAAAGTAAGGAATGAAAATTGAAGAAGATGAAGGTAAAATTAAAAGAATGAATGCAACCAACATAGGATGCTGGGTAACAAGGAAGAAAAAAGAAGAGTGAAACAAAAATAAAAGAAAGGATGCAAATCAAGAAAGAAAATAATTTTCTACAACCACTAAGAACACGGTTTTGTCTGCAGGCAGAACAAGTTTGGAATCATAAAAACAAGTTTAGGGAATCACAAATTAGTTTGTCTGTTCAAATGAGAGTCTATGGGAATTTCCACACATGATACAAACAAGTCTTGTACCTTTCCAGGGATCTCTTTCATCTAGTGCTGGTTCCCAAGACAGTTTCAGATCTTGACTCTATAAAGATTTTCAGAAATCTGTTACAATATGGAAATTCTCAAAGAATGGTTCAAATGATGAGAAAATAATGAAATTCATCTTGGCTGGTTTCTCATACCAAAGTAATGCTTGGAAATAGGGATCTGTATAAGATGACAGGAATAAGCAGCATAAGATCTGAAACTTTATTCCATAGCACAATCAAAGCTATAATACTTAATATTTGACTCTGTCCACCTATTGGTATATACAGCTATTGGTATATATATATATATATATATATATATATATATATATAGACAAACAAAGAGGAACACATATATATAAAAATAAAATCTTATATTTTTACTCTTTGTCAGTGACACTTGTGTAAATTCAGAGCTCTTCAAACAAAAATTATAGACTTTATATAGTTTTAAAATTCCCATGCATTTTTGTATTGTTAGGTTGTTGCTTTGTTGATGTCATCTATGGCTAGATATATCTGTCAACCATCTTTGTCCCCCGTTGATTTTTATCTATGGGCAGATGTATCTGTCAAATGCATCATTGCCAGGTCATTACCTTTCAAGCCAGATATCACTTTTTGTGGACTTAACCTATGGCCTGTCAATTACTCCTGCCATTCAAGGTCATATATTACACAATTCTATTCATCCTGTTGAAACCATTGTGGAGAAAGCAGAGCAACTGCTCTGAAAAAAAATTAGGTATTGCTTTTGTGGTGTCCATAGGTTTTTTTCTGTTTTTAGAGGATAAAGTTTCTAGTTTCATACCTGACAGATTTGTACCCAGGTCTCGCTTACAGTACCCAGTTTCCCCAAGCAGTCCCCCATCTAAATACTGACCAGGATTGACACTGCTTATCTTTGGGGATGAAACAGAAACTGGTGTTTTTGTCTATATTTCTGAGATAGTATTTACAGTATTAACATTATTCAGACTATTGTCCTCATCTTTGTTGCCATTTGTACAACGTTTAATAATAGCTCATTCTATTTGTCTATATTTCTGAGATGAGGTAGAATTTACAGTATTTACATTATTTGGACTATTGTCGTCATCTTTGTTGCCATTTCTATGACGTTTAATAACAGATCATTCTATTTGTCTATATTTCTGAGATGAAGTAGTATTTACAGTATTTACATTATTTGGACTATTGTCCTCATCTTTGTTGCCATTTGTACAATGTTTAATAATAGATCATTCTATTTGTCTATATTTCTGAGATGAGGTAGTATTTACAGTATTTACATTATTTGGACTATTGTCCTCATCTTTGTTGCCATTTGTACAATGTTTAATAATAGCTCATTCTATTTGTCTATATTTCTGAGATGAGGTAGTATTTAGTGTTTACATTATTTGGACTATTGTCCTCATCTTTGTTGCCATTTGTACAATGTTTAATAATAGATCATTCTATTTGTCTATATTTCTGAGATGAGGTAGTATTTACAGTGTTTACATTATTTGGACTATTGTCCTCATCTTTGTTGCCATTTGTACAACGTTCTAATAATAGCTCATTCTATTTGTCTATATTTCTGAGATGAGGTAGTATTTACACTTTTTACATTATTCTGACTATTGTCCTCATTTTTGTTGCCATTTGTACGACTTTTAATAATAGATTATTCTATTTGTCTATATTTCTGAGATGAGGTAGTATTTACAGTATTTTCATCATTCAAAATATTGTCCTAATTTTTGTTGCCATTTGTAAAATATTTCAGCTATTGTATGTTCCGGCTTTATTCTTCTGAGCCATGTGTCCTTAAGGACACACTGCCCAGTGGATATAGACGTTGATTAGCTCCTGTGACTTGACCCAAAATGTTGTGAGTTCAATACCAGGCTACAGCAGTGGTGAACAAGTCACTTACTGGGTTTGATAACTCATGACTACCAAAATAGTCTCTAGGCAAGGAATAAGAATCATATACCCCAGTGATTGTAATAAAGGGTTTGGTGAAGAATGCCGAAGCATACAACAGTCAAAATGTTGTACCAGTGGCAGGAAAGATGAGGACAATAGTCCAAATAATGTAACTACTGTAGAAACTGGTGTTTCAACATGATTTCATGCACATGCCATCTCACAATGTTATCAGGCTACAAAAGCAAAAACAAAAACAAAAATTATGTATAATTTATTATTTTTTTATTTAAAAAATAAGTTGAAACCACTTTTGTTGTATGATTTGGGAATTAAAAGAAACCCTTTTATTATAAATATTTTTATGTTGTGCGGATCAGCTCCACATTATCTACTAAGAGGCTCACTAGATTAGACTGTTTCAGGTCGCTAAAAGAATGGGTAAAATAAAGTGTCTTTTTAACTCTGAAATGGAACGCTGTCAACATCAATTGTGTTCCCCACTGAAGAGAATTATGAAGAAAAGACTCAAAATAGCAGAAATGTGCTTTCACAGAATTATACTGAGGATACCATCGACAGAAGATGTGTGCAATGACAACGTTTGGGAGAGAATGGAAACGTAAATGGAAATTATACTGAACATCAGAAAGAGAGGGGGAGATGAAATTTCTGGGACATGTAATGATCAGGATGTGCGTGGGTGGTGCATTGGATGTCGGCTCGGAACGAGAAATCAGGGTGCTGAGTTTGGATTCCAGCCGGATTCATTGCATTCACTTATGTGCAAATACCCTTGGGAAAGGTATTAATCCATCCATTCCTTCCAGTTATGGGTTAAATAACAGGACAGATTGGGTTCTATAGCCTTGGCTGGCAACCAGTCTACCGCAGAAAGCAATGGCAACCTACTGTGGGATAATCTTCTGCCCAGTCAGTCATGTATCTTTTGAGACATGATCGCCCAAAGCATGTATCACGTATGGCATTTAACTGACTGACTGAATATAATAGTTGGAAACATGATTAAGGCTTCTACTGGGCATAAAGTGGGGGATCAGTTTTATATTGTTATGAAGTAATAAACTTATCCCCCACTAATTACTACTAAATAATATAATACATCTCTTCCCCCTATGTAGCTATGGGTTAAATAACAGGACAGATTGGGTTCTATAGCCTTGGCTGGCAACCAGTCTACCACAGAAAGCAATGCCAACCTACTGCGGGATAATCTTCTGCCCAGTCAGTCATGTCTCTTTCGAGACATGATCGCCCATGCGTGTATCACGTATGGCACTTAAATGACTGACTGACTGACTGACTGAATATAATAGTTGGAAACATGATTAAGGCTTCTACTGTACATAAAGTGGGGGATCAGTTTTATATTGTTCTGAAGTAAGAAAATGATCCCCCACTAATTACTATTTAATAATATAATACATCTCTTTCCCCTCTAGCTATGAGTTAAATAACAGGACAGATTAGGTTCTATAGCCTTGGTCGGCAACCAGTCTATCGCAGAAAGCAATGGCAAACTACTGCAAGATAATCTTCTGCTCAGTCAGTCATGTCTCTTTTGAGACATGATCGCCCAAGTGTGTATCACATATAGCACTTAACTGACTGACTGAATAATGAAGTAGGGCTTAGAGAGTCTGATGCTCACAGGGCAGATAGAAGAAAAGTGAGGGGAAAACAGTGTTTGATATGATGGGCTTAAGCAAATGGATGGCAGAGCAGGGCTTTGGAGATAAAGACATGAGGACGTGAAGGGCCATGATCACCTACGTTTTGAAGGGATACAGCACATCAAAGAAGTTCACCTCATAGATTTTAATTGATATTCACACACACACACAAACATATATCTTCTAACAGAAAAGCCTGTAATGTTTTTATTTCTTTTCAGCTGTGTAAATTGAAGTCTATTTTTTCTCTTTTTATCAATGCCACAATCCTCTGTCTGTTGCATCATATATTTACAGCATTTACATTATTCAAACTATTGTCCTCATCTTTCTAAAATTCTTAGATAGCAATAACTGTAGTTGAAGTTGAAACTGAGAGCCCCCCCCCCCCAGCAAATTGCTGGATGGTTTATATAACAGCCTGGAAGATTCCACTCTGCTATCTAGGCAAGTCTATTTTGTAGGTTCTGATTAGCTGATGATTCTGGCATAGATATTTTGCTCAATAAATATCAGCACAATATTTACCCTATGTTGAGAGAGGAGAGAGGGACATGTATTGAGTTACAATCCTGCCTATTTTTGTCTGCCAACTGGACACTAGTTGGAAGCATCCTTGCGAAGGCGAATCTCATACACTTAATTGTCCACTTTAGTTTAGAACTCAATCCCATTTTTCTAGGATTCAAAATGGACAAAATTGGATCAAATTAGACTTATTGGTGAGATAATATCTATCTAATGACATACTGCAACAAAGGGAGATAAATCTTTCATAATTAAGACCAAAACAAACAAACAAAAAAATTTATATCTATTCAGTTTTATTTTCTCAGTGTGTCTTAGTCCTTTAGTAGTCTTATACTCCAAGAGTCATTTTGGAAGTAAACAAAATATTTTTTTTTCATTTTTTTCCTCATCCTTTTTCAAGGATTTTGGTTATTTTCTTTGCTCTAGAATCAAGTGTGTTTCGTACTTGAAAATAATTTTTTCTTTGCTTTTGTAACTGAGTCTTATATTCCCTAACAAATGGCACTTCAGAATAGTATAATGGTTAACAAGCTTTACTCACTAGATCGATTATGAATGAGTAGCAAATTTGATCCTCACTAGATGGTTATGGCCTTATGTAACATTTAAGCTACAATTAACAAATCACTTCCTAGTCAAGTAAATAGGTGACTTCTTATTCTGATCTGGTTTGGGTCTCGTTTGTCTAGTTTTAAAGTCAAAATGCTATGTTTGTTCATTCGAATTCACTCTTGTGTGTCAATCCCAATTCTTACTTTGTGAACTTTTTGCCTTATTACTGTTGCTTTGCCTACTTTTATGTTGTCTTTATAGATTTTAACCAGCTCTTCTCTTTGATGACACAACCATTTACTCCCGCCTCGATAAGAAATCTGCCGAGGCTCACAAAGCAAACTTTGCTGCTGATCTTGAAAAGAAGCTGCAATCTGTGGTGAACTCGGGTATGAAATGGCTTGTAACTTTTAATGATTCCAAAATAAAGCTGCTATCCTTTAACCACTATAGACAACCTCTTTTCCCCCCATATCAGAATAGATCAGGCTAGTCTCCCTGAAAGCAAAAACACTTCTCGGCCTAAATTTATCAGCCAAAATCAAGCTAAATCTGCTGTTCAGAAGGATTGGTCTCTTTGTAGGGCCAGAAAATTTTTCTCGTCTGTGTGCTGTAACAGGAGAAAGTGTGATAAGAGGCACCAGGGATAGGGAGATGTGGAAAGCCATGATTGTCTATGTCCTGAAGGGACAGGGCACATAGAAGAAGAAGACATGTGCCAACTGTTTATAAGAAATTATAATGTCGGTATAAAATGGGGGATCAATTCTATATTATAATCAATATATAAATTGAGCCCTCATTTTGTGACCCTGCTAGTTTTTAATACATTTATATTCTAGATTTATGGGCTTGAACTAGTGGATGACAGAACGAGGGTTGCATGGAGTAACAGGAGAAAGTGTGCTAAGAGCCACCAGGGATAGGGAGATGTGGAAAGCCATGATTGCCTACGTCCTGAAAGGACAAGGCACATAGAAGAAGAAGAAATCCGTCTTGAACATATATAAATCTACCATTCGTCCATGCATTGAATACTGCTGTCACATCTGGTGGTGTCCCTGCTATTCATCTTGGGCTTTTTGACAAAATCCAACAAAAAATCTGTCATCCCAACCTGATAGGTCAACTCCAGTCACTTTCTCACAGATGTAAAGTAACTTCCCTCTGTCTCTTTCACAGCTTCTGTTCCAATGAGCTTAGCTCCCTGGTACCCCACCCCATTGCATGAAGTCAATATATTTGCAAGTCATAGGAAACAGCTTAGACATTCAGTTGTTATTTATTCTAAAAAAGATTCAATCAGTTTTCCTTATATATATGAAAATGTATGTGCGTACATGTTATATATTTATTATATTTAGGAAGACTGCTAAGTACAAATACTTTTATGGCTTCTGCCCTGATGGTGCCCTCTCTGCATGAATTTAGTCAAGCTACTTGACTGGCAGCTAGGCCCCACCCTTTTACAGTGAAACCAATCAAATGTAACAGCTTCTACTCTACCAGCTTTTTTGTTCACACTTTCCACCTGTGGAATTTCCCTTCTGTATACTTACTTTCCTGACAGCTGCAATCTCCAAGAATTTAAATGCAAAGTCAATTGTCATCTCTTATCTCCCTGACTCGCATCCTTTCCCTGACAACCCTTGTATAAATATATATACATTGATTGTTTAATTACTTAGTTTCTGGTCATAATAAAATTAGACCAGTGCACATTAGTATTAAAAAGTGTTCAATGCAATTATCTTGTAGAACTTTTAAATATTTTCCATTTGTAAACGTGTTATTATGTGACCGAGGTTTCTACCATGAGTGGTGTCTTCAGACAATTTGCAATAAGCAATTTTACCGTTTACCGTTTTCTTTAAGAATGCTCATGTAACAATGTTTTTTTTGTACACTCACGTAGCAGGGAATTTTTGAACATGCAATTTTTTACATTACAAGGAATTATGGTGTTTTCATCCATGGTTGTATGAACCTAAGAGGTATTTTTTATTATGGTTACACTTAGTCATAATTTTCATTCTTTCATTCAATAGTTCGTTATTGTTTGGGAATAGCATAATCTCTAACTTTTCTTCTTGGCACAGTCTACATATTTTGCCACTGTTGTTAGGCTTGGCTGCTTTTACAATACCCCACGTTATGTCTGGGTCTTTTCTGTATTTTGATTTTAATTTCCACACATGGCTAGCCAATTTTGTACATTTTTTTAAGTTTTTTATTTTGAATGGAGACTTGGGATTGAACCACCTGGTCTTAAAGGTGTCTTTGGTTGAACCCAAATATATTTTACTTTGGCCATTTAAGTCATGTACCTTTGCTTTGTAAATGATTTTTTTGTGTTGCAAAGTCCTTGAAGTGGACATTTTTTGCATTCTTTCTTTGTTAGTGGTCTTGTTTTGTACACTGCTATCTAAGTTTCCAACATTTTGTTTTTTATGAAACTATCTAAATTACTAGTGCAACTATAATTTAGGTTGATTGTGTTTCTGTTGAAAATTTTGTTAAGTTCTGATCCTTTTAGAAAATGTCAATCTATCAGTTTAAAATAATTTTTATATGTATAAAAAAGTACTTTTAAAGGAATATAATATCGAGCACTCTTATATATATAAGAAAGGGAATATAATTAAATTTGTTTTTTAATTAAAACTAATATATTTTAGTTAAAAAACAAATTTAATTATATTATGCTCTACAAAATTTGTTGCATTGAGCACTTTGATAAAAAATGTAAATGCCAGAGAACTGTTGGTTTTTGCATCTGAATTTAAGAAAAGGAATATAAAAATTATATATATTTGATATATATAAGATATTTTCTGCTTAATATTCCACACATTTATTGCATATTTTACAAATAGTAAATACATAAACAGCACAATGCTTTCTAAACATGCATAGGGAATTAAAAACAAAAAGCAAATAATGCCAAAAATATGGAAAAAAGAGAAAAAAGATCACTCCACAACTAGTAACTCCAAAACTGTAAACCTTCCCAGACCAACACAAATTACTAAATAAATGATCAGGACTCATCTCAAAATGCAGACATGTAAACAAATTCTTACTAAGTTACTTAAAAATCAAACACAAAAGTAAAAATAAATAAAAAATAAATAAAATAAAAAATAAATAAATTAGGGAAATAATAAACAAATCAACAAACAATAAAAGCACCATAAACACAAGTAAATATAGTAATAAAAAACAACAAACAATAAAATAATCTATAATAAAGTTAACAAAGAACAAAATAAAAATAAAAATGCATCAAAATGTCTCAGTAAAAATAAAAAATAAAAAAATAAGAAGAAGGAAAAGAGAAAAGGAAAAGAGAGTCAGGATATAGGCATTGGCGTCAGATCAGCTGGGGCTATTCAGACCAGTCGTGAAGATGCTGATTTTTTATTTTTTATCTTTCTCTTCAGTTAAAGAAAATGTTTATTTTGCCAAAATTTTTGTACCAAATGAAAGAAATATTGTGCCATCTGATGAAATGAGCTAATTAAGCTCATTGAAATGAATTATAATTTATAACCAATTTAAATGGCGTGCTGAGTTTTCCTTTATAAATATAATATTGCTCTGAATAACATCCATTGAGCTTTCTATATAGATATAACACTTAATATTTTATATTAAGTTGATCTTGTTGGATTATCCTTGCCGTTTATGGACTGGACATCTATGCCTATATATATATATATATATATATATATCACTGAAGACACTTTTGTACTGATAATTAGAAAATGAAACTTGTTATTTAGAGAGACTTGCAGTCTGCTGTCATGTGCTTTGCTGTTTAGTGCAGATTACGACACCATCTGACAAATATTTGCACAGTTCAGTACATATGGATTTGATTTCTGAAACTCTGTAGAATTTACAAGCCAAATAAAATGGAATGGGAGATTTGTGCTATTCTCAAAGTGAACTGCCAGACTTGCCCACAGTTAGATTTAATTAAAAGCCAGCATGTTCGGGAATGACTTGGACACCAACATCCACACCCACACAAATATATATATAGAGAGTGTGTGATAGCTAAATTGTAACTATTTTATTTTCTAATTTCATTCATCTATATTGTTTGTTTTTTTTTATTTTGTGGACAGCAGTGTATAATATGGTCAGTCTGTGAGAAAAAGAGTCCCCTGATGCAATTCACTTTGCCAGAAATTTGGAAAGTTCATGCTTTAGTTGGCATTCATGTCAGAAGCTCTAATATGAACATTTCAAAGTGTCTGGGTGTTAACTGAAGAACAGTGCATAGGATTCTAAAAGAGTTGGATGAGTCTAATGGTGATTACAAATGAGTTTGAAGTGATCACAAGTGATAATGATGCTATACCTCAATTTATTTTCTCTCAGAGCCTTAAACACAACACAGAGGGGGCTTAAGGCCTATCACGTTGAATACATTGGTTCTTGCTCAATCACTGAAGTTAAGCAACGTTGAGCCTGGTCAGTACTTAGATGGGTGACTGCTTGGGAATACCAGATGCTGTAAGCGTTTAGTGACGGATGTGCGTGCTTACAGCCATATCACATTGAATACACCGGTTCTCGCTCGATCACTGAAGTTAAACAACATTGAGCCTGGTCATTACTTAGATGGGTGACCACTTGGGAATACCAGGTGCTGTAAGCGTTTCGTGACGGATGTGCGTGCTTACAGCCATATCACGTTGAATACACCGGTTCTTGCTCAATCACCAAAGTTAAGCAACATTGAGCTTGGTCAGTACTTAGATGGGCAACCGCCTAGAAATACCAGGTGCTGTAAGCGTTTAGTGATGGATGTGCGTTGTGGTGCAGTGGATATTAGCTCGGAAAGAGAAATCGGTGAGCCGAGTTCCAATTCCAGTCGAACATTTTGCATTCACTTATGCACTGGTACCCTTGGGAAAGGTATTAATCCATCCCTTCCCTCCAGTTATGGGTTAAATAACAAGGGTAGGACTTGGGGTCCCTGCCCTTAAAAAAACAAATCTTAATGAATCTTGATACTCAAAAAAGAAAAAACTATTACTAGACACAAAACTTAAATAAAAACAACAATAAATTGTTGAAAGATAAAGGTGTTACCAGCAATAAAAAAAACAAATTTAGTTGGCAATAAATTACCCGCCAAGGTTGATTTGCCATAAAAACAAAACAACCAACCAACCAATCAACACAAAGGCTTATATCAAGTGCCTTGAAGAAGTAGTGCTGCCCTGGGTCAACAGGGTGGCTGCTAGAAGACCCTATGTCTGGATTCTGCACCATGCTACACAAGTAGCAGAACCTAGTCATAGGCGTCTGAAAATTTCTATGACCACATCATCCCTTATATCTAGCCACTTAACTTTCCAAACTACAGTCCCTTTTATTATTATATGCAGGGTACAGTTGAGCTAGAGAACAAAAAGAAACACCTTGTAACACCAAAAATGAACTGAAGGCAAGGATCATGGCAGATATTCACCAATTTAAACAAGAAGACTGTCTGGAAGAGATGCAGGAGATTCTAAACTAGTCTGGAGGCCAGGGTTGAAACCAATGGTGATTTTATTGAATGAATTAACTCCTTAGTATTTCAAGATATTTTTATGTAATTTTCTTAAATATGGCTGTTAAAATGAGTCAGTTAAGTGTCTTACATGACATATGCTTTGGGCAATCATGTTTCAAAAGAGACATGACTGACTGGGCAGAAGATTATCCCACAGTAGGTTTCCATTGCTTTCTGCAGTAGACTGGTTGCCAACCAAGGCTATAGAACCCAATCTGTCCTATTATTTAACTTATAACTGGAGGGAAGAGATGGATTAATACCTTTCCTAAGGGTATTTGCGCGTAAGTGAATGCAAGGAATTCAACTGGAATTTGAACTTGGCTCCCCAATTTCTCATTCCGAGTCAATATCCACTGCACCACAATTTTCATTTTTGCTTCATTTAGACAATAACTTATCCATCGTACCCTATATATATATATATCTGAAAATTATTTACTGTTGCAAATATCTTAGCTTTATATGATGTAGGCAAATAATACAATAAACTTTCTTTTTTTTTTGTGGCTTGTATGAAATACTTTTTCATTGTAGTGTTTCACATGTTGTGCAGCTCAGTTTGAATGCTGGTTAGACTGCTTGTGGCAAGGTGACATGAGTTATTGGAGTTTGAATGATGCACAACAGTTGATCACAGATGTACAGGACAATCCATTTCTGAAAATGTGTGGACAATTGACATCCCTTGATCTATGGTATCACACATATACTAGGGGGAAGGCCGATGCAAGGCATTGCCACCAACTGTGGACAAGGTAGTGGCTGACCACAGATTGCAACCACAAGTGTCTTATTAGAAATGCTTGTTGTAACACCTTGTTTGCTACAACATCAATCCCATATCCACTCTGTGGAGGTTTTGACAGAATCAGTAAGTCAGTACTTTAGCTTGTTTAGGTAAAGGGATGTGGAGTACTGCTAGTATGCTCTAATTAGTGTAATGGTACCAGACACAGCATCTCACCCAGGCTTGTGATGTTCCTGTTTGAACTTTGAAGAACTGGTAACATGTGGGAGGATTACTTTAGACCCCACTTTTTTGGTGTGGTTCCATAACTGCGTGGGTTGGGGTGTTGATTAAAACACATCGTTCACCTGTAGTCTTTGTACTATTTCACGACCATAAACCCCAATGATGAACAACTGCAGCAGGATAATGCTCTATGTTGTTCGTCCCAAAATGTGCTAAATCAGCTCAAAGAGTTTTCTTTGAGATATTTGATGAAAAGTGTGGCAGTATATGAGCGTGATTATGCATTAAGATGCAGTGTATACAAGATTCTGCTCTTACAAATATCAGGCCGCTATTGAAAAGGCTTGACATCTTCCTGTTCTCTTTTACCCTGTCAATCTCTTACCAGCCTAAAAAATGCAAAACCCATGATTTTTACATAATTTTTTGTTCTTTGTATTTTTAAAGCTTTTGACTGATTAACTGATAGGAAGTTAACTTTAATTGGAGTAGATAGACTATACTATAATTGAAGTAGATAGACTAAACTATCGCCCGGTTCACACTCCACTCACATCTGTTGAACAGGTGAAAAGGCTCATCCCTTGCTCCCTGCTTAGGATGTGGTTTCCGGTTTTCTCTTTTCCAATCTTTTCACTCCTTTTTTATTTTTTTCAATTGGAGTAGATAGACTAAACTATTGCCTGGTTCACACTCCACCCATGTCTATTGAACAGGTGAAGAGGCTCATCCCTTGTTCCCTGTTTAGGATGTGGTTTCCGGTTTTCTGTTTTCCAATCTTTTCACTCCTTTTTCTTTTTTTTTCAATTGGAGTAGATAGCCTAAACTATCGCCTGGTTCACACTCCACCCACATCTATTGAACAGGTGAAGAGGCTCATCCCTTGTTCCCCGTTTAGGATGTGGTTCCTGGTTTTCTCTTTTCCAATCTTTTTTACTCTTTTCTGTTCTTTTCACTCTTACGTAGCCCCTTGCACATCAGTGGCGTTACCGCCTTGCTTGGGATGATATGATTAAAAAAAAAAAACTTTTTTAAATAATAATTCTTGAAACTTTTGCATATTTGGTGGTGCTGAAAAGTTCTGCATCTGAAGAAAACGAAATTCCTAAAATGATTCTCTGCTCCTTAATAATTATTTACACACGATTTCTCCTCCACTCGTTATAAATATTTATATTTATATGTATATTTATTTTAACATGCTAACCCACTTTTTTATTTTGCTCTTCCTTTTTGTTGCTGTTCTTTTCATTTGATGTATAATTCCAACAATTTTTTCCTGATGAGATGTTGGATGAAAGGGCTCTTGAGACTGTTAATAAATTCCTTGTTTTAAAGTAGCCTACAAATTTTGTACCTCCAAACATTTGTTTATATATATATATAAGCATTATAGATATAAATATCACTGACTGCATGAAACAGATTCCTACTTCCATACTGTTTATATTTATATAAGCTCTCTTCCTTATATTAGCAACTTTTCTTTCATAACATTCTTTAAAAATGTATTTTGTAATACATATACATGAGGAAATAATTTCTTAAATAGTATTTGTATATACCAGTTACACAACTCTGAGATTCATTCAGGAAGCAATTGTTAGGTCTGTCTTTTGTCATTGAGTATATAGGTTTTTAGCCAGTGTTTGTATACTTTTATAGTATATATATATATATATATATATATATATATATATATATATGTGTGTGTGTGTGTGTGTGTGTGTGTGTGTGTAGATGTAATTTTTTTAGATTTGCTATATTTATAGGACAAGTATGCTTATTATCAGAGATAAAACATTTGCATATATATATCTGACTGAATAAGGAACGAAGAAAAAAACTTTTTTACAACGTCCAAAACATTAATTTAAAACAGTACTCAATATATAATATATTAAGCTGTGAACATTTATTATAAATTATATTTTAGAACATGTACAAATTTTTTTATATATCCACTACAAATCGTTCATTTATTTTGACATTGAAACTACAATGTCTCTGATGAGACATTGTAGTTTCAATGTCGAAACAAATGTACGATTTGTAGTGGATATATAAAAAATTTGTACATGTTCTAAAATATAATTTATAATAAATATAAATATATATAGATAGATAGATATGAACAGAATGCGGATAGATAGATAGATAGATAGATAGATAGATGGATGGACCTGTCAAGAATGATGAATGAGGGTTCATACTGAACAACCTACACAAAGATGTTCAGTTGCCTATACCCTGTAATGCACACGCTCTCCTCATCACAGCAAACCATGTCCTGTACAGGTGCACTCCATGCCATATGTCAAATGATGCTACAATCACAGTCTTGTTTGGGATGGAACTTTTCTATTTTAAAGCAACATGCTATGGGCTCCCATAAGAAGCTTATCTACCCGCTTTCCAACCCTCTTCAGAGTGGTTTAAATTTAGAGCATTTCTTCTTATAGATGGATTGCCAGCCTATAAGATCCAGTTTGTTCAGCCATTCAATTCATAACTGGGGGGAGAAAAGCTGGATTTATACGTTTCCCAAGGGCATTTATACAAAAGTAAATGTAACAAACTTGTCTGGAAATTGAATTGGTTCCCTAATATTTCATTCCAAGCCATTATGTATTACACGACCTGCACATCCAAGCTCAAATCACCAGATATACTCCAGAGGTCACCTATCTAGATACAGACCATGCTCAATGTTACTTTGGTGATTGAAGAAGTATATATATATATATACATACAGTACTGTGCAAAAGTATTAGAACAAGAACAATTTTATCTTTCGTGGGGCATCAAAATAAAGTTTAAAATCACCCCTGTCCAAACACTTTTGCACACTACCGGTAATATTATTTTCATTATTAAGAAACAGACTTATAAAGATACATTTGTATATAGAGTTATAGAATACAGTCTAATAGTTTACCTCATATATGGACATAGGATAAAGCCTTATAGAGCTGTTTCTGTATAGAGAATTGTAAAGCTATTTCCATATATACAGTACTGTGCAAAAGTATTAGGACAAGAACTATTTTATCTTTCATGAGGCATCAAAATAAAGTTTAAAATCACCCCTGTCCTAACACTTTTGCACACTACGGTATTGTGCAAAGGTATTAGGACAGGGATGATTTTCCTAAAAACCTCACTGAAATTCAAATACAGGGTGAAAAGCCAAACCTTTGTAAGAATTATTTAACTAAAAAAGAAGAGAATGAAAGGCTTCAGAATTTGAATTGGCCTCCAGAAAGCCCTGATCTCAACCATATTGAACATCTATGGGATATTTTGGATAAAAAATTGATAAATCTAATGTTACTTTGCAAGGCACACTTCAGGAACAAATACAAGCTGCTTGGCAGGAGATACCATGAGATACATTGAAGAAGCTTGTTATGTCAATGCCTAACAGAATGAAGGCTGTGATCAATGCAAAGAGATATTATACTAAATATTAAATTTATTTTGTAACAAGTATATTTTTCTTGTTAAAGCATTTGTTGAGTAAATCAAATAAAATTACTTTAATTAAATTGTTTATTTTCTGTCAATATACCTCATAAAAGATAAAATACTTCTTGTCCTAATACTTTTGCACATTACTATATATATATAAAATCATGTAAAATACCTCTCCGTCAATGAGATGAACACAGCTCAGTGTTCAGGGTTAACAGCTGATACTGAGATTCCAATCTTAGAGAACAATTATATTCACAAGCTGAAACATTTAACATGATAACCTCATGTCCCCTCCTGCTTAAGAACAACTTTTTCTTGCTTTTCTTGGGGCTGAGGAACTATTTTTAAAATTTTCTATGATTTTTTCCCTAATTAGCCTTAGTAGAAAACAAAAACACAACAACTCAGTCCTTCACTGCAAAGTCCCACTATGCCATGCACATCCCCATTCTCTTTGTATTATATTGAGAAAAAGGAAGTTCAACTTTGCTTCTTCCCAGGAACTGCTATTCTGTGAAACAGATTCCTAAGTGGATGTCTTTTTGATTAATGCAGTCCTCTTCTTCTATGTGCCCTGTCCCTTCAGGATGTAGGTGATTATGGCTCTCCACGTTTCCCTATCCCTGGTGGCTCTGAGCAAGCCTTCTCTTGTTACACCGTGCAATCCTCGTTGTCATCCACCTGATTACGTCCTTCAAATATGTTATCCGTTGCTTTCCCCTGTCTCTTTTTCCCTCTATCTGGCCTGTTAGTGTCAGATTCTCCAGGACCTCCTTCCTCATTGTGTATCCCAGGAACTTCAACTGTCTATTCCTGATGCTAACACAATACTTCTTCAACTCTAAGTTTATGAATTTAAATGCTGTAAAAAGAAATCAGGGAGACGAATTTGAATTTCAGTTGAATTCATTGCATTCACTTACACGCAAATACCCTTGCGAAAGGTATTCATCTATCTTTTTCCTCCAGTTATGGGTTAAATAACAGGACAGATTGGGTTCTATAGCCTTGGCTGGCAACCAAACTACTGCAGAAAGCAATGGCAACCTACTGCAGGATAATCTTCTGCCCAGTCAGTCATGTCTCTTTTGAGACATGATTGCCCAAGCATGTTTCACATATGGCACTTGGCTGACTGACTAGATTAGTGGCAAGGTTTTATCATTTTATTATGCAAGTTCTATGTTAACAGTTTCTTTTCTTGCACTTTTCACCTGCAAAACTCTCTTCCAAGTTCTTGCTTCACAGTTGACTTTGATCTTCAGAAACTTAAATGCAATGGGAACCATTATCTTCTGTCATCTTAATTCTTGGTCTTTCATTGTCCTCTTTCCTTCATAGTAATTTTTCTCTATTCTCTCACCTCTTGCAGTCTAGTGACTATTCAATGCTTGGGGTTAAATGATTAAAAAAATATATATATTCATATATCAGGGCAAGTTGGGCTAAAAAATTTGTTCTCATACCACCCCACCATCATTTGAATATGATATTCTAAACTGACACGGTCAATGGAAAATCACCACAACATATAATTAAGCCTTGGTTATAAGTTCTGTCTGAATACAGCTCTTAAATTGATATTAGAATGTGGAATGTGTACATTTGTATCAACCTTTCATCAGTTGGCCTTTCAAAAGTTGGGCTTGAAAGCCAACCAGTGTTTGCTTATGAAATGGATTTCTGTAAACGTGTGAATTGCAATGTTTGCAAATAAAAACATAGTCTAACCCAGAAAATTGTGAAAAAAATGTCATCTGCTCCTAGTAGAGTCAGTAGCTGGGATTAAAAAGCCATTTGCCAAACCACAAGGGCATTGAACATTAGAACCTTTTGTTAGCCACCCTTATACAAACAGTTTGTAGCCATCACATAACTAATTTTTATTAATTGATTCAATTTAAATATATCATTTTTTTAACTTTCGGAATACTTTTTAATACATGCTTTCTTTTTAAAAACGTTTTTCATACGAACCAATTTTTTATTTAAAAGTTTCATAATTTGAATAATATTTAAACATGAGACACATGGGAATTGCATTTCCACAAATCTTAATGAATACCTCTCTTTATTAAAGGGAATCACTTAGCATCGAACTGATAGCGATATTTATAATATAAGTATTTATTTTAAGTATTACTTTCCCTACTATGATAATTTTTTTTTCTTTTATGCATAATTTTTCTTTTTCTTTGTGATGTTTTTGACCCCAAAATCTGACAGACTGACTAATAGAATAGAATTTATTTTTGAAGAGGAAATTTTGTGACTGATTGCCAAGAGAGATGCCTTATTAATCAATCAATTTATTGATTAACCATGAGAAAACATTCTTTGATCAAAGTATTTTGGGAAATTTTCGAGAACTGGTTCCTTCAAGTTATCACAAAATGTCGTTCATTCAGGGACTGGTTTAAAGCCAAGAACCACCCTAAAAGAATGGAAAGTTATCTATCTGTCTCTCTATCTACTTATCTGTGTCAATTCACATCTATATACAGTCATATCTAACTATCTAGGTTTGTTTCTATCTATCTATCTATCTATCTATCTATGTCTGTTTCTATTTATCTATCTATCTAGGTCTGTTTCTATCTATATCTATCTATCTATCTATCTAGGTCTGTTTCTATCTATCTATCTATCTATCTATCTAGGTCTGTTTCTATCTATCTATCTATCTATCTATCTATCTATCTATCTATCTATCTCAGTCTGTTCATTATCTATCTATCTATCTATCTATCTATCTATCTATTTCTATATCTACAGTTTTTCATATCTATCTTTCTATATTGTGGACCCATAATAGGTCTGGAAGAAAACGTGAACTTGGGAATTAGGGAAACATATATATTAAACGGAAAACAAATACAAGAGTGTTACTGATAAGTATTAGACCAGGGTGACTCAGCTCAACTCCAGCCTGAGAGGCATAATCTCACAGTATTCATAATAATAGGAAGAGTTCATTATAGTCCAAAAAGGGTAGGTCCCATAATATATATATATACTAGCAGTATAGCCCAATGTTGCTCGAGTGTAATGAAAGCTTTAAAACTAATCCATGGTCCTGGAGCTCAGACTCTTTGGACATTGGCACAAAAGACTAAAAAGCAATAGTTATTTCCAGTTAAAGCAAAACTGTAAACTGAAAGAAAAATGAATGGATGTAAGTCAAATTTTGATTTCCTGGTATCGATATCAAATAAGTTTTTTTATTGTAAACTGAATTTTGAAGGCTAAATAAGTTTTCTGAGTAAATGATATCATTGCTGAGACTAAGAACTATAATTATACCCACTTAGAGCCAAACCTGAAGCAAAAACTAAAATAAAAGGGCTGAAAAAAATACAGACATACAGGCAGATAAACAGACACACACACACAGACATCTTGCCTTTTATATATATATATATTATCGATTTTCTGCACTATTGTAAGAACTGCAATCTTGAAACTTCTGAATATTATTTCTTATGTCTTTGTCTATGAGTGTGTCAGATTTGATTAAAATCGGACCACTCCTTCTATAACCGTATTTTTTTGATTATCGATTTTCGATATTTATCAGGGGTACCTCAACACAAAACATAGCTAAGAACACTCGCAGACACTTATAGTACAACTGTGTAAATTTTCAAGAAAATCAGTTCAGCTGTTTCGGAGTCTATAGATAATGGACACACACACAGATACACACACACACACAAAGTTTCATTTATAAATAAGTTTAGATATATATATATGCAAATGTGTCCTCATATAATATTTCATAACATGTATGCATTTCTTCACATATTTATACAGTTTTTCCATTAACTATATACATTTTTTCATAAATATATATCAATTAATAAATACATAATCATATATAAGCAAAATCTTGCATTATACATGCACATATATGCAGAGTGGCACTAAAGTCATGATACAGTTACTTCCAAGAACAATTAAGACAAAGCAATTAATCAGTAGTCCAGAAATTTATTATTAAATTTGCTCTGGTTAATTCTGGTAAATAACAATAAAGTACTTTAGTAAACAATAGTAAATTTATTACCGATAATGTTCGAAATTCAAGTCACTGTATTCGTTGTAACATAAGAGAAGCTACAAGTGACTGTATGGTGACTTTATTGCCAACCTGTATATATATATATTTATATATTCATATAAATACCTACATATGCTTACATTTTTACAAAGACACATACAATTCTATATAAACACATGCATGTAAGTATGTGCTTGTTTGCACAAAGTCTTGTGTGTACCTGTGAAATGTATTTCTATATTTGCCATGTATTTTTCTAGCATTTAAACATGCCAATTATGATTTATTTCAAACTCAAAAATCACATCAAACACTGGGCAGAAAGCAATCATTATTCTTCTGCATGTGTCTGTCTAATATTCCATGAATTTTGAATTTTCTTTAGAGAATGTAATGTTATGAAATGGCAAATTCCCTTTGCCTGCCAAAATCAAGACAGAAAAAAAAACTCTCAAATTTTTGCATTTTTCTGCCAAAGGAATTATGCTACAAGTCACAAATGGACCAATGCCAACAGATGTGTTCTTTGTAGTTTTTGTCTTTGGGTCAATTCCTCTTTGAGAAAACTTTCAGGTAAATAAAAAAATCCAAAATTTTATAAAATCTGAAAGGGAAAAATTGATAAACCTACTTTTAAGAGATTTGGAAATATTCTTTAAGTTCAAACAAGTTTGGGATTTTTTTTTCTGGGGGGAGGGGGTACTTCTACAGACTGATGGAGCATAGAAAGGGCCAGAATCATATCATTTCAGTAGCAAATGAATTTTTTATTTGCTTTACAGAGCTAATGGATTAATGAGTTTCAATTGCCCTGTTATTTTCTGGTATTGGAAATTAGGAATCATGCCTTTGCCAGAGTTATTACTATAACGTGAATTAAAACTAGATTTTATGCTTGGCTTAACAATTCTCTTCTCTGTACCATTAACCACGAGGCTAAGACTGTTTCATAAGACAAAACCAAAAGAATATAGTATATGTGGCATTCTTGGAGATGTAAGGATGAGCTTCTCAGTGATATTCTCTTGTGGTTGTCAAAAAATGAGCACATTAGTTGCCCTCAGAAAATATATATTCAGCAAATATGTGATGAGGTGGAATAGTGAAGTAATGGATAGCAGCTCGGTTTAAGGAGTTGGAAAACCAAGTTTGAATTCTAGTTGAATTCATTACATTCACTTACATGCTAATTCCCTTGAGAAAGGTATGAATCCATCTCTTCTCTCCCCAGCTATGGGTAAATAGCAGAATAGACTTGGTTCTATAGCCTTGAGTGGCAACCAGTCTAGGAAAAGGAAATGCTCTGAATTCAAAACCAGCCTGGAGGTGGACCACTTCGCTTGAAGGATAAAGGGGTTTGCATAATGCCAACATCCCTACCTCTAAACAGGAAGCATCAACAACAATGAAGCAGCTCAGAACAGAAGGGCTGTTAATGGCCTATGCTCCTCTGGGTGTGACGAGCTAAAAGAGAAAAGAGAAATATGTGATGGCACAAGATGCCAACCAGGCGCAATAGGCAATCATGAAACCTGAAAAGAAAAGAAACTTCATGTAATCAGCATGACAATTAAAACTTCTACATGTATTTAACCCAAATAATTAAGAAAAAGAAAAAAAATGAGTTGAATAGTAGATTAGATTGAGCTTTCTAGCCTTAATGGAGGATTAGACTTGTAAAAGTATCATACTAAATTCAAAACGGTGGAGAAGTCAATGGAAAGCTATGCCTTCTCTTTTCCAAGAAGTCATGGCAATTTGCAGATAATAAAGAAAATGAGTCTGTGGAGAGCCATGATTACCACTTTTTGAAGAAATATGACAATTATAATGACAATTACAATTAACAGTATTAATGATTAACACATGCTAGCATTCCTTATTGAAAATTAGTTAACAAACTAAACTTGAAAATCATTATTATTTTAGTGAGAATGATCCAAGCAGAGCGCATTGTCATTATAGCCTTGTGCCAAACTATGCTAAAGTAAGTCTCTCATATCTGTGTCTTATTTAATGGTTGAGGTAGATGTATGTTTTATATCATTGCCAATGGAATGTATTTATATTCAGATAAAAGGCAAGGATTCTGAAATCTGATTTTTATAGCACATCAGCCTTTACTAAAAAAAAAAAAACTCATAAAAATAAGGGGCTTGTGACTGCCAAGATTTTGTGAGGGTCTAGAAACTAAAATTTGCTAAGTTTGTTTCTGCATTCATCAGCATTTATTCTTTTATTCTCGTTGCCTTCAAAACGGTTTCAAATCAGATGTGATATTAATCTAGACTGACTGCTAATCAACACTACAGAGACCAGTCTACCCTGCTATTTAATTAATATCAGGTTGGGAGGAGATAACAGAAATATTTTCTGATATTCTCTTCATGGTTTTGAATTCTGAATACTTATTTTCCTAGTTTGCTGCTAATTAAGGCTAGAGAACCCAGTCTATTTTGCTATTTAATAACACCAGGGTGGGGTTAGGTTACTGAAAATGTTTTCTCTTTGGTTTTATTATGGTTTTGAATTCTGAATACTCATTCACCTAGTCTGGTTGCTAGTCAAGGCTAGGGATCCCAGTTTATTTTGCCTTTTAACCTCGAACCGAATGCATAGAGAATCAAATAAGATGTAATGGCATTTCCGTGGATGAGTAGAGAGTAACACAGTTTTCAATGTACATGCTTGCATATATCCAGGTCTGGACGATTCAAAAGTTACTCCTCACAACTGCTTTGAGTAATATGTCCTATTTTTTATTCTAGAGGACGTGTGTTGTGGTGCAGTAGATATTGGCTCAGAACAAGAAATCGGGAAGCAGAGTTTAAATTCCAGTTGAATTCATTGCATTCACTTATCCACTAATACCATTGAGAAAGGTATTAATCCATCTCTTTCTTCCAGTTATGGGTTAAATAACAAAACAGATTGGGTTCTATAGCCTTGGCTGGCAACCAGTCTACCACAGAAAGCAATGGCAACCTACTGCGGGATAATCCTCTGCCCAGTCAGTCATGTTTCTTTCGAGACATGATCGTCAAAGCATGTTTCACGTATGGCATTTAACTGACTGACTGTTATTCCAGTGTGTGGCACTCTAGTGATGAGAAGGATAGAAAACATGGACTTTTAAAAATAACTAAAATGTTTATAGGCAATTCTTAAATTTGTATTCCAATATTTTCAGTACCAGGATATTGATTTAAGGAAGTGACAAAGACAAACATGAAAAAAATTATTTTTAATATGTTTTTGTTTTAGTTTAATGTTCTGGCACCCATGAATCTATATGAGGAGAATCCATTCAAACATTCTTCTTCTATGTGCCACGTCCCCAGGATATAAGCGATCATGGCTCTCCACATCTCTTTGTCTTGTCCCTTGTGGCTTTTAACAACCCTATTTTTGTTATACTGCTGAAACACCACTCCACCATCCATGTGCTCAAGTCCATCAAGTATGTCACGATTTGCTTTCATTTGTCTCTCTTTGCCCCTATCTATTCACTAAGCTTTGGATTCTACAAGCCGTCCAAGAAACTTCAGCTGTCTTTTCCTGATATTAAATATTAGTTTCCTTTTCGTTTCCATCCTCTATCTGACCTGTGAGTATAAGATTCTCCAAGCCCTCTTTCCTCATTACATGTCCTAGAAACTTCAGCTGTCTTTTCCTGATGTTAAATATTAGTTTCCTATTCGTTTCCATCCTCTATCTGACCTGTGAGTATCAGATTCTCCAAGCCCATCTTCCTCATTACATGTCCCAAGAACTTCAGCTGTCTTTTCCTGATGTTAAGTATTAGTTTCCTATTCGTTTCCATCCTCTATCTGACCTGTGAGTATAAGATTCTCCAAGCCCATCTTCCTCATTACATGTCCTAGAAACTTCAGCTGTCTTTTCCTGATGTTGAGTAACAGCTTTCTTTTTGTGTTAGTCTTTTCTAAAACTTTGTCATTGCTCACATGTTCAGGCTATGGAAGCCTCAGCATCCTTCTGTAGAATCACATTTTGTTTGTTTTAAGTCTTTCCTTTGTTTTTGATGAGATTGTCCAGCATTCTCTGCCATCTTGAAGAACAGATATCATGTAACAGTCCACTACTTTTGTCATTGTTTCCAGTGAAAGCTTCCTGTCTCAACACTCTATTTAGCTTCTGGAATGCATCCCTGACAGCATCCCTGACCTTTCCATCCTCTGTTATGACCTTTCCCAGTTAACTGAATTTCTGTACCTGCTTTATTTTAGTCTCACCTCCTTGGATTTGTCATTTTGGGCTCCTCTTTTTACTGATTATCATGCATTCAGTTTTGTAGTTTATATGTAGCCCTTTCTTTCCACTTGCTGTAGAAGGTCTTGTAGTTTTCTTTCCGTGTCTATCAGTACTGTATCATTTGCGTATCTTATATTGTTCAGATTGTAGCTACCAATGACAAATCCTGGTAGGACTTCTAGTGCTCTCAGAATTGTCTTGCTGTATAGGTCTAAAAGATCTGGTGAGAAGACACATCCTTGTCTTACACCCCTTTCTATTCTAGTGTATCTGCTGAACACATTTTTTTCTCTGTCTGTCGAGTTTGCTGAGAGTCTCCATCAGGTCTTCATGTTGTACTTTGTCGAATGTTAGTGAATCTAGAAAAGGCAGGATGCAAACGGGATTTAATTTTATGAGCACTGCAACTATTGCTTTCAACCATGTCCGCTATTTAAACATTTGAAATTTTTCAAAATATGTACAAAAGAAAAATGTGACTAAGATCTCTTTAACCTTTAACCTTTTATTTTGAGTCAGAATAACTGGGTCAGAATTTGTTTGTACTGGTGTCCTCATCTTTATTATTATTATACTAGCGGTATAGCCTGGCATTGCCCGGGTGTAATGAAAGCTTTAAAACTAATCCATGGTTCTGGAGCTCAGACTCTTTAGACATTGGCACAAAAAACTAAAAAGTAATAATTGTTTCCAGTCAAAGTGAAACCGTAGATTGAAAGAAAAATGAATGGATGTAAGTCAATTTTTGATTTCCGCTAATGATGTCAAATAAGTTTTCCAGTGCAAACTTAATTTTGAAGGTTAAATAAGTCCTCTGTATAAATGGTATCACGGCTGAGACTAAGAACTCCAATTATACCTACTTAGAGCAAAACCCGAAGCAAAAACCAAAATATAAGCACTGAAAACCTGATTTTGATCAGACCCAATAGGATATTGGGGCATCAATTTCTAATATCAGAGTCAAATAAATCATCTATGGATAAACTAACCTAAGTAAGTCTATGAAAACTTATCGTCCCCATCGAGAGTAAAATTAAAGAAAATGAGCCATATTAATAGCTGAAGATCAGTTTTTGATCAAATTCGATAGAATATTGGGGGTATTGATTTCCGATATCGAGGAAAATGAGTTGGCTGAAAAGATACACTAATGTTTGAGACTAAAAACTATAATTTCACCAAGTTAGAGCAAATTCTGCAGCAAGAACCACAATAAAAGGTCTGAAATCCTGATCTTGATCAGACCTGATCGAATATCGGGATGTCAGTTTTCAATATAGGGTAAAAATCTGAAAAGAATAAGTCATCCAAGACCTGACCAGAAGCCTAAAGAATATTTGTGTGAAGTTTGGTGAGAATCGGATAAAAATTGTGGATTTGTATAAAGGACATACAGATAGACAGACACACGCACAAACATCTTGCCTTTTATATATATATATATAGATTCATGTTGTATGCTCCGACATTTTCAGGGGACTGGAACCTTTATTTTGATCACTGGGGTAGATTGTTCTCGATCCATGAGTCATGTCACTTCTAGATGTCTTAGTTATCTCCCTTTTATCTCAAATCTCTATATTGTTGGTTGCCATTACTGTCACCAGGTATTGAACTCACAACTCTTTTGGGTCGAGTCACTGTATTCGCCAATGCTTTTATCCACTGGGCCATGTGTTCTTGAGAACCAGCATTTATTTGTTTGTTGTTTTTATATCAATTTTAGGATTTACTGGCAAAAATAAAATGCCAACCATTTAAAAGAGTCATTCACTTGATGAATGAACCAATGTTTGCTCCAAACTGGCATGTAACCTTAAAAGAAAAAGGACAAAAGAGAGAGAAGAGTGAGGGAGAGATGGGAAACACATTTTAAATTAATAATTTTCATATTCATTCAGCTTGATTGAGTGCATTACATAGTAGATATGCAATGTGGTGCTACACTGTGGATACCATGGACCGAGCATGTGATCAATGGACAAGGTTTTAGAGAAAATGAAAATATAATAAAGGAACATCAGCAAGAGCCAGTTGAAATTTCTAGGGCACATAATAAGAAAAGAAGGCTTGAAAATCTGATACTCACAGGACAGATTGAAGGTAAGAGGAACAGAGGAATACAATAAATACATGACATACTTAATGGGCTTGAGTAAATGGATGACTGAATAGGGCTTAGGAGACATGACAGAAAAAAAAAAATTTAGGAAAGCCATGATCGCCTACACAGCATGTAAAGAAGATGCATTTTGAAATGGATGCTCAAAAGCAGTTGAATATACAATGTGCAATGGATGAATTATCATCTAAATTGCACGGAAGTGAAAATAACACTGACATCTCCTTATTTTAACAGATATATTTACCAAAATTATGCAAAAATATTTTAAACTACTAAAGAGTAAATTTATTCAATAAATTGGCTTCAACTATGGCCTCTAGACGACTTTGGAATTTCCTGCAACTCTTCTGGGTGGTTTCCTTGAATGCTGCTATAATCCTTGCCTTCAGTTTATCTTTGATGGTGCAAGGAATTTTGTTGGTCCCTCTCTCAATTGCAACCAACACATAAGTGAGTTGCAGTCTGAAGAGTTAGATGGCCAGATGTAAGGGGTGATATGGTTGCAGAAATTGTTTGATAGCCATGTTCTCTTGCTTGTGTGGCATGGTGCAGAATCTTGTTGCCAGACATAGGGTCTTCCAGCTGCCACTACCTCCTCAAGCCACTTGATATAGGTCTCTGCATTGAATCTGAGGCCCCTGTGAGAATATGTATGAAGGCATAACATTGCTATCACTAGAAATCACTCCACAAACATGATGTTGACTAGATATATCATGCAGCTCTTTCCGAATCCTCAGTACTGTTCTCAGATTGACACCCAAACACTCTGAAATGTCCGTACTGGAGCTTCTGGTGCCAATACTAAGTGGTACAGCATGCCATTTCCAAATTTCGAGTGGACTAAATTGTGTCATGGTGCTCTTTTTCTCAAAGAGAGCGCCCAACTGACACTACTATACTGTACAGTTGATAAAATCAAAAACAACACACATGTGTGAATTAAGAATATAAAGTGGCGACAATTTACCCATCGCACGCTGTATTTTGCTCACATTTTTCTTGACAAAAGCTTTTTGATTTGCCCTTCTTAATTCAGAACTTTCTGTGCATTCAAAAGTTCCTCCTTTTTTATTGAATGGGATGACTAGAACGCACTTTGTTAAAAGTTGTCTATTAAACTGATCATCCACTTCATATGCTAACGCTTGAAGTATTCTCAAGTGAATTAAAACCCAGAGAAAAAAAAAGTAATTTGCTTCCAAATAAAATCCTCGAGGAGAACATCAGATCAGCCTCTGGACTAAAGAACATAAAAAACCTCAAAGATGAGATCTTTTTATTTCTCTTGAAAGAGTCAGTTAACAAACAATAGAGAGATGGTTGTTCTGCCAACAGTTCTATGTTCAACAAACAAACTGACAGTCATAGTTTTCTGCTTAAATATTTATTTACTACAGCTAAGATAAATCATATATAAACACACAGTCATTCAAGCCACTTTTCTTACTCTTCTTATTACCCAGTTCTTTGCTGAAGATATTCTCTTCGCATCAATCATATCAATCTTTAATGATTTGCTAACTTTAAGTTTTTCAAATCAACATTTTTGCGATAACTTTTACATAATATTTTAAGTTTAAATTCTGTACATGAAAATATGCTGATCACTTCCCGTTTGCATTAATCTATTTAGATCAGTTAGTTTTTTTCTCTTAACCAAATTTTAATTCAGGTCGGAAGACAGCTGATTGATCATTTCATATCTGGATCATCATACGACTAGCCATTTATGTAACATGTTATCATTGGTAGAATTTATCAAACAGCATTATCATAATTTTCATGCACTCCTGTAGATAAAACGTGAATCATTAAAATTCATAATGACAGTTTTCATTTGAGACTGATTGTGTTTGAATTTATTAGACCATGACAAAATTTTACACTTAATCAGTCAGTTGAATACCATACGTGATACACGCTTTGAGCAATCATGTCTCAAAAGAGACATGACTGACTGGGCAAAAGATTATCCCACAGTAGGTTGCCATTGCTTTCTGCGGTAGACTGGTTGCCAGCTAAGTCTGTCCTGTTATTTGACTCATAGCTAGAGGAGGAAGAGATATATTATATAATTAAGTAGTAATAAGTGGGGGATCAGTTTGCTAGGTCAAAACAATATAAAACTGATCCCCCACTTTATGCCCGGTAGAAGCCTTATTCATGTTTCCAACTATTATATTCAGTCAGTTAAGTGCCATACGTGATACACGCTTGGGCGATCATGTCTCGAAAGAGACATGACTGACTGGGCAAAAGATTATCCCACAGTAGTTTGCTATTGCTTTCTGCGGTAGACTGGTTGCCAGCCAAGGCTATAGAACCCAATCTGTCCTGTTATTTAACTCATAACTGGAAGGAAGAGATGGATTAATACCTTTCCCAATGGTATTTGCGTATAAGTGAATGCAATGAATTCAACTGGAATTTAAACTCTGCTTCCCAATTTCTTGTTCTGAGCTGATATCTACTGCACCACAACGCACATCCTCTAGAATAACAAATAGAACATATTACTCAAAGCAGTTGTGAGGAGTAACTTTTGAATGATGGATGAATGCAATTCCCAAGGGTATTTGTGCGCAAGTGAATGCAAGGAATTCAACTGGAATTCGAACTTGGCTCCTCGATTTGTCATTCCAAGCTGATATCCATTGCACCACAATGCACATTCACATTAGACTTATTACTGACCATTAATTTGACTTCTGTACACACCCATCATGACCCTACTTAGCTTTAGTCAGTTTCAGTGTCAATAAACTGTTTCTTGCTAGAGGGAAATAAAATAGATGATAACACAATAACTTTTGCAATTTGGGATTTTAATTTGTTTGCAAAAGGTTTTGTATTCAGTGTCTTGTAAATTGGGAATTGATAACCATTCAATGCAAATATTACCAAAAGAACTGTGTGTGTTCTTTATAATATTTATAATATGTATACAAGAGGATATTGAAAACTTTTCAGTCCAACCACGAATCTCTTCCTAGGAAAAAAAAAAAAGATGATTGAAAATTTGGTCAGATTTTGGTATGTGAGTCAGAAGAAAATTTGTCAGAACACCTTGTTAATGATCTTTGTCAGTCAGTTAAGTGACATATATAATTCACAATTTAGTGATCATATCTCAAAAGAGACATGACTGACTGGGCAGAAGATTTATGGAGTAAAATGGTATGCTAACTACAGCTATAGAACCCAATAGAACCCTATTTAACTCATAGCTGGAGGGAGAAGAGAAGAATTAATACCCTTCCCAAGGATATTTGTGCATAAGGGAATGCAATGAATTCAACTAGGAATTGGATCTCGGCTTTTCAATTTATCATTCTGAGCCAATATCTGCTGGTACCACAAACACACATAAAAATCGAGAGAAATGGGGATGGTCATTAGTCAGGAATTAAAGCAAACATTAATAATAGAATAAGATTATGAATGAATTGCTAAAGTTACAGAATGTGGAAGAATTAAGAACAGAAACATTAATAATGAGCATGAAGAGGTCGGGGATACCAGAATCAAGTAGGTACAAAAATTTAATTACATGGGAAGCGTTATAACAGTAAATGGAAAGTGCAACACAGAGATCCAAAAGCAAATTGGCATGGCGGAGGAAGCATTCCAGAAGTTGAGTAAAGTATTAAGAAACAGGACAATTTTGCTAGAAACAAGAAAGAAAAGACTGGATTGCGATGTGCTGTCTGTTCTTCAATATGGCAGTGAATGTTGGACAATATCATCAAAGATGAAGGAAAAACTTTGAGTAACTGAAATGTGGTTCTACAGAAGGATGCTGCGAATATCATGGATCGAGCATGTGAGCAATGATGAGGTCTTGGAAATGATGGAAACAAAAAGGAAATTAATACTGAGCATCAGGAAGAGACAGCTGAAGTTCCTGGGACACAATGAGTAAGGCGGGCTTGGAGAATCTGATACTAACAGGCCAGATAGAAGGAAAAAGAGACGGGGAAAACAACGGATAACATATTTGAAAGACCTAATCAGGTGGATGACAAAACGAGGATTGCATGGTTTAACAGGAGAAGGCATGCTCAGAGCCACCTGGGATAGGGAAACGTGGAAAGCCATGATCGCCTACATCCTGAAGGGACTGGGCACATAGAAGAAGAAGAAGAGAAAAGAGTATAGTGGAGAAACCTTTGGAAGTTTAAACAAAAGATCATATGAACACAAAAGGGACATCTTAAAAACAACATACAAAACACATTACTTGGTCAGTTAAACATTAATAATGAGCTGGATGAGGAAAGAGTAATCAGGTGAACATTAGATTGTGATTGAAATTGCATTTAAATTTTTACAGATTAAAGTTGACTGAAAAGCATTGAGATGGAAGGGAGTTTCATAAATGAGATGTGAGAGAAAATAAACTGTTAACATAGAATTTAGGGTTATATCTAGCCAACTTACTATAAATTGATGATATCTTGATGCCAGTCTAGTACTTAAATTGAAAAAGTCTTGGTGCCATAGTGAAGAGCTTATCCAAACAACATGAAAGTATTTATAGAATATATGTTGCTCGGGAACTAATTTTGTCTAAATGCAGATAAATATTTTATTTGTATGAATTATTAAAATGACTAAGGGAAGTAATCACTTATAAATTTACTAACTTAAGTTTATTTACCTCCCTTTCCCCTACAGATGGGACAGGAAATATATAAATAGATATTGTTAATTATAATATGATTTTATAATGAATTTAGATTGTTGAAGTCTGCAAGTGAGCTACATATCATTAAAAACAATGTTAAATGAGACAATGAAAAAAGAATATTAGTATCAATCTCTTTTCTAGAACCAAATATGAACCTGTCACTAGCCATTATTACAGTCTAAGCCATAATTCCAATAAGGAATACAATGATACACTTGTTCTGGAAAAAAGCTGTGTGAAGAATTCCTATTGATCATGCTGTGGGGTAAGCAGTTTTGGGCGTACCATTAGGTTAAAATTTATTTTTGTCAAGGTAGAACTCAAACTGAAACACGACTAACTCTTTTAATGGTGGATGCAAACAGCATTTTTGTCAGTTTAATTATGAGATAATTTGAATATAATTAGAAATGAATGCTTACATTACAAATTTATAGCAAAGAAGTAAGTTTCCTCAACTTTTCACTTTGTGTGAGTTCTTTCAGTTGCAAAATTCACTCGTATCAGTATCGAAATAAGTAGTTATGTACAAGAGAAAGTTTGGAGTTTTCCTGATTATCTTGGAATTTTTGTCTCATCATCCATCTAGCCAGTCAGACACATAATATATATATAACTCTGCACAAAGGCAACTTATTTGATTTAAACGTAATATATATGGCTTCTATTAAAAAAATGAAAGATTTATAAAAATAAAATCAACATAAGACTACAGGAACATTTTTTTTTATTAATTTCCAGTCTAAGATTATTTCAAAGATGAGATTAAATCTTGAATAGTTTTACAATGTGATTATTGATTCTAAATGAATCAATGACCGTGTTTCTTCACTACAATATGTGCAATTAGATAATCATTTCTAAAAAGTAATTAAACGACACAAATTACTAATTACTGTTGCAGTCGAAAACTAGTTGAAAAAAGAATAAAGAGCAGACCGACTGTGGAAGAAAAATAAATTTAACTAAAATATTCCATTGTAGATTATTACATTTTTTTACTATTTTTTCAAGAGATATTTCTTTTTTCTTTGTAAGGTCATATTTCTGACCTTTTCATGTTAAGTAGGCATTTAGAAAGATCAATGTTAGCTCAATGGTGAGTGAATAAAGCTTGAGGCTTTCATTATTCTACATTACTGTTTATTTAGTGTTTATTTTAGAGTAGTTTCTTCATCTTTTCTACTGTTGCATTTCAGTTTTTAAATGGTCCATGCAAATAACAGAAACCATATAACTTGAAGACTATCAACAGTCGAAACAACTAAAATTCAAAGCATACGTAACTCAGCGAGAATATAATGACATAATCAAGATTTTGACATTCCACACCACTTCAAATAAAAGGTTAGGAAGAAAACTCCCATCAATACTGGAAAGAGTGATAACAGATATTGGACTTGAGAAATCTGTTTTTCTAGAAACAGTTTTAGGAAAAAGATTTTATAAATTTCATCTCAAAAACATCAGCTGTTTGGTCAATGAATGCCAAATATTTTCTTGAAGGCAAACAGATAATAATACCATACCATACTTTAAAGATCTTGATGTGTCGAGGCATGGTGAATTGTAACAAAGATACCGTTATATTATTAGTGATTCAATTAACATATATCTACAAGAGGAAATATGTGTGTTGTTCTAAACCATGCTAGGCATGAAGTGAAGTGTTACTTATATGCTCCTATGCCAAGGGGTTACAGATATTGCACATCAGAAAATAGTTCCATGGTATTACTACACAAACCATTCTTCTTCAACATGATGCTTTTAAATAATCCATTATTCTTCAGCTGCTAAATTGCAGAAATTAAACAAAACAGCAGCTTCTTTCTTAAGATATTTTTTAGAATATTTTATTTTTTTAAATACAAATCAGAAAACACAATGAAACTAAAAAAATATGAATGATGATGAGGTGGGGGAACAAAAGGTGCAGTTTGATGCTCCCTCCAAGGCAGCTCAGCTGTTTTCCCTTCTTTCTTTCTTTCTTTCGCATCAAGGAAATGGATTTCAGGTTTCATTTTCTCAGCCTGTTACATGGCAGTCATGAAACAGACACTAACTAAGCCACTTCTTCTTCTTTGTCAGTCTGACTGTCAGTCAGCGACACACACAATCTACTGAGAAAATCCCGTTCTGACAGCAGCACTGGAACCCGCTTTTTATGCCATTCCAAGACGGCCAAAATTTGCATGTGCACAAATATCATCTCGTTTTGGACGAGATAGGCACACATAAATTGTGTCTTCAATAGCAGCCATCTTTCTTTTTTGTTATTATCTTACAGGCAAGACATATTCGTGCTCATTTTGAATTTCGAGGTAAGTCATGTCTTTCGTTACAGAAGCTATGGGAATTTTATAGCTGTCAAGAATTAAGATTATCCATTCAGCTTTTCTTTCAAATCTTTTGTCTGTATCTTCTTAGACTTTTCCTTATCATTTTTTATCTCTTTTGCCCATTTATATTCTTATCTAAATGTTATACAATCATGGATTAGTTTCAAAGGCCAAAACAGAAGTCGCTATTTTCAAATTCTTTGGTTCTGCTTCTCTTCCATTGTCTTTCACTTATTGAAACCAAGCCCTCAGATTCCACAAAATTTTTTTAATAATGAGCAAGGAAAGGAACGTTAGGATGACTGAAAGAAACTGTTATGTCTGGTATATCTCTCAATTTCAGCACTCAATACATGGCACATCGTTACATGTGATGTAATGGAGTGCAAACAGTTAGTGGCTTAGCACTTAAATACAACTCAGCTCATTTGCATAGGTTACCACAGAAACATTTGAAACTTAAAACAGCAGATCCTAATTTGATTGTGAAATAATAAAATCCCCCTCTCTCGTATCCAACCACTGCTCTAAATCTGTAAGGCCAATGGAAATGGTGTAGAGGTGACAAGACAACCAAAATCAACAATCCTCAGAATATTATCCATTCCATTACCCGCTGTCCAGCGTGGAGGTGGGCATTCTACCTACCACATTATGATATTTAGCAAGCTCATTTCATAGACGTGTTTGTTAGTGCTGTGAATTTGATCATCACTGAGCAATGTGACCTTGTGCCAGATTAAATTTAAGTAAATGACCAACACAACACATCCAAACATAGAAATATTCTTATCATGGAATCATAATCTTGTAACTAAATAAACAACAAATTCTGTCTGTTCATCTGTGTGTTTGTCCATCCTCTAACTCAGGCCACACTTGCTCTACATAGACATATTATACCGTTTTGGAATCAAGAGGATTTTGGAATTGAAGATCTGCCCTTTATCTTCTGCTTCAGTGTTCAGCCTTGGAATTTGTGTCCTGATGAAAACAGTTAAAAACTCAAATTTTAAAGTAAGTGAAAAAATCAGTGATTTTAAAAGTTTTTAATTTATATTGACTGTATGGTAACACAAAAACTTTGTAAAATCAAAAAAAATTTGTTTTAAATTCAGTTTAAAATATCTCCAACACTTTGTGAATTGAAGAAATTAATTTTATTTCTTCAAAATGCCAAGGAATCATAGTTAAATAGGGTGTTTGTGACATGACTTTCTGAAGTTTTGCAGAGTTTATGATTTGAAGAACTCAAGACAATTGAATTTCCAAAGAGTTTGTGATTTGAAGAACTCAAGACAATTGAATTTCCAAAGAGTTTGTGATTTGAAGAAATCAGTTTTTGGCTTGAGTTTGAATTTTAACCCAAATTAGACTTTTGACACAAATTGGTTTTTTGACTAGAATTACACTTAATGTCTGAATCAGAGTTAAAATGAGGTTTTGAAGTTCCATGGTGGGAATTGAAAAATTCAAAGGTATTTCTGCAAAATTATCATTGCTGTTTTCTAATCTAAGGTAGAAGTTCCTTTTAGGTTTTAGGGCAGCTTTTATGTGCAGCTTTTAAGCTAGTCTGAAAATAATAGACGGAAACATAGAATTTAAATTTCACAGATCATATTGAAGGAACAAGGGATGGCAGCACACCGCCTACTGGAGGAACTTGTGTGAATAGATGATGAAATGAGCGTGAGAGCTACAAAGGATAGAAATTGTGGAGGGTCATGTTTGCCTATGTCCTAGAAGAAGAATAGACAAGTAATTTGAAATAATCCATGAATTCTGAAATGAAGCAGAAACTATTAATTTTAGTCTAGTTTATCTTTTTACTATTTTATGGTTGCTTTAAATGTCAATTTTATGTCTTCTGATTGTTAATCAAGCAGCATAGATTGAAAAATAAAGAAGTCTCCCTGAAAGCAAAACACTGCACCTCCTCGGGTTAACTCTCACAACAGACCTCAAGTGGAATGACTATATAGAATCCATAGCTAAATCCGCTGCTAAGAAAGTCAGTTCTCTGTGTAGGGCCAGGAAGTTTTTCCTGTCTGAAACAATCCTGTATATATATTAATCTACCATCCGCCCGTGCATTGTATACTGCTGCGATATCTGATCGGATGCTCCTGCTATCCACCTAGGTGTCCTTGACAAAATCCATCTGTAATGTGATCGATCCCAACTTAGCAGTTCAGATACAGTCACTTTCTCACCGGCGCAATGTGGCTTCCTTATGTTTCTTCTACAAATACTTTTGCGGCTTCTACTCAGATGAACTTAGCTCACTGGTGCCCGCTATATATAAATTTACTCGAGCCACAAGATTAGCAACTAGGTCCCACTCTTTTACTGTGAAACCAATGAAATGTAAATGCAAATTCTACTCCAGCAGCTTCGTTTCTTGCACTTCCCACCTGTGGAATTCCCTTGCTTCCTCGAAAGCTACAATCTCCAAGAATTTAAATGTAAAGTCAATAGTCATCTCCTATCTCACTAACCTGCATCCTCTCTCTCATGCTTCTTTCACCATCCACTCTCATCAGTATTCTCATCTTTCTCTTACCCACTTCCTGACACCCCCTATAACCTGTCACTCTATCTCATAACTTACCCCCTATGGAACCCCCTGCACAACAGTGGCAGTAAAATGCCTTGCTTGGGGTGATATGTTTATAAAAAAAAATTCTATACTATTATACTGTGGATATAAAGTGGGGGATCAATTCTACATTGCATAAATATGATATGATTATAAAAAAAAATGAACATAGCATTTAAAAAACCGACAGAAAATGATTCTTGTCTTGCTTCATCATTGCATTAATTATGTTTTATTTATCACCTTTATTTGCATTAACGTTTAGTATGCAACTGGTTCTTTAACATCCGCATGAATTTAAGTATGCTACTTGTGGTGCAGTGGCTATCGACTCACAATGACAAATTGGGATGCCGAGTTCGAATTCCAGTTGAATTCCTTGCATTCACTTACTCACAAATACCCTTGGTATTAATTTGTCTCTCCCCTCCAGTTATGGGTTAAATAATATGACAGATTGGATTCTATAGCTTTGGCTGGCAACCAGTCTACCACAGAAAGCAATGACATCCTACTGCTGGATAATCTTTTGCCCAGTCAATCATGTTTCAAAAGAGACATGATTGCTCAAAGTGTGTATCACGTATGGCACTTAACTTACTAGATTGGCATCTAGGTCCCACAATTTTACCACTGAAATAGTTAAATGTAACTGCCACTTTTACTCAAATAGTTTTTTTTCTGGCACCTCCCGCATATAGAACGCCCTGCAATCTTCAAAAATTTAAATGCAATGTCAATTACCATCTTTTATCTCCTCAAATCTCTATCTCTATTTATCTTTTATCTTTTCTTCAATAACCTCTGTATCTGGTCTTTTCTCTTAGTGTAAAGCCTTGCACACGAGTGGCGACCCTACCTTGCTTGGGTTGAAATGACTGAAAAAAAAAAATGCCCTGTGAACCCTGTTTGTCCATTTTTGTATTTTAATTGAAACTAGAGGCATCTCTAGCAGACCTGATTGCTTTTAACAACAACACTTCCGCCTTACTCTAAGATTTCAGTTGACCCTTGGTTGGAATGTTTCCAAAATATAGATCCAAGTTTTCTTGTTGGGATCATCAACTATTTAATGGTTTAATCCTGATTGACATCTTCAGTGATTCCACTTGTCAAGATTGCAATCAGAGACTTCATCATTATATTTCCGTTGATTGACTTATTCTCTCACCTGAACACAGACTATTTTCTCTACTTGATTTCAGGGACAGATTTCATTGAATCTCTCTCCGTCTTTTCTCTCACTTGTTGAAAACAGAAGTACGACTGGTTAATCTTGATCATTGCATCTGATCATACGATATTTCCTGTAGCAATTGAAATGCAAAACTTTTGCCTCAATTTACAAGAAAAAATCAATGAAGAACCTTTATTTTGGTCCTAAAAACTGAAAATTAAAAATAAACATCACTTCTTTAAAAAAAATCAGATTAAGTATTTCAATTTGATGAAAGGAAAGCTTAAGACCAATTTTCTGGATGAAAAACACATTTCACTTCTTTTTCCTGTCTGAATTTCTGGAATAAAAAGTTTTCATTACATCACTTAGATGCAGGCAATTCTTTTTATTCTTGTTGTTTTCACCTCCAGCTTTTAAAGTTAAACAATGTCAAGCCTGGTCAGTATACATGGGTCCTTGCTTGGAGATACCAGATTTTGTAAGCTTAGATGTGCAGTGGTATAATGAATAAAGACTTGGAATTCTTAATAGGAGAGCTGAGTTCAAATTCAATTTGGGTTCATTATATTCACTTGCACATCAATACACTTGAGAAAGATATGATTCCCCACTCTTCTCCTCCCAGCTATGGGTTAAATAATGAGATTTGTATTACTAAACTATTATTATTCCAAAAAGAATTCTTACAATCTGAAAATATTTTCTGATTTGTGTATACTTCTAAGATGAAGTAGTATTTTCATTATTAACATTATTCAGACTGTTATCCTCATCTTCATTGCCATGTTGACAATGTTTTGACCATTGTACATTCCAGCCTTCTTAAAGTGCTAGGAATTTTGAACCAAACCCTTTATTTCAATCACTGGGGTATATCATTCTCATTCTATGTGCAATGCCACTTCCAGATGCCATGTAGTTATCTCCCTTTAAATCAACTCTCTAAGTTATTTGGTCACCACTGCAGTAACCAGTTACTGAACATACAACTCTTTGGGTCGAGTCACTGGAACTAACCAACGCCTGTATCTACTGGGCTATATGCCCTTTGAGGCCCATTGATCGAAATAAAGTTTGATTCAAAATTCCTAGCACCTGAAAACGGCTGGAGCATACAACAGCCAAAATGTCATAAAGATGGCAATAAAGATGAGGACAACAGTCCAAACAGTGTAAATATTTTCTCACTTTAAATAACCTGCAAAGGATTGATAAGCCATAAAAAACAAATCAATTAATCAAATGCTTGACAATACAGGGAATTTCAAACTGAACACTTTATATAATCCATGGATTGTTTTCGTTCAAATAACCATACCTTGGGATATATCATCTTTAAGTACTGCTCAGCTATTGCAGCCTAGTTTCTACTGAGTCCAAGCATGCATAACCCAGCCCAGGGGTTGAACCCACTAAATTCAAAAACCTCGGGAAAATATCTACTGATATTTTCTCAAGCTCTTATTTAGTAAAGATTAGATATTGTGCAGCTTGTTTCAAGACCACGTATACACTGACAGGAACTTCTATGTGCCACATCTCTTCAAGGCATAGATGATCATGGCTCACCACAACTTCCAGTAATTGTACTGTTGGACAATTGTTATATACCGCTACTAGATCTGTACAAACAATGAATATATGAAACTATAATCTTCTATTTATATTTTTCAAAATGCTTTTCCTTTTGGATGCTGATGAAGTCTTGCTGTTATTTCTCTTAAAGAAAACAAAATGGTAATTTATCTTACATTAGATTTTATAGTGCAAATATGATTGGAATTCTATATATTTTGAAAATGTTTATCAAAGAAGTTTATTCTTATTATTTAAAAGTTTATTCTTTATTCTTTCATTATTTACACGTGAACAGTTCTCCTCATCTTTGTTGTTGTTATCCCAACATTCAACGATTATGCTCTCCAGCCTTCATCATGTGTATGTGGATCCAGGTAAATGTAAATAAAGAGAAGCTTTGGTGAGTGAAGTCAAACATGACAAGCAGCAGCAACAACACTCATCAGCAGGCAGGTTAGGTTATGGGCTCAAGTTCTTCATACAGAATTATCCCATGCTTAATTGATTAAAGCATTGGTTCATAAATTTGGTGATTTGTCATCGGAGGCCACAATTTAAACAACCTAAGTTACACAGATGATACAGTGTGATAGCAGACACAGAAAGGAAACTGCAAGACCTCATACAGAAGGTAGCTGTAGAAATAAACTGCAAGAAAACCGAATACATGGTCATCAGTAAAAAGGGCAGCCCAAAATGCCAAATAAGGGTCGGGGATACTAGAATCAAGCAGGTAGAAAAATTTTAAAACCTGGGAAGCGTTATAACAGAAGACGAAAAGTGTGACAAAGAGATACAAAGGTGAATTGGCATGGCGAAAGAAGCATTCCAGAAGTTGAGTAAAATATTAAGAAACAGGACAATTTCACTAGAAACAAGGAAGAGATTACTGGATTGCGATGTGCTGTCTGTTCTTCAATATGGCAGTGAATGCTGGACAATATCATCAAAGATGAAGGAAAAACTTGAAGCAACTGAAATATGGTTCTACAGAAGGATGCTGTGAATATCATGGATCAAGTATGTGAGCAATGATGAGGTCTTAGAAATGATGGAAACAAAAAAAATTAATACTGAGCATCAGAAAGAGACAGCTGAAGTTCCTGGGATGTGCAATGAGGAAGGAGGGCTTGGAGAACCTGATACTAACAGGCCAGATAGTGGGTAAAAGAGACAGGGGAAAGCAATGGATAACATATTTGAAGGACCTAATCAGGTGGATGATGGAACGAGGGTTGTATGGTGTAACAGGAGAAGGCATGCTCAGAGCCACCAGGGATAGGGAAACGTGGAAAGCCATGATTGCCTACGTCCTGAAGGGACAAGGCACATAGAAGAAGAAGTAATTATAACTGAGCAGTTCGAGATAAGAACTAGATGAGATATCCTTACAAATGGGCAGTGGAACAAGATAAATAAAGGGTTTGTTTTAAATTCTTTGTAAGTTCCCTGGCACAACATATTAAGGGTTAGGGTTAGGGTTATTAAGGGTAGAGGGTACAACAAACAAAATATTGTGATAACAACAACAAAGATGAGGATAATGATCCAAATTTAAATAATGATAACTCGTCATCCCAGAAATTCAAACAGAAAATTGATTCTTTATATAATTTCACATGAATATATATTTAATTTTACAGACATGGTACAATTTAAAAGTAAAACTCCTTGTGAAAGTTGCAAGATAACTTCTTTTGTAAAAATTATTGAATCTACCTGAAGTTAGGAAATCTTGTCAAAAGTCATGTCATTCATGGTTATTTACCAGTAAATTGTGATCAAAAACATCTAGATTGTTAAACACCAGATTAGTAATCAAACTTCATACACAATATACTTGTATATAATTTTTTAAAAGGTTTTATTTAGGAGTTCGACTTGAAAGGTATGATAAGGTCATTTGGCATTCCCAAATTTTTTCCTTAATTATGCAAAAAATACATGTCAAAAGCTTTGTTTTTTGATGGGGTGGGTGCCAATGAAAGTAACTTGTTTAAACAAAAATTGTTAGCATTTATTTTTGGGAAGAAAAAAGATGAAAATTAAGATTTAAGTAATAACTATAAACAGTTTTTAATTTCAATTCAGCATGTAAAGACCAACCTCTGTAACAGAGGCCCACTGTTCTCTGGTGACTTCAATGAACTGTATGCCTCTTTAGAATAACATTAATATATATTCTATGATGCATCAAGATCTGAAGAAAAAATGCTTTCATCCAATATTTGGTAATTTTTATAGGTTTGAGAATAATGGTACTAAATTATTGAGAGAACATCACGGAACTAAGATAAATAGCATTGCTAGGGTAGTTCAGTTCCTGAAAATCATAATTTTGAGGTTGTTAATTCCAAGATTCATGAAAGTCTCACAAGTCTAACATCTGAAAGTACCTGGGGGCATAAATCAAACACATAAAAAATACACAAAATATTCCACACACATTTAAAAATAATTATTTATTGCTTTAATACACATGACACAATATCTGACCAATAAAAACTAACTCCATATGCCAGTATATTATCTTTTTGTTATTTTTTTCATTTTTCTCTCGGTCTCTGAAGAAACTTTGGTAAAATTTTGTTTTGTTCCTCGAAAGCCTTTGTCTCGTCAAATCTTTCCTAAACTTCCTTAATTATGTGCAAATGTCTATGCTGAAATCAAATCGAGAATTATTTACTGAAGAAACCTATCCATTTTCCTGTTATCGACCACAAAAAAGTCGGACTATATTGCACCCCTTTCCACCATTTTCTCATCTGATTAACCACCGAATGACTTGGTGAGTAGGATACTTTTTACGGGCCGTTTATGTCCCTTGAGCAATTAGTCTGCGACTTTTTTGGGTTTGGAACTCAATTTCCACATATGAATAACAAAAAGGAAGTAAATGGGTCAAAAAATGGCCAAGCTACGCGTGAAGTCATTCTGCAGTGAATAACATGTTTCGAACCGTGGTTACGGGGTGAGATAAACAGCGGAAAGAAGTTCAATATTTTTCTGGTTGTAAAATTTTAAAAAGTTACGTTTCATCAATAAACAATTACCGATTTGAGTTCAGCATTTACTTATGCATGGAAATAAGGATGTTTGGGAAAGATTTGAAGAGGTACAGGCCTTCGGGGAACAAAACAAAAATTTACTGAAACTTTTATAAAACTGGAACATGTTAGACTGTGATACGTTTCTTATTTTGTTCTTTTACTTTATTCTGTCATAAAATCTTTGTTGCATGAAACAGAGCATCATAATACTTTTATAGAAAAGAAATGCTATTTCCAACACAGTTATATACACACATGCATATCATATCAAAACACTTTCAATTTTTATTTTCTACCCAAAAAACATTTGAAAAAGAAAACACATCATTTAAATCAAAGTGTCTATTGGTTAAAAATTAACATCACCATGTGAAATATTTGACCAATCAGAAAAAAATAAAATTATTTTTCCCAACCTACTTTCTGGAAAGATTTTGTATAAAACCTCACAGATTTCAACTTTCAAATGATCAAAGACTGTCTACATTGCTTTTTCTTTCACCAGTGCATGCAGAAACATGCGTTGGTAACTTCAAACAGACCAGACACAATAACAGCAGAAGGGGCAGGTCAGTCAGAAACTTCAAACAAACCATCTTCAACAACAAAGATGGTCAGTGAATTTTCACTAATGATAAAAGTGTTTTTTCAACCACAGCTTTGTTTTGTGAACCAACTATTTAAAAGTCTTCTCTAAAAAACAGTGATACCTGCTGACCAACTTACTCAAAGATTTTAACACAGCTAAAGATTGTATCTGATATTTTTAACTCTTTTGAATTCATATATGTATGTTCGTAATTACAAATGATTTATTTATTAAGCAGACCCATGTTTTCATTATTTTAATTTAGAATTATTTAGAATTTCAACATTCATACTTTTAACATAAAAATACAATTGATTTATTTATTAAGCAGATCCATATTTTCTTCATTTTATTATTGTTTAGAATTTGGACATTCATACTTTTAACATAAAAATACAAATTGAAATCAGCATCTTGTTATACAGTTCTTCATGTGATGTATTCCTTCAGGATGTATGCGATCATAGTTCTCCACAATTTCTTGTCCTTTGTCACTCTTATAAAATATTATCCCTTTGTTATTTCTCCTAGACCTTGTCCCATCCTCCATCCTCCCAAAAGCTCAATAAAAGTATGTGTAGTTTTCCTCTGTCCTGCTTGTCTTTAATCTGTCCTGTTGGGATCAGATTTGCCAAGCCCTCTTTTTTCATTATGCACCCTAGAGATTTCAACAATCTCTTCCTGATTTAAGTACAACTGTCCTTTTAAATTCAAACTCGGCTCTACTATTAACAATTACAAGCCATCAACCATTACATCATGCATACACGCAAGCTTACTGCAGCACATATTTTCCAACAGTCACTCCATGCACTGACCAATGTTGCTTAACTTCAGTGATTGTACAAGAACCAGTATTTCAATATGATATGGCTAGAAGTTAAACATTTTGGTGGTTGCTTATTTTATATTTTATATGACATGTTATAATTTATGAAGACATTTAGATTTCTGAAATATGCCTTTAAATTGTCAATTTTGTTTACATTATTGTTTATATTACATACTCCCTGTTTGTTGTGGTGCAGTAGATACCAGCTCGGAATGTGAAATCAAAGAGGCAAGTTCAAATTCCAGTTGAATTTGTTGCATTCATTTACCTGCAAATACCCTTGGGAAAGGTATTAATCTCTCACTTCTCCCTCCATCTATGGGTTAAATAATAGAACAGATTGGATTCTCTAGCCTTGGCTGACAACCAGTCTACTGCAGAAAGTAATGGCAATCTACTGCGGGAAAAAGTTCTGCCCAGTCAGCCATGTTTCTTTCGAGACATGATCGTTCAAGCATGTATCACATATGGCACTTAACTGACTCCTTAGGTATGATTTAAATACAAAGACAGGATTAGGGTTAGCCCTCACCATTTTCATGGTAAAAATTGTAAGTGATCATGGCTCTCCACATCTTCCTGTTCTTAACAGCTTTTGATAAATTTTATTTTTTGTATCTCTCCTAAACTCTATTCTGCCATCCATTTGCTCAATCATGCTCTTCTTCTTCTTCTTGATGTGCCATGTCTCTTCAGGATGTCGGTGATCATCAGGGACACTGGAACAAGGAATGTAATATTTATGCTTAGAATGCTATCAGAAAGGGCAATAGAAATGCAGAAGGATGTTTGCCTATGTTTCATCGACTGCACAACGGCATTCGACAAAGTACAACACAAAGATCTGATACAGACGCTCGGCAACCTTGACATATTCAGGAAAGATCTTAGAGTAATAAAGAACTTGTACTGGTAGAAAGCTGCTTGCTTGGAGTAGATAGACTGAACTATCGCCCGGTTCACACTCCACCCATGTCTATTAAACAGGTGTAGATGTGGTTTCCGGCTTTCTCTTTTCCAATCTATTCACTCTTATGTAGCCCCCTGCACACCAGTGGCCTTACCGCCTTGCTTGGGGTGATATGATTAAAAAAAAAAAAAGTATGGACAAGAAATGAATTCCGCAGATATACAAAAATGGAAACGGGTGAAAGACAAAGATGTGCCTTTTCACCAGATCCATTCAATCTATACAGCAAAACAATTATGAGAGCTTTAGATTCCTTCCCGGATTTGTTATTGGAGGCCACAATATAGGATATGCAGATGATACAATGCTGATAGCAGATACAAAACAGAAACAAGACCTCCTAGAAGGAGTATTTAAAGAAAGGACTAGATATAAACTACAAGAAAAAATCCATGGTAATCAGCAAAAAGAGGAGTCTAAAATGCTAATTACAATTTGGGGATACCAAAAGAAAACAGTTGCATGAATTTAAGTATCTGGGAAGTGTTTTAAAAGAAAACAGAAAGTGCAATACAGAGATCCAAATGTGTATTAGCATGACCAAAGATGCATTCCAGAAGCTGAGTAGAGTATTAAGAAACAGAAAATTTTGCTGGAACCATAGAAGAGAGTACTGGGTTGTCATGTGATGTCTGTCCTTCAATATGGCACCAAATGCTAGACAATCTCATCAAAGATGAAGGAAAGATTTGTAGCAACCAAAATCTGGTTCTACAGAAGGATGCTGAGGATAGCATGAATGGAACACATTGTGCAACAATGAGGGAAATACTTAACATCAGGAAAAGACAACTGAAGTTTTTGGGACATTTAATGAGGAAGGGAGGCTTGGAGAAACTGATACTCACGAGATGAGTAGAGGGGAAGAGAGACAAGAGAAAGCAATGCATGACATATTTGATGAACTTAAGTGGATGGATAATGGATCGAGGACTGAGTCATATAACAGGAGAAAGGGCATTAAGAGCAACAAGGAATAAGGAGATGTAGAAGGCCATGATTGCCTCCATCTTGAAGGGACACACCACATAGAAGAAGAAAAACAAAAATAAGTTTATGAACATATTAGTTATTTATTCTACATGTATATCCATCTGAATATAAACACATGTATGTGTGTGCACGTTAATAAAGACAAAAATGAACTTAACCTGACTTCACCATACGTACGTTATACTGTTTTTATTTTTTTTAAATACAATTTCATTTTAGGTATAAGGTGCTGAAAAGTTCTGATCTGGGCTGTTTAAACCCCACAAAAAAAAAATTCTGAGAAAAATTTGTTATTTAGACAAATTTTGGAAAGTGGGTCTGGTTGAAATAATCTCAGCACTGCCATGTGGAGTTGTAAATTGCAGGGAAATTTCTTTTAATAAATTGCCACAGAATTTTTTAAAATTCTAACAATAATCAAGTCTTTCATTTTATATATATATATATATCAATATGGTGTCGATATAAAAAAAGTCATTTGGAAAGGTTTTCCAATCTTAATAAAATTTGAAAAACCTCATATAATTAGTAAATTCCAACACAACAGTTTATGTCCACAGGGAGAAAATTTCCACTTAATTGCCATCTTTTTTAATTTTTTATGCTGAAAAATAAAAAGAAGATAACAAAAAATAAAAATTGAATTAAAAATGAAAAATTGAATATAATTCCCAAAATAAATATTGCAATTTTCTTAATTATTTTGTAAATTAAAAATAATATAATTGTCTAGAGTGAACATCCTGCCATTTCTATTAACTTGTGTGTGTGTGTGAGAGTGTGTATATGTCTGTCTATATATATATATATATATGTATATATATACATGGTTTTAAACAAAAAAACTGCATATTTTTCCTTTAAAAAAGAGACTTTTTTTGGCAACACCTCATCAGAAGAATTGTTGGTGACTAATAAAATGTTAGCAAGAATTGTGGAATAATAGTCAAACTAGGAGGAAATGAGCAACTAGAGTTAAAATACAATTTCATATTATAATGGTCAGAGGGGAGAAAAAAGTGAAAAAAGTGGGTGGTATAGCAAAAAAAAAAAACAGGATAAACAGTTGTAGTTAATTTAAAAAAAGAAAATTATAGATTCACAGTAAAGAGAACCAATTAATTTCTCTTCCTTTTCGGCACAGTGTGGATACTTTTGTATCCTGTTTTATTAATAAAATATGATCCCCTTTTTTTAAAGTGTAATATACACTGCTCAAAAAATTAGAGGAACACTTCGAAGACACATCAGATCTAAACAGGGGAAAAATGATCTTGAATATCTTTCCTGATAATAAGTAGGTGATGTATTAGTAACAAAATGATGCCACATAATTTGAGAGAAATGAAAATGATCTCCCTATAGAGGGGAGAAATCAAAGACACCCCAAAAATAAAAGTGAAAAAAATGATGCAGCAGACTCATCCATTTTGCCAAAATGTCATTTAGAAACTCAAAATGATTCTCAGTAGTTTGTACGGTCCCCACGTGCTTTTATGCATGCTTGACAATGTCGGGGCATACTCCTAATGAGATGACAGATGGTGTCCTGGGGGATCTTCTCTCAGATCTGAACCAGGGCATCACTGAGCTCCTGGACAGTCTGAGGAGCAACCTGGCGGTACCGGATGGACCTAAACATAATGTCCCAGAGGCGTTCTATTGGGTTTAGGTCAGGTGAATGTGGTGGGAGGGGGCATTCAATGATATCAATTCCTTCATCCTCCAGGAACTGCCTGCATACTCTAGCCACATGAGGTCGGGCATTGATGTAGACCAGGAAGAACCCAGGTTCTACTGCACCAGTGTAGGTTCTGACAATTGGTCCAAGGATTTCATCCCGATACCTAATAGCTGTCACGGTGCCATTATCTAACCTGTAGAGGTCTGTGCATCTATCCAGGGATATGCCTTCCCAGACCATCACTGGCCCATCACTAAACCGGTTATGCTGAATGATGTTGCATAACATTCTCTGTGGCATCTCCAGACCCTTTCACATCTGTCGCATGTGCTCAGAGTGAACCTTCTCTCATCGGTGAAGAGCACAAGGCACCAGTGGCATAGTTGTCAATTCTAGTGATTTATGGCAAATGCCAATTGAGCTCTATGGTGCTGGGCAGTGAGCACAGGGTCCATTACAGGATGTCAGGCCCTCAGGCCACCTTCATGCAGCCTGTTTCTGATTGTTTGGTCAGAAACATTAACACCAGTGTACTGCTGGAGTCCATTTTGTAGGGCTCTGGCAGTGCTCATCCTGTTCCTTCTTGCACAAAGGCGCAGATACTGATCCTGCTGTGGGTTTAAGGATCTTCTGCAGCCCTGTCCTGCTCTCCTGGAATAACTACCTGTCTTCTGGAATCTTCTCCATGCTCTTGAGACTGTGCTGGGAGACACAGCAAACCTTCTTGCAACGGTACATATTGAAGTGCCATCCTGAAGGAGTTGCACTACTTGTGCAACCTCTGTAGCATCCAGGTACTGCACCAAGCTATCAACAGAGACGTTGATCCAAGACAAATGAAAAACTACAGCAGTAGAAAGTCAGTCAGTAAAAAATTAGCCAAAAGAGATGAGAAGGGATAAGTATCAGTGGCCTCAATCATTCCTGTTTTGGGGGGTGTCTCATTGTTGCCCTTCTGAAGCACCTGTTGTTGATTTTATTAACAACAAAGCAGCTGAAACTGATTAACAACCCCCTCTGCTACTTAACTGACCAGATCAATATCCCAAAAGTTTTACTGATAGGTTTCTATACTCTGATTAAAAAGTGTTCCTCTAATTTCTTTGAGCTATATATATATAAATTATGACTTTAAATTTTATTTTTAGTATTTGAGTAGTGGTTTCATTGTTTTTTATTAAAATCTATATTTCTTTATTTTCGTCTGCCAGCTTGAATGTTTGAGAAATCTTACCGAAGAAAAGCTTGCACACTAAAGGAATACAAACCTGGATTTTCATTTTTTTCTGTGAGTATTAAATTTTTCAAGCCCCTTTTCCTTATTATGATCCCTGGAAATTTCAACTATTTCTTCCCAATGTTAAGTATAAAGTCCTTTTTGTTTTCCTTTTATTTTCTTTAAAATTTCATCATTACTTATCTGTTTAGTCCACAGTATTCTCAACATCCTTTGGTAGAGCCATATTTCTATTGCCTCAAGTCACTTTCTGTTCTTTGCATCACTTAATAAATTTTACATTTTTATTATATTTCCTAGACACTGAAATACGTGATGCATTGTTTTTTTCCGTTCAGTCTCTCCTTACTTATTAATTCTTCATATTTTTTAAAAATTATCCTTACATTTTTTTAATCAATTTAATGATTTTGACAGACTATTCTCCAGCCTTCTTAAGGTGAAACTTAGAGAGCAAGATTCTGAAGTAACGACTAAGACAGTCAAACACTTAATGACAAAAGAATGATTTATCAGTTAGCGAATTGGACATCTCTTCTGGCTAATGAAATAATATTTTCAAAATAAATATTTAAAATTTTAAAATAATAGGTCCCATTCTCACTAACAATAAAAACATTCTTTGTGATCTTTTTGAAGAGTATATAAGCAAAGTTTCTAAACCAGACAAGGCAATAAAGAATAGCAACAGATGGCAGTAGTTTCACAATGCACTTAGATTAAAAGAAATTCCCTTACTTATTCACCAGTCTTCTTCACCAAGCTACATGACACTTACACTTTCTTTCTTTACTTTCTCCTTACCTCTTCTTTCTTAAACATACATGCAAAGAAATCATATTTCTTTTCATCTTAACAAACAACTAAAAACACAATTTCTAAGAACATTAATAGTCATGCAATTTTTTTTTTTTTAATCATATCACCCCAAGCAAGGCAGTAAAGCCACTGAAGCGCAGGGGGGCTACGTAAGAATGAAAAGATTGGAAAAGAGAAAGCCGGGAACCACATCCTAAACAGGGAACAAGGGGTGAGCCTCTACACCTGTTCAATAGACGTAGGTGGAGTGTGAACTGGGCGATAGTTTAGTCTATCTACTCCAATTGAGGAAAAAAAAAAGAAAGAAAAGAGTGAAAAGATTGGAAAAGAGAAAACCGGAAACCGCATCCTAAACAGGGAACAAGGGATGAGCCTCTACACCTCTTCAATAGACATAGGTGGAGTGTGAACCGGGCGATAGTTTAGTCTATCTACTCCAATTGAGGAAAAAAAAAAGAAAGAAAAGAGTGAAAAGATTGGAAAAGAGAAAGCCAGAAACCACATCCTAAGCAGGGAACAAGGGATGAGCCTCTTCACCTGTTCAATAGACGTGGGTGGAAAGCCGGAAACCACATCCTAAACAGGGACAAGGGATGATCCTCTTCACCTGTTCAATAATCATGGGTGGAGTGTTAACCGGGCGATAATTAAGTCTATCTGTTCTGATAAAAAAAAAAAATGTTCAGAATGTTGAGTTAACTAAGTTTTAACTTAGTTAAAGTCCAATCAAAGAAATTGAAAAAAGGACAGCAAAATAAAAAAAAATAAAACTTAAAATTAAGCAAAAATAAATACAAAATCATGATTTACTAAAATTTCAATAAGTCTAACCAACACCTACACACATGCTTACGGCCAGTTGACAAAAGAAAGAAAAAGTTATTTCATCTAATGGCCAGCAGAGGAATGGATTTGTAAAAACACAAAACATAAAAATATTTTATATTTAAACACTTTTCTCAACTTTGGATGGTTGTGAACTGATTCAACAAGCCTAACAAAAAGGTTTATTTGACAAATCACTTGAAGAGGGTTGAAGAATTTGCAGGTCATTGAAAGACATTGTGCCTTACTAAACAAAATTTAGTAAATATTAATACTAATTCATTGATCATTGGCCCTCACAATTCTATCATTCTCTAAAGTCATGGGCTTAGGAGCCTATCACGTTGAATACACCGGTTCTCACTCGATCACCGAAGTTAAGCAACGTTGAGCCTTGTCAGTACTTAGATGGGTGAGCGCTTGGGAATACCAGGTGCTGTAAGCATTTAGTGACGAATGTGCGTTGCGGTGCAGTGGATATCGGCTTGGAAAGAGAAATCGGTGAGCCGAGTTCGAATTCCTGTTGAATACCCTGCATTCACTTAAGCACTGGTACCCTTGGGAAAGGTATTAATCCATCCCTTCCCTCCAGTTATGAGTTAAATAACAAGGGTAGAACTTGGGACCCTGCCCTTAAAAACAAATCCCAATGAATTTTGATACTTGAAAAAGAAAAAGTATTACTAGACACAAATCTTATATAAAAAACAACAATAAATTGTTGAAAAGAAAAAAGTATTACCAGCAATAAATAAATAAAATTTAGTTGGCAATAAATGACCCGCTGAGGTTGATATTTTTTTTTTGAATCGTTTCACCCCGAGCAAGGTATTCCACTGCCACTGTAGTGCAGGGGGTTACATAGGGTCGAGGGAGTGATGGGAAAGGATGGTTAGATATAGGAAATGTTAGAAGGAGGGTGATATACGGGTAAGGGTACCGAGAATGAGGGTTGGTTAGATGGTGAGAATGTTTAAGAGAATAGATGTAAGTTGGCGTGTTAGGAGGTGTCTATTGACCTTACACTTAAGCTCTTGGAGATTGTAGCCGTTATGGAAGCAGGCATGTGGAAGGGAATTCCACAGGCGGGAAGTGCGAGGAAAGAAGCTGTTGGAGTAGAAATTGCTGTTGCATTTTATCAGTTTCACTGTAAAAGGATGGGACCTAGTTGCCATTAAAACAAAACAACCAACCAACTCTAAAGTCATAGACAGTAAGTATGTTTCTTATGTTGTCCTAAGAAATCTGTTAGGCAGCTTGAAAGTGATATCATATGTAAAATCTGAAAAATTGGAACTAACCAACCATTTAAAAATCATGATTAAATTATAAACAAGGGGACTGGGATTTAATTCAAATTTTTTTTGTTTCTATCAGGCTGCGTGCTTTGTTTTTAGACGATGGAAATGTTTTATATCCATCAAAATCAAAAGACTTAAATGAATGTCTGTCATTACAGGTTGTATCAGTTTTATAAAATCAATGATGCTAAACAAATACTTAAACGTATTTCTGCTGGATATCAATGTGCAATGACTGGATAAATGAAAGCAAATGTTGAGCAAGTTTTATTGGAAGATCAAGTGCTTAAGATCACAAGTTTTTGAAGACATCTTCTATTAAAACAGACTTTAATAAAAACTCCATATTTTTGCTCCTTCTGAAAAATGCAGTATTGCTTACACCCTAATATTTTCTTCTCACTTTGAACAAGACTTTATTTGTAAACTTGCAATACGAAAAATCTTGACAACTTTATAGAAAGGAACAACAATTCTTCAAGCAGGAATGAATATACAAAATATTCTATTGGTTCACCAATTTGGATTGATTAATAGTTGCTTTAGTTACTTGGTAGTAGTTGAACTAATAGCTGTTAAATCAAGTAAGCATTGAGACCAATTTATTTGGTTGGATTATAAGTAATTTTCATCTTTGGAAAGCAATTGTAATGACAAATATATCATCCTAACAACTTATCATATCTACTTGTTAAGAGTAAATTTGCAAAACAATGACATACCTCAGTTTTGAATGGTAGTAACTATACAGAGCGGATTACAAGAAAACTTTTTCTCTCTTCTATTACAGTGTAACACTACAAAAAGCAAGAATAAGACATTATGCAGGCTGTATCTGCTTCATAAAACCACTAATGCAAAAACAAATGGTGTAAGAAATGTAGTTTCTTTGCTTTTATTTTTATAAAATTCTCTCATTTTACTGGATGTGGAATGGAAAAATTGTCCTTACATTAGAATTCTGTAATTTCTCTCATTTGTATATACACACACCAAATGACATCTTAATTCCTAGAATGTCCCTATCAGAACAAAATCTGGTCATCATAGTCTGTGATTACATTCAAAATAATTTTCTTGTAAATCTATGTCCTTTGCTAGATACAACTTGTTTTCCAGAGTAGCTTTCTTTAATAGTGTTGCATGTTGCTGCATATCAGTATATCTTTGTTCTTTCGGGGAATTTTTCAATACAGGAAATTGACAAAAATTTCAGAGGGCTAATTCTGTTACAAAAATGGGATGACTCATTTTTGCAACAGATTTCTAAACCAGTAACATACAGACTCTATTTTTTTCTCTATTCTCTTAAAACTCAATAACTCTTTGCATCATAGTGATCTTATTGCCTTACTTGGAGTGAAACGATTAAAAAAATTAAAATACAGAATTTTTTTCTCTCCTAAATCCTTCATTAAGATCTGCTACAGCTTTCTAATTTTTATTCAGTTCTTCTGTCATTCCCAATTGCTTCTAGTGACACATTTTGGCATCTTTAAGCACTTCCTCATCTTTCTTGAAATGCCAGTACCCCTCAAAAACACTCAATTTCTTCATCAAATGTTCAGCAAAAAACATTTTTAATAGGATTAATGTTTCCCTAGCAATTTTACCAATCTTCACATAAAACTTGAGGTTAATTCACCGATCAAGTTTCTGTCTAATCAATTTCTGCCAACAGTGGAATATGACACGTAAAACTTGCTCTACAGTTTGGCAGTAAATCACTCATTTGGTCAGCATCTCAAGAAAGCAAAATTTGAAACATGTCCACACATGTGGAAACACAAATGCCAGACTCAATACTCCAGTGACATACAACAAACATTCTAAGAATTAAACTGTCACATTTAAGGAAGAAATTTTTCATTATTTACTGCCATAGAAGAAGATTGACAGTGTATAGCGGTGCAGTACATTTTCTTTGTTTGTAATGAAATTTTCCTGTTTCTTAATACTTTGTTTAGCTTCTTTCACTATTCTAATGTGCATTTTGGTTGCAGTATCACATTTCAAAACACCTCCTAGATAATTTAATGTCTGTACTTGCTTAACCCATCAGTTAATGTTACACCACTACTAACCATGGGTGTATTGTATCCAATTTTGAAAATATCAAAAAAATATTAAATATAAATCTTTATTTAAAATATTTCACATATCGGCACTTCAAAATTTTTTACTTTGAGCTAACATTAATAGGAACTGAACAACATATTATTGAGGTAAGAAAATCTGGTACTGAAAATTTAATTAAATTGTAATTAAAATGGTGTCATTTGTGCTGGGTACTATATACCCGTGGTTAGTGTTCTCAGGTTAATTTTGACTGCCAATTTTCTAATTTTTTGTTGTTTTTATGTTTTACAAATAACATCAATGCCAATGTAGGTTCCTTGAAAACCAAAATAATCTTTAGAGATTACCAATGGAAATAACTATATGGAGATATAAAAAGACATAAAACTGAATACCCACTATGAGCCATCATTTCACAGATCCCAGCTCCTATCTCCAAGCTATCAAAATTCTTTAATGATATCTGTTGCAGAGTAGTTTTTGCACCGAAGGTTATAATTGTGCTATGTTGGTTGCTAATCGACTTAACACACCCAAAATGTTAGGAACTTGGTAATCTTCCACTGAAAGCCGACTCCTTAGTATTCAGCTAACTGCTGACTAATATCAACTGCCTAGTAGTTCTACTGAACTCCAATAGAAGTCTAAAGAACTCCTATGAACTTCCCGTTAACTCTTATCAATATGGGAGGGAGAGTCCATTATTTGAGGAATAGGTGTGTTTCTCCATAACAATATCATTGCTACATTTCTACCTATCAATTATAACATCAAATCAACTCACAAATTCCTTCAAATTCTAAAACTATACGACCAAACCAAGGTATTTTAGAATCACTCAGTGGTGAAAATTTGTTTACAAATGTCCCTGACAATCAAACTATTGACATAATCCTTAACTTTGTGAGTAGAAAATAATTCTATTCCCCCTCAATCTATCAAATCAAATATCCTCAAAAAACGATTGCGTGCCTTCACAAGTAAATTTCCTTTTTACAGCCATAGTGGCAATATATAAACCCAAACTTTCCTTTAGTATGAGAAATCCTCTCAAACCATGCTTCTCCAAATATTACATGCCCTATGAAGGAAATGCAATATTTAAACAAATCAGTCAGTCAGTTAAGTGTCACACATGATACACGCTTGGGTGATCATGTCTCGAAAGGGACATGACTAACTAGGCAGATGATTATCCTGCAATAGGTTGGCATTGCTTTCTTTGATAGACTGGTTGCCAGCCAAGGCTATAGAACATGATCTGTTTTGTTATTTAACCCATAACTGGAAGAAAAAACTGATTAATACCTTTCCTAAAGGTATTTGTATGTAAGTGAAGACAAAGAATTCAGCTGAAATTCAAACTTGGCTCCCCTATTTCTCATTCCGAGCCAATATCCACTGCACTACCACACACATATTTTTTATTTTAGTGTAAAACAAATAAAAGATCAATAACTCAAAACCACTTTTGAAAAAAACTCTATCCTGAACTTTACCTATGAACTTAATAAAAAAAACTCTTGTCCTTAGACGTTCTCATAGAATTCAAATAACAGTACATCTAGCATTTAATTATAGAAAAAAACCCACCATCAGAAACTCTTGCCACTTTAATGAGGGAATGCCCTATTAGATATGAAATTGTAGCTATGAAAAATTTCTGAAAAAGAGAACCCAAAATTCATCCTCTCCTTTTCCCTTAAAGAACTCAATAATATAAAACACACCATTTAACAGTGGCTTTCATAACTACTGCATCAACCACCAGGTTAGACTGTTTTTATTTTAAAAGTAATTAATAGTGATACTGAACATAAAGATAAAAAATAACATTAACATCTTCTTCAAGAAGCCATTCCAATTATAAGCAAACTGAATTTTCTCTAAGAAATCTCATAAATACACAACTCAGTCAACATGAACAAAAAAAATTAATTATCTATCAAACAAAATTTAAAACAGTTATCCTTGTCATCAAAAATAAATTCACACCTGCAAAATCAAAACTACAACAGACCAACATTATTTATGAGCTCTCATGCTCCTTAAGGAACAGTGTTCTAGATCAATCCAAACTCATTAATAATTACATCGGTCATACTACTACATGTCTATATAGGCAACTTACATTGCACTTACCCAACCATAGCTCAATTGAAAAACATTTAAACATGCACAAAAACTGATCAAACACCATGTGAAATATATTAATAAAAAATATAGGTATAATAGCCTCATTGACAGTTAAGAAATTATTAAAAATTATGGAAGCCCTAATAATAAAAAAGGAAAATCTAACTATGAACCCGGCCATAACATGCTGACCATGTTTGGGAAATAAACATTCCTATAACTTCAAACACATACATGAAAAACTTACGCATTGAGTTAAAAATAAAAACTAAAAATCATCCTTGATATTGGCTAAATAATAGCCGAAAGCACTTGGGTATGCAGAACTTTTCAACACTTACATTTTGTGCCCAGGGAAGTAAACACTTGTATGAGGACAAGAAAAAATAAATAAAATGTTTAATCACCTTGTCAGTTGTCTTTAATGTATAAAAAAAGTAATTTTGCTTCCAAAGTACACAATACACACACACACACACACACACACACACACATATATATATAAATTATTATTATGATGGACTCTCCCATCAATTTCAACGTATGAGTGTCTAACACAGCCTGCCACACAAAGAATTGTTTTGAGTGGTGAAGGCTTGTGTAGTATCAATCATACTTTTTGGAACTACTGATAACAAACAATTGGTGCAGAAGTTCGCCATGGATCACATGAACAGCAGACCTCAGATATTTAACCCATAACTGGAGGGAAGGGACGAATTAATACTTTTCCCAAGGGTACCAGTGCGTAAGTGAATGCAGAGTGTTCAACTGAAATTGGAACTCAGCTCACCGATTTCATTTTCTGAGCTGACATCCACTGCACCTCAATGCACATCTGTCAATAAACTCTTACAACACCTGGTATTCCAAAGTGGTCACCCATCTAAGTACTGACCAGGCTCAATGTTGCTTAACTTCGGTGATTGAGCAAAAACTGGTGTATTCAATGTGATATGACCGTAACCTATATATACATATACACATATTAATATTGATACATACACACAAACACGCAGACACACACTTATATATATATATATATAATTAACGAAGATTAACAAAACAAGTTATAAAAAACAGACAATTTGAAATGATTTGTTTGAACATTATTTTTGATCAATACTCACATTTAACTTAAGTAGATATTCTGTTTATTATCAAACAATATTATATATTTATTTATTTTTTTAATCATATCACCCCAAGCAAAGCGAAAACGCCACTGATGTGCAGGGGGCTATGTAAGAATGAAAAGACTGGAAAAGAGAAAAACCCAAAACCACAACCTAAACAGGATACAAGGGACGAGCCTCTTCACCTGTTCAATAGACGTGGGCGGAGTGTGAACTGGGTGATATAAATTTGTTGTAAATAATCAGGCAAGTAGAAATAAATATATAACACTGTTTGATTATAAACAGAATATCTACTTAAATACAAATATCGATCAAGAATAATGTTCAAACAAATCATCTTATATATATATATACATACACATGAATTATTAATTTATTTGTACTACTTTAATTAAATTCACCCCATGTACACAATGCAATAAATTTGTTACTTAGCCAATTTATATTATATTCTGTATCTCAACTTACAGACAGATACCCAGGCAATCGCTCAGCTTACTCGTCAGGAGATACCAGCAATATATATATATATATATATATATATATATATATATATAGTCATCTGCAGACAGATCTGTTTCGCTGCATCGCAGCTCATCAGTACGGTTAGACTCCGACTGCTTTTAACCCAGGATTGAAACCCAACCAAATTGGCGTCAATCGACGATTCTACCTCCGGGCTATGGGCGCTCGGTAGAAGAAGGCAGACTTTTTAGTGTATACATTATCATTATACAAACCCAATAGCCAGAGTGCTCTAATTCATTTAACTCATATATATATATATATATATATATATATATATATATATATATATATATATTCATATGCATATTATTAATTCATAAAACAAATTGTCATGTAACTTTGCTTCTGTTAACATTACCTTCTTCTACGTTCATTTTTGTCTACACTTTTCCATTTTATAAATGCAGTTTTAAAGAAAGACATGTCACCTCAAAAGTAAGGCTCTTCTTTTTGAAAGATATTGTTTTCATAAATTGTTTTATTCGTTTATCAATTTAATCTAAAAATTAGGATGGGATGCTTCTTTTGATAGTTTCTTAAAATTATTGTCACTTTCAAAAGCTTTTTTATTGAATTATTTTTTGTGTTTTCGAATGCTCTACATATAATCTGATCCTTCAATAAACTGATCCTTCGAGGAATTGATTCTTCAATGTACTGATCTCTTTTTTGTCCTTTATTTCATATTCCACTCTTAAAATGCTTAAGCCAGTTTTGGATCGATATTCTTTTCTTTTTCCTGAAATTGATAAACTTTTTAAATGGCTTTTAAGCCGAGTCTAAAATATTACCCACAATTTTGATAGCATTCATCACTATAAATCCATAAAGCAACATGGAAGCAACATAGAAGCAACTGGAAGCAAGTTGATGTCTAGCCATACTGATGAGCTGTGATACAGTGAAACAGGCTTGAATGTGGATGATGACCATATCTAGTCTAAATCTAAACTTATTTATAAATGGAACTTTGTCTGTGTGTGTGTGTGTGTCCATTACCTACAGACTCCGAAATGGCTTAACCAATTTTCTTGAAAATTTACACAGTTGTACTATAAGCGTCTGCGAGTGTTCTTAGCAAGGTTTTGTGTTGAGGTACCCCCAATAAATATCGAAAATCAATAATCGAAAAAAATCGGATTATAGAAGGAGTGGTACGATTTTAATCAAATTTGATACACTCATAGACAAAGACATAAGAAACGATATTCAGAAGTTTCAAGGTTGCAGTTCTTACAATAGTACAGAAAATTGATAATATATATATATATAAAAGGCAAGATGTTTGTGTGTGTGTGTCTGTTTATCTGTCTGTATGTTCTTTATACAAATCCCCAATTTTTTATCCGATTCTCACCAAACTTCACACAAATATTCTTTAGGCTGAGTCTGAGCTCCAGGACCATGGATCAGTTTTAAAGCTTTCATTACACCTGAGCAATACCGGGCTATACTGCTAGTATGTGTCAAAAAGAACAAAGATGCAATGGTTAAGTTTTTATATAATTTTTCATGTGATCTTATATTACTAGACGCCATAAGAACATTTAAGAATCAAAGTTTATTCTTATGGGTAAAATTGAGAGGGGGATTTTTTTAATGTAGTTTTAAGATTATCACTTTTGTTTTTGTTCTCAGTTAAAATAAAAATATCATCTACATAGGAAACATATATTTTTGATTTAGTAACTTAAAAAAAAACTTATTTTCTATGTGGGACATATAGTAGTTAAAGGAGACTAAGATGGTTTCTCTTACTTATTCCATTTGTCAAAGAAATAAACTCCAATTCTTGGATGTTTTTGTAGGGTCTAGTAATATATGATCATATGAAAAAACCAGCACTTTGTCCGTTATTTTTAGCAAAACTTGCATATATATATATATATATATATCCGAGTGAATACAGAACAAAGAAAAAACTTTTTACAACGTCCAAAACATTAATTTAAAACAGTGCTCGATATATAATATATAGAGCTGTGAATATTTATTATAATTTATATTTTAGAACATGTACAGAATTATTTTTATATATCTACTACAAATAGTACATTTGTTTCGACATTGAAATTTCAATGCTTCTTTTCAAAAACACAAAATAAATTAGGTGACATTCAAAACATGAGGATAAAATAACATGAAAATGGCCAGTGAAGTGGCTAAAAGCACTTGAAAAAAAAAAATTATAGAAGATTTTTACATTCCTTATTTCCAGCAAAAAGGAAATGTGTAAGAATACTGGCAAAATTAAATAAAAATTAATAAAATCTTCCTTGGCTGTTTATTTTGATGAAACATCTTTAAAAAAAAGATTGCTGCTTAAGTATACATTAATATATATATATATATATATATACGTCACCAATGATTTTGGAGGCGGTGGTAACAATTCTGTTATTTAGGATAATTAATTTTGTTAGATACGAAAATTGTTACCACCACCTCCAAAACTATTGGCTTACGGCCATATCATGTTGCATACATCGGTTCTCGCTCAATTACCAAAGTTAAGCAGCATTGAACCTGGTCAGTCCTTAGATGGGTGACCAATTGGGAATATGAGGTTAATATGCCATAAAAACAAAACAACCAATCAAATCCAAAACTATTGGTGATATTGTCAGATCAAAAAAGACACCAAACATCAATTTGAATACCGTGATTTATAAAATTCAGTGTCTACAATGCAATATAGATATGTGTGTGTGTGCATGTGTGTGTGCATGTGTGTGTGCATGTGTGTGTGCATGTGTGTGTTTTACATTGAATAAGCTTTGGAGTAAAAGCCTGTTTAAATCTAATATACTTTTGATACAGCCTAATAATTTCGAGAACCAAATTTTACCTTACAAGCAAAATACGATATAGATGCCTTTAGGGAAATTAAAGATAACAAGAATCTTTGTCCGAATGTCTGCGTCATCGATAGAATACAAATATCTGCAAGACACGAGGAGAAAAAAAACGTGAAATTTGGATGATTAAATTAAATTTTGTTTCACTTTTTAATTAAACAAATCAATAAAACATTAATAAATGTCTGCTTGCATTCTCAGAATTTTGAGATGTTTTTAAAAATGCACAGGCTTACTTTGAATACATAATCTCTCTCTCTCTCACTATATATATATATATCAGAGGAAAGCAGAAAAAAAACCACTCCCAAATGTATGATACAATAAAAAAAGTGCTCAATACAAAATCCATTAAAAAGAAAGTAGAGCAAAATAGACTTAGCAAATAAGCCGTTACACCAAGTTACTTGGGATTCAACCCTCAGGTATCTTCAGGCAGAAGATACCTCACAGTTGAAACCCAGGTAGCTTGGTGTATATATATATATATATATATATATATATGAGGTGAAAAAAAAATTATTTTTTAACTTTTTGGCCAAAGAATTCTGGGGGCATGGAAGAGTCAATTAAATAGCCAATGTCACCTATACACCAAGCTGACTAAAATACAACAGGCCAACAAGAAAGAAAGAAAGAAAGAAAGAAAGAAAGAGTCTGAAAAGTTAAAAAATTTTTTTTTTTCAACTCACTGGCAGAAACAATGTGTGTTTTGGGATGGAATCATGTCTTGAATATTGTTAAAAGTAAGCCATTTCTTTTTTTTTGTTTGTTTTTGCCTAATTTTTGCTTAATTTTAAACTTTTCATGCCTAATTGAAGTATTGATTTTGTTTTTTAGCAGAAATTCTTTGACTGATGGATTCTTTGTCTTTTATTTTTTTTCCCTAGTCTGTCAGTTAGACTCTTTCTTTCTTTCTTTCTTTCTTTCTTTCTTGTTGGCCTGTTGTATTTTAGTCAGCTTGGTGTATAGGTGACATTGGCTATTTAATTGACTCTTCCATGCCCCCCAGAATTCTTTGACCAAAAAGTTAAAAAATAATTTTCTTTTTCAACTCACTGGCAGAAACAATATGTGTTTTGGGATGGAATCATGTCTTGAATATTGTTAAAAGTAGGCCATTTTTTTTGTTCGCTTTTGCCTAATTTTTGCTTAATTTTAAACTTTTCATGCCTAAATAAAGGATTGATTTTGTCGCCCGGTTCACACTCCACCCACGTCTATTGAACAGTTGAAGAGGCTCATCGCTTGTTCCCTGTTTAGGATGTGGTTTCTGGCTTTCTCTTTTCCAATCTTTTCACTCTTACGTAGCCCCCTGTGCATCAGTGGCATTACCGCCTTACTTGGGGTGATATGGTTAAAAAAAAAAATATATATATATATATTGTTCAAAATTTGCTTTATGTTTTTTAAAAATTTGTTATATTTATACAGAAAGAGTGCTGAGTATTAGAGGACATTTAGAGCATGAGAGAGGGACAGTGTGAACATAGGAATCAACACTGCATGGTGACTGTCAATTTTATGCTTCTGTGTTTCTCTCTCTTTTTAAACATACTTACATGCATACACACACACACTCACACATGTCTCTCTCTCTCTCTCTATATATATATATATATTTGAAAAATTTACTCATTAAAAAAGGTTTCTTCAAAGATACCTCTGGGATTAGGGTCCCTGAAGCTTATATCATTGTTAATAGCAGAAACAATAAGCAAGCACTCGAAACTTTTGCAGAAAGTAGTAAAGAGAAAACAAGAAGAAAGGACTAAACAACAATTACAAGAAGACAGAATGTATGGCTGTCAGCGAAAGGAAGAACCTGAAAAGTACATTACAAATTGGAGATCTGATAATTAAACAAGTGTTACAATTTGCATATCTACAAAAGGTTTTAACAAATGATTGAAAATGCAACAACAAAACTGGAAGGCTCTTTGGGATATAAAAAATTAAGCAGTATATTAACAAACAGGAAAATTTCATGAAAAATAAAAAAGAGTGCTCAGTCCTCTTTTACAGGAAATGCATGCTGAACCATTTCATCACAGATGAAGAAGAAATAGAACTGTGGCTCGATATGAGGATGCTGAAAATGTCATGGACAAAAAATGCCATGGAGAGAAATGTATGTAATGATGTTTTAGAGAAGATGAAACAAAAAGAACTCTTATATTTAATAGTGTTGAGATTTCTAGGTTGCACAAATGTGGGCTTGGAAAATTTGACACTCACAAGATATACTGAAGGCAAGAAAGACAGAAGAAATCAGTACATAATTTAATGAATTTGTTTCAATGGTTAGCAGAACAGGGGTTAGAAAATAGCAAAAAAAACACACTTTCCTTAGGGCTAAATGGGCCATGATCATCCTCACATTACTGAGGGAACACGTCACATAGGAAAAGTTCCTTTGGTGTGTATGATGAAGCCCCAAGGTAAGGTAACATGAATTAACTTCTAGAATTAATGGTGGTGTTTTTTTCTCATATCATCATCATCATCATCATTATTATTATTTCTTCTTTTGATTTCTGGTATGCACTGATTTCTTTCCAAGTCTAAAGATCTAAAGTTAGAAATGGCATTATGACATTTTCCACTGGGCATTTTTTAAAAGACAAAACAAAAGCCCCTCACCCCAGAAACTAAGCTCATACATACTTTGCAAGGATAAAACCCTTCATAAGGTCTGAACTGTACTTATGAGTACATTTTTTTATATTTATTATTATTATTATCATCGTCATCATATTTAAATTTCTACTATGCTCACACTATCTACCAAACTTGCAGGAAGGCCGAAGGCTCATAGTGATGTGTTGTTATGCCTAGATTTCATGATTTGATTTTTTTTTACTCCCATAACATCATGAGCATTACATCAACAAAGTATCGGCTGAACTTATCAAGACAAGTTTTGTATTTCTCTTCAGTTGGGATTTCTAGTAATTTTTCAGTGTCTTGTGATCTTTCCATTTTTTATCATTCCAAGCGCACCTACTACGACTGATATTATTCTTTTTTCAATTTCCACATTTTTTCTAATTCAATTTCCAGATCTTTATACTTTGATAGTTTTGAAAATGTTGCTATGTTACAATCTGCTGGGCAAACAATATCAGTAGGCAGGTTTTTTTTCTTTTTCCGTTTTTGACAATTATGTTCACCCTCTTTGCTTCAATCTTTCTGTCTGTGTAGATGGTGTAATCTCATCAAATTGTGGGGTCTTCTGTTTCTGTAACTGGTGTTGGGTGATGTTCATACCAGTGTTATTAAACATCTTTTCCAAAGTGTTTGCACATTGTCCATCGTAAATATTGCCCCACTCTATCGTGATGATTTTTACATTCATTTGGCACGAGAAGAAAACATCCTAAGATTAGATGGTCTATGATTTCCTGATATTTGTCAAAGAATCTGCATTTTGAATCCACAGTATTATGTATGATATTTGCTTAAAAGAAGAAAGCCTTCCATTTCAGCTTTTAATCCAGATGCTCATAACTATTAATGAGTATTAACTTTATTTATTTATTATTATTATTATTATTATCTGTTAATAACAGAATTAATTAATATAATTACTGTAAAAGTATCAATAATAATACTTGATAATTTGCCAAAAGTTCTTAATGTTTTGATTATAATAAGATTTATTAATATCATGAAAATAAAATGATTATCTTAATTATTCAAGATAATTAAAAATTAAAACATAAAATGAAGCAGTAAGTTGAGCAATAATTAAAACAAAATCAATAATTATAATGATGAAGATAATTAGCATTTTATTTTGTTTTGGTAATCGTAATTGATTTAATTTCCTTTTTCTTTTTATTTACTATCAGCAGAATCAAAAATTAAAAATTATTTTCAATATTAAATAGATTTAATTAAAACTTTTCAGCATCCATTAAAGTAAATAAATGATATTTTACAGATAAATAGATTTTATATATATATTTTTCTATGAATATATATATATATATGGGAGTAGTAATAAAACAGATTTCAATTCTGTAACTTTCTCATGAAAATATAATCAGAGTCATGTGAGAAAGGGGTCAGAGGTTATGATGTCAAGGCATCATCATTAGAATGTTCAAAAATCAATTCCATCCTTCATAGGCATCACATCAGAGCCTTACCAGGGCCTAGGAATATTCATCCAACACAAGGCCAGAGAGCCACTTAAGGTAAAGAGTTACAGTCAAAATAGTAGTGATGAATGACATGCATAATATGAATGAAAGAGAAAGTGATAAGAAGTTAAAGATTATGAAGATAGGGAGGATAGACCTCAGGAATATTCATCCAATACAAGGCCAGAGAGCCACTTAAGGTAAAGATATCGAGGAAGGGTTCAAGGGCATCTATATGGGCATCTGTTCTGCAAAGTGGTAGTTCTCGAGGGAAAAAAAACTGTGTAACTTACTTTTTACGCTTAGAACACAGAGTGAATATGGATGATTTTACTCCATGCAAGTGACAATGTAAACCTTGGCTTATCTGCAAAGGTCCATGCTAGAAAATAAAGATCTTCTGAACAATTGTTATGGAAAGAGTGAGAGAGATTTGCAAAGTAGAAAATAATTCTTCTTCTACAAATCCAAGTAAATGATTTTGAAGTCCTTACTTTGCAAGGCTGCAAAGTAAGGACTGAACAACTCCACCTCTGATAAGGCAACAATACAAAGTTTAACCAGTTTGTAAACATTGAGAAACATAGAAAAACTTTATTCTGTGAAGAGACTATGAAATCAGAAATAGCTGATCATGTGTGGATGAAAAAGAGAGTGGTCTCCTCTCTGTTATAACAAAGTGTATTTATTTGTATATATATATATATATATAAATAAAACAAAAATTTGTAAATTTAATTCCGTTGGATGGCCATTTCAACAAGGAAATCCATGCTGGCGGAAAACAAAACCTTTATTAATTCAAATGTGTCACAAGATTTTTATACCGGTAAAAGTCCAAAAACAAATCCATACACAGAAAGTTAAAATGGGGTGGGATTAACAATTTTTGAATATAAGAAAGTAAGAAAGGGGGAAAGTAGGCCGAGATTCCTGGCTTGATATTAGAAGATTTTACACCTCATCTGTAAGAGGCAAGAGTTCAGAAATTAAAATTTGGCCATGTCACAGGGATAGAACTGGTAGAGGGAACAGAAAGAAATGAAAGGGCAAAGGAGTAAAATATCTGAGTGGTAAACTGTAAAAAATTCCTTTAAAAAACAAAAGAAAATGACTGACTACAACTTCACTGTTGAAAGGAAGGGTAAAAAAAAAATGTATTTCTCTCCTGTCATGCTAATGGAAAGAGAGACAATAGCGAGGCAGCATCAACTCAGTTCATTCTCTTTACTACTAGTTATTAAACTTTACTACCAGTTATTAATGCTCTTGCTGCATGTTTACTCTTTAACATTGCCATATTTTATTTTTTGGCAATAATTAGATCATTAAGGAAGGAGGAATAAATATATAAATATATTTTAAACTCTTGACTCTTCTATGGGGGAGGGGTATGTCTTCTAATATGAGACAGACGTATCTGTCTGCATTCCCCTTCTTACTTCCTTACATTCAAAAATTGTTAATCCCACCCCATTTTATTAAATATTTGCAAGGAAAACTAAAAAGGGAGCAAAACACCTGACATAAAAATTTCTGAAGAGTGGAGTGGGTTGAGGTTGGTTTACACTGTCTATCTTATACCTAGCTAATCACATTCACAACCTAATCACTCATTACAATTTCTTCATTCACCACAAAAACTCATCCATCATCTTTCAATCTGACATATACCATAATACCACATATTTGCAAGGAAATCTAAAAAGGGAGCAAGACACATGACATAAAAATTTTATTTATGTACAATATAATCAAAAATATATTTAACAATTTAATGATATGAAAGATGAGTGAGGGAAGGGATGAAAAAACCCCAAAACAAACTAAAATATAACAAAATATTGAAACTAAAATCAAACAAATGTTAGTAAAAACTGTCCCCTGCATAAAAATTCAGAGTGACTGCTGTATTCCATCAGATGGCGAAATCAAGTAGCACACTCGCTAACAGAGATGGGGAGGATAAAATATAAAAATAAACTGGGAAAAACCAAAGACTGACCCCTAGAGAAAAAGTGGGACCACAAACAAACTGGGGAGGTTGAGAATCTCGACATGGAACATAACAAACGAGAAAGCTGGGAACAGGCTAGGAACAGGGGAGGGTTTGAAGAAAACCATATGTGATATAGAAGATTTAAAAAAAGAAAGACTGGCCTCATTCACATGAACCAGACTTGCTACACTTAGCCACCTTTTGCTGAAATCTGTTGATATCACACACTTTCTATCAGATCTTATCTTCATCTTGAACTGATGCTCAAAGAATCTAATCAGATGTTTATAAGAATAACGTTCATATCGCAAGAAACACAGAAACACCATCCATTTTACCCCAGAATATGGAGGCAACACATTATCACAGCAGTAGCGGTATGAGCCATCAATTCACTGACACGGGCCCAGAAAGGGCACACCTGAGGACAATGGTAGACGGCATGTGCAGTTGTTACTTCTAAACCAAGGTCACACCAACAATAGTTAGGCAAATCCACACCAACACATCTGAAGACCACGTCATTGAGAGATAGCACATTTCAAATCAATGGCCTGATAATCAAAAACTCAGGATTACTGAGGTAATTCACCACTAGCACCCAAGATCAAAAGGAGCCTGACTCAGTCACTGTCAAGGTGCTAATCACACAGAGGGTTCTCGTCCTGACCCCCTCTACTAATACAAGTGCCTCTGAGGCCAAGAAAAGGTAAGTTAACCAAGGAATGACCCACAAGAACACTCGAGCAAGACATTCGATTGATTTCAGGGTCTATGTTGGTGCTCAACCCTCAAAATGGGAGAAGTGATAGTAAGGCTAGGGAAGGCATCCCTAAAGCTCATTGCTAAAATTGAATTCTTTGTCAACATGTGGCATAAGAAAGCCAACCTTGAGATGTGTCGATGATTCACCACATGTGACATTCCCAGCCCAACCTAATATGGATGTTTTGAGCAGACGTCTCTGTTAACCCAATGCTTGCAACCACCCCACAAGAGTGTGGACAACAAGTGCCCGATCACCTTCACATGGTTATCACAGAGAGGGAGTAGTAACAACCAATGATGGATGGTTGGAAAGACATATGTAACACATGCCTCAGTCCTCTCCTTCACTGACAACAGCTGTCAAAGCCAAGTCTGGAACGATGCTTTGATTTCCAATCAGTTCTTCTCCAGCTGGAGATCTGGCCTGAACCACACTCCAAGAATGTGGACCGGCAGTTTAACTGAAGGGCTCCAGAAGAGTGACTCTATTCCTGGCAGCAAACCGCAAGCCAGAGGACTAGTTGCAGTTAATTTTGGCCCCATCACCTTTTTGTACCATTCAAGCACCTACTATACCACCTCTGTGCCATCCCATGATGACACAAAATGGATATGTCATCAGTGTATGCAGAAATCCTGGCTTGGGCCAAACCAGATTTTGCATTGGACTGGACTGCACGCCCTGTCTTTTAGCAGACAAAGGAGGTACTCCAACATCAAATGTAAAGTAAGGGTGACAGTGAGCAACCCAGACAAATGGACCAAGACAGTGCAAAAGCACTCAACCACTTTTCATTAACCTGTACCACAGCACTAGGGAAATGATACAGCAGGCTAACCTACTTGCAGAAGTCAGGTTAGAATCCAGCGGCCTTCAGGACAGTGGCCAGATACTGATGGTTGGGCCTATCAAATGCCTTGGACTGATCTAAATTGGTCAGCACAACTAGCTCATCATCTTTTACACCTGTGATCATGCGTATCAGATGCAGGTTGCTCAGAATTGTTTGGCCCTTCACAGCACAAATCTGCTCAGGTTTGAACAAAATCCCAGCAACTGACTGCAAACGATCTTTCAGGATCTTGGCCAAAATACTTAACTCTGTGTTTAGCAGTTATGGGTCTGTAATCATCTAAGTCCCTCCCATCACCTTTGATTTTTTACAACAGCATAAACTTTTTGAAATCCAGTCGGAGACAAATCCTACCAAAACCAGTTGTTAAACACTACAATCAAAATTAATAAAAAGATGTGCCAACCCTTTTTCGTGTCAATTGAACATTGCCCTCTGTGATCTCACCCTCCCAGCTAGCTGCTTCAATTGGTGCAAGCCAAGGAAAGTCAGCCAAATAGCTGTGAAACTTGTTTTTGCATAGACCAGGCTCCTTTGTAAAGTAGCTCTTGCAATGCATCAGCATATTGGACATGTATATTACTTCCATGGGTTCTTTGCTATGCTGTTCATTATTGTACCCTCTTTTAATTTGGTTTATGTGCTTTCCTATAAGCCTTATCGAATGTTTTATAAGGTACATCACATGGCTAATTTGCTTGTCTATGAGGCTTTCTATCCATAACTCTTTACTGAGTTTGTAGTTTTAAAAATATACTCTGTCACCAGGATAGAAGCATCTGCCTTCATACTCAGTTCTGTTTCTTATATATATATATTTTTCTTTATTTGGTTTCCATTTATCGAAAACTGAATTGATCTTCCTTGCAAACATTAACTCTGCAAGAGACATTCCTGCATTATTGTTGGAACATCCAGAATATGCCGACTAGCCTATCTGAAGACCTCCAGGATATCAGTGACTCCAGGAAAATTGCAGTTGTCAATGACAAGCTCAAGAGACTTCATGTGGACATTGCTACACTGCAGGATACACGGTTAACAGACTCAGGATCATTGAAAAAGCAAAACTACATGTTCTTCTGGCAGAGAAGGAGCTCAAATGAACCTTGCCAATATGGTGTGGGCTTTGCAGTTAGGAACTACCACCTGAATATGGTTAAACCAGTAGCAACGATTTTGAGCGACTTATCACTCTCCACCTCAACACCACAGCAGGTCCTGTTACCCTCATCAGTGTGTATGCCCTGACACTCTCTGCCACACTGGACTCCAAGAATGAGTTCTACAACAAACTTACAGCCATCATCAGCAGCATCCTAAATAAGGAAGAGCTTGTTTTCCTGCATGACTTCAATGCCAGAGTGGTTGCTGATCATGAATCGTGGCCATCATGCCTGGGACAGTTTGGTGTCAGCAAAATGAGCAACAATGGCCAGAGACTACTCAAGCTATGCACATACCACAACTTGTGCATAACCAACTCCTTCTTCAAGACCAAGCTCTGGTACAAGGTCAGAATGCTCATCAGTAGACATGATCTTCTCATTTCATCAGCTCCAGAAGAAGTGCAGAGAACAGCAGGTGTCTCTATACATCACTTTTATTGATCTGACTAAGGTGTTTGACTGCTTTATCAGGGAGGGCATCTTCAGAATCCTATCCAACATTTGTTGCCCACCCAAGCTGCAGAGCTTGATTGAGTCCTTTCATAATGACATGCAGGAGACTATGCGGTTCGACATCAGCACATCTTCAACATTTGCAGCAGGGTCAAACAGAGTTGTGTGTTTTTATTCCGACTCTCTTTGGTATCCTCTTCATGCTGCTTTTGAAGGACATATTCAACACAGCATGGGAAAGGATTTACCTGTATGCAAGATCAGATGGCAGGCTTTTCAATCTGACCCATCTCAGAGCCAGTACCAAAGTACAAAAAGTCCTTATCAGATACATGTGGTTTGCTGATGATAGAGCATTAGCATCCCACACCCAGCATGAACTTCAATCACTGATGGATCATTTCTCTCAGGCCTGCAAAGACTTTGGGCTGACCATTAGCTTGAAAGAAAACAAAAAAAAACAAGCGTTCTGGGTCAAGGTATTGCAGCACCACTGGTCATCATCATCAGTGACTATGAGGGTGTGGTCCATCGGTTTACCTACCTTAGCTCCACCATTACTGACAACCTCTCTTTGGAGCCCAACAAAAGAATTGGGAAGGCAGCCACAACCCTTGTGCACCACGCAACATGTGTTTGATCCAACTCCAAGCTGACAGTGAAGACAAAGACGTCATCAGCACACTACTATACAGCTGTGAACATGTACCATGTATGCCAGGCAAGAGAAGCATCTGAACACTGTCCATGTGAGATGTTTCCGCTGTATATTGGAAATCTCATGGCAAGACAAGGTGCCAAAAGCTGAGGTCCTGTCTCACATGGCTCTACCCACCATGTTTACACTCCTTAAACAGCACAGAAGCTGCTAGCTAAGTCATGTCCACTGCATGCCAGACGGTCGCATCCCAAAAGATATCCTGTATGGAGAGCTGGCCTCTGGAAGAAAACTGACTGCAGCTGTGGTATCGTGACATTGTAAAATGCAATATGGAGACTGTAGGCATCAACATGGAGTCATGGGATGGCATGGCAGTCAGCAAGTTCAAGTGGAGAGGAACCCTGGCCAAACAACAGAAATCAGAGAAGAAATATCTGACACAAGCTGCCATGGTGAGGCGAGTTTGCAAAAGGAAAAGTGACAGCTCTGACAGACCCATAAATGCAGGGTCTGTCACTCCCTTATTGACTTCTACAGTCACAGATGCCGATGCTCCAGCCAAACAGACAACTAGGATGCTACCCATGGTCAACCCTGACCAACAGAGGCATACAACTACTACTAAATTGTTCTGCCAACTGTTAAATCTTAGATAGTAGGGCATGGATATCAAATTGTATGCATTCTGGAAAAATTCGCAAATTTCCTTGATGAGAATTGTGTCCCATTGTCCAAAATGATTGTATCCAGTGCACCATACCTTGCAAACATTTTGTGTAGAAATTCTATTGTGATTTTTTTGTTGTTGGTAATTTGTATCTGAACACTTCTGGCCATTTTGATAAGCTATCCACAACAACAAAGTAGGATACACCCCTTATCAGTCCTGCATAATTCATGTGCAACCTAGACCAAGGCTTGTTGGTTTTTGGCCATGGGTTAAACTTTATGAGTGGTGATTTTACCACTATCTCACAAATTTTGCAATTTCTGACTAAGTTTTTAACATTTTTATCCATTCTGTTCCAATTCACAAAACTTTGCATAAGCGCTTTTATACATGAAATGTCTGAGTATACAATATAGAAACTTCATAATATTCTTTTTGTGAAAACTGCTGGAATAACCACTCATTCACCGTACAATAATATGTCTTCACAAATTGAAAAATATTTTTCTTATTTTTCGTTTTTTCCAATAACTCTTTCTTTTTGTGAGTTATCAACCATGTTGAACTTTGCTTTCGTTCTAATCTCATCAATTGTGACAAGTAATTCCCTTACAGTGTTGTACATAAAATTTTTTTTATTTCTGACCCCCCAAACTAATAAAGCTATTACTGTTTCTTCCAGTGGTTTGGTTATTCTCAGAATTAATTTTGATAATCTGTCTGCATGTGCTATCTTTTTTAAGGTAAATACCTCATTTTAAAGAAATACCTCAGTAAGATTGTCACCCATCTTTGCAGTCTGTTTGCCGCATGTGTTGAAATATCTTTCTTCAAGCCAAATATTGTCACCAATGCATGGTGATCTATTTGAAAAATAAACTGTCTGCCTTGAATGTACTTGTGAAAATTTTACAGCAAAAACCATTCCTAAACCCTCTTTTTCCATTTAGGGGTATTGTTGTTCTGCTGGCAGAAGTGTCCTCAGGACGTGATGAACAGGTTTTAGTTGTTCATCATTTTGTTCATGAAGCAATACGACCCCTAATCCAAAGTTGCTAATGTCACTTTCTATGTATATTTCCTTGCTTGGGTCATAACGTCTTAATTATAGATCAGAAATTAGAGCCACTTTCAATTTCTGAAATGCTTTCTCACATTCTTCAGACCATACCAATTTTTCATTTTTTTTTCCAAGAATTTATTCAAAGGTGCTCTGAGCTCATTCATGCTAGGAATGTAGTTACTATTGTAGTTCACTAATCCTAAGAATGCTTGTAAAAATGCATTATTTGTATTTGTAGGTGCCCGGCCTGTTTTTTATCGCTCTTGTTCCGCTAGGATCCAGCCTTTTAATTTTATCATCAATGATTTAATAGTCATCAAAATACTTCATTTTTGGTAGAAAAATCTCATACTTATCTATCTAGAGCTTAAAACTGTAATTCTTTATCCTTTTAAACACCACGTTCATGTGCTTCACATATTTTATTCTTTTAATTAAGACATCGTCAAGATATACCATAGCGTAATCCAAACCACTTAGCACCGTGTCCATGACTTGTTGAAAAATTTTGGGTGCTATTTTTATTCCAAATGGTAATCTGTTAAACAGACCCTTGTGTGTATTTATGGATTATAGTTTTGCACACTCTTTGTCCATAGGAATTTGTAAATATGCTTCTGACAAGTCTAATTTAGAGAATATTTTTCTTCCATTCAGCTTAGCAAATATCTCTTCCGCTGAAGGTAAAGGGTAATTATGCTGTTTCAGGCATTTATTTAATCCTGTGGCGTTGTTGACGTAGCTCTGATTTTATCTTTATTTTTTCTTTACATATACTGCTGGACTCACCCACTGATGGTAATTTGTTTTTTCTATACCACCTAATTTTTCTCAATATTCCAACTCTGTCGATATCTTCAAGTCAGGCAAATGGTTGCTTATGACAATGTAGTAGGGAGAAGGTCGAACGTTTTAATTGGCTTTGTGTCAAACGTAACTGAACTCTTTACAACATAAAGTGATTTGCAATAATCAAAAGGTTGAAGGTTGGAAGTATTTTGTTTGTATGTTTTTCACATTCCACACATATCTATTGTACAGGTGTAGAGGCTCATCCCTTGTTCCCTGTTTAGGATGTGGTTTCCGGCTTTCTCTTTTCCAATCTTTTCACTTTTATTTTTTTTTTTTTTTCAATTGGAGTAGATAGACTAAACTATCTCCCGGTTCACACTCCACCCACGTCTATTGTACAGGTGTAGAGGCTCATCCCTTGTTCCCTGTTTAGGGTGTGATTTCCGGCTTTCTCTTTTCCAATTTTTTCACTTTTCCTTTTCTTTTGTTTTTTTTCAATTGGAGTAGATAGACTAAACTATCGCCCGGTTCACACTCCACTCACGTCTATTGAACAGGTGAAGAGGCTCATCCCTTGTTCCCTGTTTAGGGTGTGATTTCCAGCTTTCTCTTTTCCAATCTTTTCGCTTTTCCTTTTCTTTTTTTTTTTTCAATTGGAGTAGATAGACTAAACTATTGCCCGGTTCACACTCCACCCACGTCTATTGTACAGGTGTAGAGGCTCATTCCTTGTTCCTTGTTTAGGATGTGGTTTCCGGCTTTCTCTTTTCCAAATCTTTTCACTTTTACGTAGCCCCCTGCACATCAGTGGCTTTGCCGCCTTGCTCGGGGTGATATGATTAAAAAAAAAAAAAGTAAAATTTTATTAACAGAACAGAATAACATCAATTTGGAGGAGTTAAGTGTTCAAAGAGAAAATTTAGTATGTAGTTAGGTGAATCCAGAGTTCCAGTTATAGGTAGCAAAATGTGTTTATGCAGAATTAACAGGATAGTAATGAAGTCTGTGTTCCTTTTCTTTTTTTATAGCCAGTGAGAAAGTGAAAAGGAAGGTGAAGTAATAAATTTAATTTTTAGGAGTCAGTTGAAGTATGTAGTTGTTGTTGTTATCTTCTCCTTTGTTGACTGCAAGAATGGTGAAGACGAAAAAGTGGTAAAGAAAAATAGCACATGTGAAGGAGAAGGAGAACAAATGTGTGTCAGGCTATTATGTCTGGGTCAGTGACTTGAAGTTTCTTTTGTCACATCTTGGCAGTGTCTAATTTTGCTTCCATCTGACTGATTCAACTTTCTTTCTTTTTAGAGCGAAAGACTTTTTTACATCGGATTGTTAACTTCACTCTCAGTTTTGCAAATCGCTTTCTTTTATTGGTTAGGAAATTAATTTAACATTGAATCACGAAATTTGGTGTCATCTTTTTTTTTCAGTATGGGGGGGGGGGGTCAATCCTTTTTTCTATTTGTCAAAATTCAGATTTTACACAGGATTGTTAAATTTGTGAAAATGAAGAGAATAAAGTTAACTTTAATTCTGTATTCACCACATGAAACTAAATCCTATGGCTTCAGAAAAATATCTAGAAATCTTGCCTTTAAATCCTGTTTCAACTTCTATTTAATTAGTTGATACAACAACATTGTTACAAAATATTTTGATAGGAATGTTAAATAAATCAAACTCCTCCTTCCAATCAGTACCAAAGAGATTTTGCATTTATTGCATAATAATGGCTATAAATTTTTGCTCTTTTCCAGCAAAGCTAACATTTAAATAAATTTCACCAAGAAATTCAAATGTTTTGCCTAATATGTCTTTAACATTTTTTTTAGATCTGCATAATGGTGGTTTATCAGTTTTATTCCACATATCCTCATTAATAATTATCAGGTCTGACCCTGTGTCAGTTTACATTTTTACTTTCATGTCATTCAATCAGGTGTTTATGAATTTTCTTTTTCCTGCAATATTTTCAACCATGGCATAGTGAACCATATTTTTTGGTTTTCTTTTGATTTTTCTTTTACAAAAAGATTTTTTATGGCCCCTATAACCACAATTGAAATATTTTTTTATCTTTGAATGGACAATCCTTGCATAGATGTAACTGATCACAAACATAGCATGGATTTATTTTAACTTTCCTACTTTGTGGTCTTATTTTCTAATATATATGTCTCATTGTTCAATATTTGCAGTACATTTTTAAAGTATATATTTCTTTGATATGCCAGTTTTTGTAGAGTTATTTCCTGGCCTAGCTAAAACTTTGTTAAGAGTCTCACTTGTATGTCTGTTTTGCTTGGTAAGGTTATTCCTTGTACAAAAATTAAACACTTAAACATATCCATGCTTAATTCATTTAGTCAGAACTTTTCACACTTCTTATTCACTATACTTGCAAACATTATGTAGTCTTCAGCATCATTTTTTAATAAATTTAAGCAACACCACATGCTGAATAAAGATCTTCATTCTCCAAAAGTTTTAGACAGTATGTGAATAGTTCCTGCAAACATAATTTCTCTAGGTTGTTTTGGTAGAATACAGTTTCTGTATTTTTCGTGTTCATACTCATCAAACTTATTTAACAGTAAATGAATTTTCTTGTCGTCTGTCCAGTTCAAGCAGTCTTTAACAAATATCTCCTCAAACCTGCAATAAAAAGCATGAAATGTAACCTCCTCTTCAGGTTTATATGTAAAATTTCCAATTGATTTAAACACAGCATCCTCCAAAAATGTATCTGGTTTATATGGTCTCGTCTCTTTTTTGAGAAAATTTCCATCAGTATAGCAAGTTACTTTTCTCGCCATTTTTGTGCTAATTCTTGTGGTTTGAAAAATTCAAAGAAGCATTTCTGGAAGTCCTCCATTTCTAAATTTTCTGTTGTTCCTGATTATTTTGAAATTGTTGTCAGACTGTTCATTTTCATAAGTAAATCTGTACAAATGTTTTTGGGCAAAACTGCTGTCTGAGTTTTCAATGCCAAATCTGTTATTTATAGATTTGCTTGTCTGAAATCTACGTTGTTTGTTGATATCTTTGCCACCAGTCTTTTGTATTGCCAAGATGGCAGGACGATACCAAATAATGTGTGCTGAAATATCTACAGCATAATATCCGTGCTAATGGATATTAAGTACAAAGAAGACAAACACAGATAAGACAGAACAACAATAATTAAAAAGAGGTTAAGAGACTCTGAATCTCTGATTGCTATTAATTTTTATTTATGTAGCTATGTTATATTAAGACACATTTCCTATTTTGTTCTTTACTTATTCTAACATACATATAGTTTTTATTATTATAATAATTATTAATATTATAGCATACTGCAACTCAGAAGCTATGAAGTTTCAGTGTTCAGTATATCATCATCAGTTACTAAAATATGGTTAATTTACTTGGTCATATATATAAATGTGTGTGTATATATATATATATATATATATATATATATATATATATATAAACATGTTACAGAAATTAATGAAGATTAACGAAACTGGTTAAAATAAGAACAACCAACAATTTGAAATGATTTGTTTGAACATTATTTTTGATCGATACTCATATTTAAGTCGATATTCCATTTATAATCAAACAGTATTATATATTTGTTTCTACTGGCCTGATTATTTACAATAAATTTTTGTTATGAAAATATGTGTCATTCGACAGGATTCGAACCTGTGACTCCTATCCACATAGATCAATTGGTGGCTTCCCCTATGTGGATCCTTCAGAATTCATTCATTTCTCAAAGTACCCAAGTACCTTCAACTTCTTTTCGAGATCATCTTCAGGGGTGTGAGTTATGATAACAAAAAATGAATGCTAATGGATGCTGCAATTGTCAACCGTTATACTTGAAGCAGGAAAAAAATGTACAGTAATTTTTAGCAACAATGTTTTGCAGTCAAGCAGACATAATGTTTGCAATTTATTTAATCTGACACCGGTTCACACTCCACTCACGTCTATTGAACAGGTGTAGAGGCTCATCCCTTGTTCCCTGTTTAGGATGTGGTTTCCGGTTTTCTCTTCCAATCTTCACTTTTTTTTTTTCAATTGGAGTAGATAGACTAAACTATCGCCCGGTTCACTCTCCACTCACGTCTACTGAACAGGTGAAGAGGCTCATCGCTTGTTCCCTGTTTAGGACGTGGTTTCCGGCTTTCTCTCTTCTAATCTTTTCACTCTTACGTAGCCCCCGGCACATCAGTGGTGTTACCGCCTTGCTCGAGGTGATATGATTAAAAAAAAAAAATATATATATATATATATATAGAGAGAGAGAGATAGAGAGAGGGAGAGTAGAGAGAGAGAGATAGAGAGATAGAGAAAGAAACCAATCAAAGACCAATGTAGCCTTGTTTTTTTTTTCCTTACATCTTGAAGATGTCATAGTTTTATTTGAAGGAAAATTATTCTCACCCACGTTGTTTCCCCTTTATCAGTATCTATTATATAACCTTTAACTTTATCAGTTCTGATGGTCAACACTTGATTCCACATTTCAGAAAACAGATAAGTCAAATAAAAGAAGTTTGCAAAATTCTGGTTCTGTTAAAAAAAATGTTGTCAATGATTATCTCATGCATATCTGAACGTGAATGTTTACTTTTATACGAAATACTTCCATGGAAGCTGTAAAGACAGGTGTAAGCCAGATGTGAACTGTGATAGCGTCCAATGGGAATGCTGAAATATCACTTCAAAAAGTTACATTATACATCAATGGGACGACTAAAAGGTCAGTTTGAAAATGCAGGAAAAATGTTACAATTTCTGTCCTGAAACAGAGTTCTTAAGAACATGATATAATTTATCTTAAGCACATGGTATAATCCATCTTAAACATATGGTATAATCCATCTTAAGCACACGATATCATTCATCTTGAGCACGTGATATAATCCTTCTTAATAACATTATATAATTCATCTAAAGAACATGATATAATTTGTCTTTAGCACATAATATAATCCATCTTAAGCTTTTGATATAATACATCTTAAGAACATGATATAATGCATCATAAGCACATGATATAATCTATAATAAAATGTTTCAATTAATTTGTTAAATGTATGTAAACCAGGAGAAAAATATTGAAATAATCTGTAAAATTGGGAACTGAAATTATTTTAATTGTGAATTTTAAAAAAATGCTGTAATTAAAATCATTGTAACTATAAAATAAAATGAGGCTGAAATTAGATTAACTTCATATTTAAATATGAAGTTACCCTAATTTAAATGCAATTTCAATTTTTAAAAACAAGTAACTTTTACTCAAGCAGAGCAAAATCTGAAATGAGGGAAGGAATTCGTAGTAAATATCTATCAACATACATTTTATATATATATATATATATATATATATATATATATATAAAGAGTAAACGGTAAAATCAATTATTGCAAATCATCTGAAGACACCACATAGTCGAAACCTAGGTCGCATAAAAACTCATTTACAAATTAAGAATACTCAAAAGTTCTACAATATAATTGTATTGAATACTTTTTAATACAAATGTGCACTGGTTTAATTTTATTATGACCAAAAACTAAGTAATGCAACAATCAATATATATATCTCAGAACCTTTCCTGCACTAGAATTCTTTTGCATGAAGTGTGTTGCAGTTCTCTTAGTATTTAGTATTGTTGAAGCTATTGATAACACTTTGTGTTGACATTTACAAACACTACATTTTGTTCAGTTTTCACAAACCAATCAATAAAATATAAAAACTTAAAGAAAAGATATGCAAAAAACAATAAAACAATATTGCATTATTAATAAATAATGAAATCATTGTCTGAAGAGATTGCTATCATGGCCCATCAAAATAAATTATAATTTATAGCCACTTCAGATGATGTGTAGATCTTTTCTTTATGTCTATCATATTGCTCTGGATAATATCCACAGAGATCTCTATACAGATCTACCTCTTTAATATATTTATATTAAATAGATCTGTTTATATTTTCTTCTTTATTTACATACTTGGCATGATTATATATATATATATATAGCTTCTAGTCATAATAATTGTTTAATTACTTAGTTTCTAGTCATAATAAGATTAGACCTGTGCACATATATATTAAAAAGTGTTCAATACAATTATATTGTAGAAGTTTTGAATATTTACAAATGGAAAATATATATATATATATATATATATATATATACAATTAAATTGTTATAAAATTTTTATAATTATAGAGGATGAGTTTCCAACACCAGTGATAGAGCATTTGTAGATATAAACAATGTGGCAAAGTGCCTTAAAAGTTTCTGGATTCAGATAGGAATCACTTTGATGACTAACAGTACGTTAAATTTGCTGTATAACTTTTTCTCTAATAAATAAAAAGCAGCAGGCACTTTTGGTTAAATTTTTTTTTTTTTATTTTATGCAAGCTAATATTTTTGTTTATTGGTAGGATTTTTTGTGTTAGACAAATTTTGACTTTTTTAATGATTACTGGATAAATGACATAAAAAAGCATATAAAAGGGCCTAATATGAAAGTGGCCATAAATGCAAATTTGAATACAAACCTCAGTTAAATCAACAGATAAAAAATAATTCTAGAATCAAAATATTTAGTTCAACCCACCATTGAACTTAAAAGTAAAATCTGAAATAGGCCAAATATTTTTAAAATTAATTAATAAACACTTCCAAAAAAATGCTAAATTAAATAAAATATTCAATAGAAATTCAGTTAAATTAGGTCGTAGCTGAACTAGTAAATTTAGAATAAAATTTAGAATAAAATTTAGAATAAAATTTACATAAAAAAAAAATTACATAAAAAACAAAACACCAGAAACTCAAAAAATAGCATGTAAAATCACTAATAATGAATTTAACTAATAAAGAATTTAACTAATAAAAAATTTAACTAATAAAGAATTTAACTGTAGCGACAAAAACAAAGGCCCACTTAACGGACTCTGTAAAACAGAAGGAGTTATTTACAAAGCAGAGGTGCACGATACAGATGAACAAAGAAAAACATATATGGGATCTATAAAAGAAATTAAAAACAAATTTTTATAATAACCACAAATCTGCATTCAAGCTGGAAATCTTAAAAATTGGACCAAGCTGGCTAACCATGTGTGGAAATTAAAACAAAAAAATGGAAATGACTCTGATATAATGTGAAGTTGGTCACCATATTGTTTCCAGAACAAAAAAAATTACTAAATGAAATATCAGATATTATGTCCAGATGTAACCACACCGAAAAATGCATCCTAAAATCATACAAACCTAGTTGAATAAATTTAAGATTCTTCAGTAACTTCCTAATTTTACAAACTTTTGGTTTTTTAAAAGTTCCAATTGTGTATTCATGCAAATGCCGGTTGTGTGTTTGAAAACATTGGAAATTCAGATATCATAAATTGCCTGAAAATACTGAAAGGTTGAAACCTAGGTTTCAGAAATAACTTGTTTCGAAATTAAAAAAAAAAGAAAGATGTATATTAGAGTCATCTGCAGACAGATCTGTTTTTCTGTATCACAGCTCATCAGTACAGCTAGACATCAGATTGCTTCTAGCAAGGATTGAAACCCCGACTGAATTGACATCAGTCGGCGATTCTATCTCTGGGCTATGGGCACTTGGTAGAAGAAGGCGGACTTTAGCATGTTATATAAAGTGTAGACACACACCAGTAACCGAGAATGTTCAAAGTAATTGCTGAATGAACAATGTGTAGATGTATGAGTAGCTACTGTTTTTTCAAAGTCTACCATTCCTCCATAGTGCTCAATCGAGATGTGAGAGCGCATATACATATATATATATATATATATATATATATATATATATATAGAGAGAGAGAGAGAGGGGATAAACTACTAAAAAGTTGTAAGTTAAAAATGTATTTTTTGACAGTATTTATTTATTTCTATTATTGTATATATATATATATATATATATATATATGATATTTCAGACCAGCCTCAGCCTTTCATCATTAACAAATGATTTTAAAATGTAAACTAGACGTGTCTGTCCCGAGAAGTGTCCGTCATGTGATGCTTTATATATATATATATATATATATATATATATATATATATATGTATATTGTAACAAAGTTGTGGAACTCATAGGTTTTTTAAACTGCTGTTCATGCATTTACTTTTATAAAGAATATATATATATATATATATATATATATATATATTTAAAATGACAGACAAGGTGGTATTATTAAGTTTTTTTTTACAGTTTTTTGTGTTCTTATGATTTCTATGTCATCATGATAATAAAACAAGCTCATCCCATTTCTCCTCTTGCTTGTAACCATCCACTATAATAAAATAAACATTTTCCGTACTAAAGCTGAATTAGTCAAACAAAGCTTCATAAGCTTCTACTTAGAGATGTTGCTATATTGCAATCAGTTTCTTTATTTTCAGATTTTGTGGTTAGAGGATATTAAATGTGCTGTATGCTGTATTTTTTAAATTATTTATCACAGCTTTTTGTATCTCATTGGTATTCATTGACGTAATCAAGTAGTTGTAATTATAAGTGGGTTGATTTTTAATAGACATTAGGTTCTAATGTATTCATTATTGAAGTCAATTAGTGTTTTTAAAGAGAAAATTCAGTTATTTATGTTTATTCAATATGGGAAATTTAAGATAGTTATTTTGAAAAGTTGTTTTCAGATTTTTTAACTTTATCCTTGATGCTTGTTAATACAAATAAGTTGTCAACACAGCAGGCAGTCAAATTGTTCTTATAGAATTGTTTTTCTTTCTCTTTCACCTAATACATTTTTCAGTATCCAATGTCGTTATCACACTGTTGTCTCGTCTATTGTTTCCAAAGATTTGGACGAAATCATATGTGGAATTTAGGATAAATCACAGTTAAGAACTGGTAATTGTCAGTTTGGAAGATAAGATTTTGTTGACAACTACCTGGCTTTTTCTTAAGCATAAGAATTTGTATTAATTCAGATATATACATGTCATATAAATGATACCATGTGTAAAATGGTTTCACAGAACAAAACTGCAAGGAAAGAGTCAAAAACTTGAAGTTATTAGTACATAAAAGAAACAACCCACATTAAATATCTTTCATTACAGGTAACAGAATTTTAAACTATGTATAAAATATTTAATAGGTATATAAAATAATAATAATAATAATAATTATCTATATATATATATATATATATATATCATCCCTTAGTCTCAGGAGACCATGGATCACCACCTCAAGATTTATACCCTCTCCAGGGCAGAAGCCTGGGCATGGTTTTTCTAATTTTTTTATTAGTGATCAGCAGTTGCCCATGCAGCATATCCTCACCTCTCCATGCCACTAATGTTGTCTAAAAGAATGGTAGAAACCTGTACAGCTTGGCACTTGTATTATCACAGGAGCTGCCAGAATTAAATTGAACATGACACTGGATTGTCTTAGTGACTTCAGATGTGAATTCAGAATTGTCCATCTTCTAGACCAGTTTGCCAACTAAGGCTACAAGCTTTCCTACTTTAATTCAAACTCTGCTCTCTGATTCCTCAATCTGAGCTGCAAATCATTACTCCGCCATGCTTCCATATATAATTATATATTCATTTCACAGTGCAGTAAAGAAACTCTTTTATATATGTCTCATCTATAACATACACTGATATGCACACAACTGCATATACACATATGCCCCCACATATATTTACATAGTCATATCACCTTGAAATACCAGTTCCCATATAATCACCAGATTTAAGCAATGTTGAGCCTGGTCAGTACCTTGGGTGAACATTTGGGAATACCAGGCACTCTTGTGTTCAAAATATTCAATTACATCCAAATATTCTTAAGAAAAGTATAAATCCACCTTTTCTCCATACCAGATAATTTTTTTTCATAATCATATCGCCCCAAGTAAGGCATTTTACTGCCACTGTTGTGCAGGGGGTTACATAGGAGATAAGTTATGAGAAAGAGTGACAGGTTATAGGGGGTGTCAGGAAGTGGGTATGAGAAGGATGACTGTGGCCATTAAGTGAGGGATAAATTTACATATTAATTTTAGTGTAGAATTGACCCCCAATTTATATCCATATTATAATAGTATAGAATTTTTTTTTTTATAATCATATCGCCCCAAGCAAGGTATTTTACTGCCACTGTTTTGCAGGGGGTTACATAGGAGGAAAGTTATGAGAAAGAGTGACAGTCTATAGGGGGTGTCAGGAAGTGGGTAAGAGAAGGATGAGAATACTGATGAGAGTGGAATGGACGGAGAAAGGAGCATGAGAGAAAGTTATGAGAAAGAGTGACAGGTTATAGGGGGTGTCAGGAAGTGGGTAATAGAAGGATGAGAATACTGATGAGAGTGGAATGGACGGAGAAAGGAGCATGAGAGAAAGTTATGAGAAAGAGTGACAGGTTATAGGGGGTGTCAGGAAGTGGGTAATAGAAGGATGAGAATACTGATGAGAGTGGAATGGACGGAGAAAGGAGCATGAGAGAAAGTTATGAGAAAGAGTGACAGGTTATAGGGGGTGTCAGGAAGTGGGTAAGAGAAGGATGAGAATACTGATGAGAGTGGAGTGGACGAAGAAAGGAGCATGAGAGAAAGTTATGAGAAAGAGTGACAGGTTATAGGGGGTGTCAGGAAGTGGGTAATAGAAGGATGAGAATACTGATGAGAGTGGAGTGGACGAAGAAAGGAGCATGAGAGAAAGTTATGAGAAAGAGTGACAGGTTATAGGGGGTGTCAGGAAGTGGGTAATAGAAGGATGAGAATACTGATGAGAGTGGAATGGACGGAGAAAGGAGCATGAGAGAAAGTTATAGAGAAAGAGTGACAGTCTATAGGGGGTGTCAGGAAGTGGGTAATAGAAGGATGAGAATACTGATGAGAGTGGAATGGATGGAGAAAGGAGCATGAGAGAAAGTTATGAGAAAGAGTGACAGGTTATAGGGGGTGTCAGGAAGTGGGTAAGAGAAGGATGAGAATACTGATGAGAGTGGAGTGGACGGAGAAAGGAGCATGAGAGAAACTTATGAGAAAGAGTGACAGGTTATAGGGGGTGTCAGGAAGTGGGTAAGAGAAGGATGAGAATACTGATGAGAGTGGAATGGACGGAGAAAGGAGCATGAGAGAAAGTTATGAGAAAGAGTGGCAGGTTATAGGGGGTGTCAGGAAGTGGGTAATAGAAGGATGAGAATACTGATGAGAGTGGAATGGACGGAGAAAGGAGCACGAGAGAAAGTTATGAGAAAGAGTGACAGGTTATAGGGGGTGTCAGGAAGTGGGTAATAGAAGGATGAGAATACTGATGAGAGTGGAATGGACGGAGAAAGGAGCATGAGAGAAAGTTATGAGAAAGAGTGACAGGTTATAGGGGGTGTCAGGAAGTGGGTATGAGAAGGATGACTGTGGCCATTAAGTGAGGGATAAATTTACATATTAATTTTAATGTAGAATTGATCCCCCAATTTATATCCATATTATAATAGTATAGAATTTTTTTTTTTTATAATCATATCGCCCCAAGCAAGGTATTTTACTGCCACTGTTTTGCAGGGGCTTACATAGGAGGAAAGTTATGAGAAAGAGTGACAGTCTATAGGGGGTGTCAGGAAGTGGGTAATAGAAGGATGAGAATACTGATGAGAGTGGAATGGACGGAGAAAGGAGCATGAGAGACGGGTTAATTAGTCTGAGTTGTATCACTAAATCATTATTATCTAAAAAAAAAAAAACGTTCTTACAATCTAAATATATTTTCTGGCTTTAAATAACCCACAAAAGGTTGACAAGTTGTAGAAAACAAACCAATTAATAAATCAGTGTATGAATATCTGACTGACTGAATTTGTATATGTTGTAGAGGAACATCCTATCCTCCCTCTAAATGGATATGGTCTAGTCTATAAAAGACTGACGAGAGCAAACCGGGGGCATACATCAGCATACGTCACTCGCCTGACGATGCTATGACACTGTCAGCTCTTCCTTCGGGTAGAGGGCGCTCTCTGCTTCCGAGCAGAGAGCACGAACCCAGTCGTGGTTCCACCGAAGGGTAGAACCACGACTCGGCAAAAATAGACAGACATTTTTTGGCCCGGCTATATGGCCGGGAATACCCACTATAAAATGACCATGTGTCACATCCGGCCTTGCATGGGAAGGCTAGTAAATACAGCATACATCAGCATACGTTACTAGATGGTTGCATACATCATAGGCGGAGACATTTTCTACTTGAGCGTTATTCTGGTTACTATTCGTTTTGTACGTCTATTGGTTTATTGTACTAAATCTCTTCTAATCTATCTTCAGTGTTAAGTATTATTCTTACACTATTCTTTTCCCTGTTATTCCTTCCCAGGATATATCAGTATGAATAAATTTTTTTCTTAAAGAAGATTTGCCTGAACTTGTTAGAATATACGCTTTAGCTGAAAATTGACATAAGGTCATAGGGAGCTGAAAAACTAGTTTAATTTATATGAATAAAAGAATTTTTTTGAAAAGATATCGATGTACAAAATATTGTTTTTAATAAGAAGTATTTTGTTGGATGTGTATGCTTGAATCCATGTATATAAAAATATTCTATTTCAATGATTTATTTCATACCAAGCAACTTTGGAGCTCTCTGATGCACGAAGATCAGAAATACAAAAAAGCAAAGGGGAATGATTGAGTTTATCACAATGTGGCATTTTTTTATTTTAAAATATTTCTGTTTTCTTCACGATTTTTTTTTCTTTTCATTGTTAAAGAGGAAACGAGATATAAAAAATATGTGACATATTTCAGTCGATCATTTCCTTATTCAGTCATATGATAGAAGATTGCAAAACAACCTGTTAGCAAGGGTATAATCAAGCACATTGTTTGATGTTACCCGAGGTTAGTGCATGGGAAATGGATGACAAATGTTGCACACTCATGTTTTGTGGAGGAAAAGGAGCTGGGTGAATGATTTAAAACACAAGCATACACAAACACAGATAAGTATACATATATACATCTATATATCCACCTATATATAATTTGATATGTACACATATTTACATTTCTAGTTCACTGGAGAGAGTGGTATATATATACGGACTTATACAGAAACACATTTATACATGTATATGAGTATATATATATATATATATATATATATATATATATATATATATTTGTATATTAATATGTATATATAAGTAAAATTCATATGTAAATAAAAATATTGCTGTAACAAAAGTCAATATGAATGAAGACATCTTAGCTGATAAGGATGTCATCAAGAAATACTTGTTGTGAAATAAAATCCTTATATTTGACTTGATAAAGTCCATCAGAGAATAAAACTCATCTGCTACAAAAAGTTTTCCATTTGTTTTTATGTATGTATCTCCATCTCTTTCTCTCTCTCTCTCTCTCTCTATCTCTCTGTATATATATATACATATACACAAATTCAATCCTGGCCAAAGGCAAGTGAATGTCTAGCCACACTGATGAGCTGTGATAGCAAAACAGGCTTGTATATAGATGATGAATATATATATATACATATATATTACGAAAAATCACGAATATTAATGAAACCGACATATTGCAATTATTTGTTTGAACATTATTTTTAATCAATACTCGTATTAGAGTAGATAACCTGTTTTTAATCAAACAGTATATTTATTTCTACTGGACTAATTATTTACAATAAATTTTATTATGAAAATGTGTGTCATTTAGCAGGATTCGAACCTGCGACCCCTATCCACATAGGGGAAGCCACCAACTGATCTGGCCTGTCTTAGACCTCTTGACCACGAATGACCAATCCTGCTAAATGACACATATTTTTGTCACAAAATTTATTGTAAATAATCAGGCTGGTAGAAATAAATATACCGTTTGATTAAAAACAGATTACCTACTCAAATACGAGTATTGATTAAAAATAATGTTCAAAGAAATAATGCCATATATATATATATATATATATATATATATATATTTTTTTTTTTTTTTTAATCGTATCACCCCAAGCAAGCCGTAATGCCACTGATGTGCAGGGGGCTACATAAGTGTAAAAAGATTAATTAGAAGAGAGTGAAGAGGAAGACGAGTCAGTTAGAAAGGAGCAATAGAAGGATGGGAATACAGGTGCGATGACAGTTTCAGAGGTGGAGAGAAAGGAAAGGATATACGAGGTGGGGAAAGAACTAGAGTCAGGTGGTTAATAGATGAGTATTGACATTGCATTTTAATTCCTAGAGGTTGTAGCCGTCAGAAAAGCAAGAATATAGGAGCGAGTTCCACAGGCAGGAAGTGCAAGAGAATCTGCAGGAATGTACAAGCGCACAAACATTTATATGAACAGACATTTATTTATGTACACACACACACGTGTGTATATATATATATATATATATATATATATATATATATAAAATAAATAAATAAATATATATCAAACAAATAAATTTAAGTAAATATGTTGGTTAATACCATTTCATAACTTTCTGTAAGATTTCATAACATTGTCTTTGTTTACCTTATTTACATTGTTCTAACTACTGTCCTCATCTCATGGTTACAACGTTTCAGTTGTTATATTCTCTAACCTTCTAGAAATTATGAACTGAACCATTTCTTTTGATCACTGGAGTATATCATTCTCATTCCATGCGCAATGCCACTTCTGGATGCCATGTAGTTATCTCCCTTTAACGCAACTTTCTAAGTTATTTGTTCACCACTGCTGTAGCCAGATATTGAACCCACAACTCTTTTGGTTAAGTCACTGGAATCAACCAACCAACATCTATATCCACTGAGCCATCAATGTATGAATTTCTGGGACTTTAATAAAGTGTTCGGTTCAAATTTCTAGCACCTGAAGAAGGTCAGAGTGTACAACGGCCAAAACGTTGTAAGCTTGGCAATAAAAATGATGATAACAGCCTGAACATTGTCAATAATGTAAATACTACTTCATCTCAGAAGTAAAGATGAATGTCTTTGTTTATGTTTGTTGACATTAGGATATGAATCAGAGTATATATGGATATTATGAAAAATCAGAAAATTTATGTATGTATTTGCCTTAACTACATCCTGTCTTTTCTCCTTTGCCCTTTTTGTTCCTCCTTCACCACCTCTCTAATTTTCTTACCCTTACCTCCTTCCTTCCTCTTTCTTTTACTCTAACTTTCTTGCCTCCTACCTTTTCTGGTGTCCCTACTTCTCTTCCTAACTCAATTAAGTGCCATATGTGATATACGCTTTGGCAATGATGTCTCAAAAGAGACATGACTGACTGGTCAGAAGATTTTCCCACAGTAGGTTGCCATTGCTTTCTGTGGTAGACTGGTTGCCAACCAAGGCTATAGAACCCAATCCATCCTGCTATTTAACCTATACCTGGAAAGAAGAGCTGGATTCATACCTTTCTCAAGGGTATTTGCACATAAGTGAATGCAATGAATTCAACTGGAATTCAAACTCGATTCTCCAATTTTTCATTTCAAGCCAATATCCACTGCACCCAACGCACATCCACACTCTTCCTCACTCTTCTTAATTCTTTTTTGATCAATATTAAGATTGAGTCTTTTTTTTTAATTATTTTGTGTTGTTATTTTGTCATAAAATCTAACTAATTCCAACTGAGAAGGGCCATGGATCGGACAGATATTACTCTTTGATCCTAGCTAAAACATTTTAGTGGTTGTACAGACAAAACATATTGCTAATCAATAAACTTTTCTTGCTTTAAATGAAAATAAAATTTGAAAACCAAATTAATTTTTTTCTTTGAGGCAATTAATATTTATTTGTGAAAGGCAATTAGGAAAATGTTTTTTGTTGATGTTATGGAATTTTCATTATAGATTTTTATAAATGATTTCATAAGTATAAGATTAATGCGATAAGCAATAAACACTAAATTCAAATAAATAACACATTTGTTTCACTCGCAAAGGATGAAAAAACAAACTGCATATCTTGTTTCTATTGACTTAATCAAGTGCAACAAATTATAGTTATAATTACATTTAATTAATGAAAATATTAACCTAAATATATATATATATATATATAAAAATTTCTGCACAAAAGTAAGTGAACCTCTAATAAAATTACAAAAAATATTTTTTTCCAGAAAATCAGGTTTTAATTAAACTGAATATTTATGAAGAAAAACAAATATAAACACATGAATCAGTGGATATCCACTCAGAACAAGAAATTGGAGTGTTAAGTTCAAATTCCAGTTGAATTCATTGCATTCACTTACACACAAATGCTCTTGGGAAAGGTATTAACTCTTTATTTTGCCATATGGGCTAAACAACAGAACACATTGCGATCTATAACCTTGGACTACAACCAGTCTACCACAGAAAGTAATGGCAACCTGGTGTAGAAAAAACTTCTGCCTAGTCAGTTATGTCTCTTTAGAGATATGATCACCCAAGCATCTATCATGTATGGCACTTAACTGACAACTACTTTAAAAAGTAATTTAATATGAGCTTTGGCAGAGTTGAGCTGAACTTGTTTGTGCTTTTTCAAAAGCATTCTGCCATAAAGAACGGCCTTCATTGAGATTTTGTCACACTGCAAATGTATACACATTGATTCGAACATTGGCCAGAGAGTCTTGAAGAGAACTGCAGAGGTTACACCACCTGTTCGTGCTAAACTAGATGTTGCAATTGCAGCTGCAGTTATTTTCACGGACGGCCACTTCTTGATTGCAAGGCCATCATACCATTGGCCTTCCATTTATAAATAATTTGTTGCCAACTGGATATGTGCACTCCAAATGGTTTTGACAGCTTTTTGTAGCCTTCTTCATCATTACAGGTTTTAAATCTGCAATTTTTTAAAACTTCAGGAAATTCTTTGAATCTTGGCATATTTTGTTTTTTTAAATCTTGTCTCTAACTGCAGCCTTTTGCATACCTAATGAGTTATATTGGTTGACTGCAGTATATACAACTTACCAAAAAAAATGAACACATATCATTTTGATTTTTACAGGTGCACAAAAAATTATTTGCACTGGCAATGATGTAAGGCAAAAATCACTCAGTTAAGTTCCATATGTAATACACACTTGGGTGATCATGTCTCAAAATTGGTTAAATACACTCACCGCATACTGAGAAGATAGATTTCTATCCCAGGAGACTGCTTTCCGATCAATAGCTTTCATATCTGTAGTTGTTTTTTCGAAACTCTCAAACTCAGTTTAACTGTGGCAGAGACGATACGATGATCGGATCCCACAGAAGAAAAAGATGAGTATGCTCGACAATCCCTGATACTGTTTTTCCACTTCTTACGGACCAGTATGAAGTCCAGTTGGGCTCTGCTGTTATTTGGATACTCAAAGGTCCACAGTTGATGGTTGAACTTAATAAACTTATTGTTAGCCGGATAGAGATTAAATTCCTCCATTAAGTCAACCAGATGCTCACTGTTACAGTTAGTTTCTGTATTGAAGGTGAATTTATCAGCATCCGGTCCCAGCCTGGCATTGAAGTTGCCTGGTACTAGAAGAAAATTGTGAGCTGGAACATTTTTGAGAGTAGAGCATATAGTGTTGTAAAACTGATTGATTTCTTCATTGCTACTATCATTGTGAGGACTGTAGCAAGATATGATTGTGTTGTTTTAGGATTATCCTTTAAATTGGCAATAATGACTCTTGGTGATATCTTTTTGATATCTGATAAATTCTCCATGGCTTTTGATGAAAGCAGGAGGCCTACACCCCCTACAGACGAGTTGGAAGAATTTTTCACACAAGAGGCTGTAACTAGATGATAGTCTTCAATTTTTTGGTATTTAATATCAGTGTCAGGATGAAAGATACAATGTTCTTGAATGGCAATGATATTGATGTTCTGATCTTTTGCATTTTTTACAAGTTCGTTAAGATGAGATGGTGGATTCAGTGTTCTGGTGTTGAATGTGCTGATAAGAGTAAGGTTTCTACACAAAGCAAGTTTTGATCTCATTCCTTCATTGTCGGAAGCAGCCTGCCCCGAAGGGTTTAGAGCTGTTCCGTCATGGGTTTCAATAAATGAAACAGAATCGGAAAGTCGATTGAGAATGGCAGGGACTGGACTAATGTCAACAGTTGAACCAGATTGACTAGTTCCCTGTGTATTTGGAACCCTGGTGCAGTTTGTAGTATAATTCAAAATCTTGTCAGTAGCTGAATACTTGATGCTTTGCTAGAGCTAAGAACTCTCTTATTATGATGCAGAAAACCATCAGTAAGATTCAATTAACATAGACTTGATCTATGGAAACTTGATTAAAGCTAATGAGGAAGTGGCTCTAACTACACTTCCCAAAAAAACAAAATTACGAAAAAACCCCGTTAGTTCAGACACCAGAGTCTCAAAATCTCAAGAAAATCTCGTATATCTATCACTGTCACCCTTCTCAAATAAATAAGGACGAGTTAACAGCTGCTAAAAAATCCCTCCACCATGCATATCTTGAAGCAGAAGTAGCTTTCGTAAATGGGAAAATAAATGACATTTCCCATCTTCATATCAACCAACAACACTCTGCAGCTTGGAAAACTATAAATGAACTATCGGGGAAGGGATTAAAATCTCCACCAACAATCAAAGGTGGAAGCCGTGAGCAACGTCTTGGTAACTGGCTTTCTCACTTTAAAAACCTCCTTGGTAATCCTGCAAACCTACCAAAAGACAAATCCCTTCCAAAAGTTCAAATTAGTATTGCTTTGAACATAACAACAGGAGAGTACACCATTGCAGAGTTAGGTTTTGTTCTAAAGAGGACAATGAACAAAGCTCTTGGTCTGGACAAGATTCCAGCCATCTTGTGGAAAGACCCTATTTTTTACCAATTACTTCTTGACTTATATAACTATGTAAAGGTCAGCCATGTCTCACCAACCATCTGGCTAGTGTCACAAATCATTCCCACTCCCAAAAAGGTATTTTGTTGCTGCCTATAGCTGCGAAAATTCATAATAAGCTACTTCTAAATTGTGTTCACTCAAAAATAGAGCCCATTCTACGCAAAAACCAAAATTGTTTCCACCCAGGTCGATCCACTCTTGGACAAGTTCTCACCCTGCGTAGAATAATTCAGGAAATCACATTCTGCAATAAAACTGCAGCTCTTATCTTTGTAGACTTTAGTAAAGCTTTCGACTCAGTCAACCGCGAGACTATGTTCGAAATTCTTGGACTTTATGGCATACCAGTAGAAATCATTGAAGCCATTAAAGAATTGCATACAAACACACAAGCCACAGTCCTGACTCCAGATGGTGAAACAGAGCCTTTTGATATTCTAGCTGGTATTCTCCGAGGTGATACACTTTCACCTTTCCTTTTCATCATTGTAATAGACTACATCACGCGCATCTCTGTGGATGCAATAAAAGAAAATGGACTCATGTATCAGCCTAGAAGAAGTTCACATTACCCTGTACTTTATATTACAGATGCTGATTTTGCTGATGACATTGCGCTGTTGTCAGACAACCTCCTTAGTGCTCCGGCACTCCTATCTTCTCTTGAATCAGCAGCAAACTGTTCAGGGCTTCACCTGAATGAAACCAAAACTGAGTGTATGCCAATCAACATTCGCAGCAATCATGAAATTAAAACTCTCTCGAATAACATCCTTAAACACATTGAAGACTACAAGTATCTAGGTTCACACATCAAGAATTCTGAAAAAGACTTTGATATCAGAAAAGGCATAGCATTGACTGCTTGTAACAAAATGGATAAGATCTGGAAATCTAATCTTGATTGTAAGATCAAAATCCAAGTTTTTTGCACATTTATTGAACCAGTCTTACTCTATGGATTTGAAACTTGGACTCTTCCAGCAAAGCAACAGCGCCATTTAGATGGATGTTATACTCATCTTCTCAAAAGAGTACTTGATCTTTCATGGCGAAACCGCCCAACTCTAGAAATGATATATGGAGACCTACCAAGAGTATCAACCTTAGTTCAAAAGAGACGTGTCCAGTTTGCTGGGCATTGCGCACGTGCCACAGATGAACTTGTTTCATCGTTTGTATTATAGAGGCACTCATCATCTCACAATCAATCTCGTAAATTAACCTTTCCAGACAGGATACATCTATCGCCAAGGAAGACCTTACAGGAACTATGACAAATAGGGAATACTGGAAGGGTGTAGTGAGTTCTATCTCAACCGAGGCCGCAGAACGATGATGATGATGTCTCGAAATAGACATAACTGACATGGTAAAAGATTTTCCTGCACTAAGTTGCCATTCTGTTCTGTAGTAGACTGGTTGCCAACTAAGGCTATAGAACCCATTCTGTCCTGCTATTTAACCCATAGCTGATGGGAAAAGACAGATTAATATCTTTCTCAAGAGTTTTTGCACTTAAATGAATGATATGAATTCAACTGGAATTCGAACTCGGCTCTCCTATTTCGTCATTTTGAGCTAATATCCACTGCACTTACAGAGTGTAAATATAAGAGTTCCCTTACTTTAGTACATCTTGATTTTTAAGTAACTAGCAGTATAGCCCGGCGTTGCCAGGGTGTAATGAAAGCTTTAAAACTAATCCATGGTCCTGGAGCTTAGACTATTTGGACGTTGGCACGAAAGACTAAAAAGCAATAGTTGTTTTCAGTTAAAGTGAAACCATAGACTGAAAAAAAAAATGAATAGATGTAAGTCAAATTTTGATTTCCTGGTATCAATTTATATATATATATTATCAATTTTCTGCACTATTGTAAGAACTGCAACCTTGAAACTTCTGAATATCGTTTCTTATGTCTTTGTCTATGAGTGTATCAAATTTGATTAAAATCGGACCACCCCTTCTATAACCCGATTTTTTCAATTATCGATTATCAATATTTATCGGAGGTACCTCAATACAAAACCTAGCTAAGAACACTCACAGACGCTTATAGTACATCTGTGTAAATTGAGCCGTTTTGGAGTCTATAGGTAACGGATACACACACACACAGAGACAAAGTTCCATTTATAAATAAGTTTAGATAGATAGATATTTTAGCATGATAAAAATTTTGAAGGTGGTAGTAATGCATTTAATAAAGGTTTTTCTTAATGAATATATATTTTAATTAAGATTTGTTGATTGTCTGGAAAAAAACAGACAATTTTTAAAAAATATTATTTTAGAAGTACACTGACTTTTGCGCAGTACTGTATATATATATATAATTTCTAAAACATTTTAGACTATTACAATGGGTAATACATATTTCACCGCGTCCTGATGTTATGAAATATGTATTACCCATTGTAAATATCTAAAATCTTTTATAAATTATATTATTCTGTTAAATTAAATAAATGAATTTAATACTGAGTTCTCTTAAGTTCGTCTCTATCGGAATTTACCTGGATTGTATACCAAGTGTGCTACATTATATATATATTTGTGTGTGTGTGTGTGTGTGTGTGTGTGTGCGTGTGAAAAATTGTAATGAGACGTTCTCAGCCTGACCCACTTTCAAAAATTTGTATTTCAATGACAAAACATCTAAACACAGTGGCTCAAGCTGATTTGCTTAAACCTTTCTGCACCCTCTAATATATATATATATATATATATATTGCATTGAGGCAGCAGATATTTTCTAAAAATATACTCTTAAATATAACAGGCAATGAATTTCTATTATGTTTAATCATGAGCCATTGAAAACATCATATTTTGGCTTTGATTTCAGGTGAAAATAAAAACAAAAACTGTCCAACAGTTGGATATATCTTTTATTATGCTCACATGAGCTATCTTAAGAAAGGTTAATTTTTGTCTTTATTTTCCCCTGAAATCAAAGCCAAAATATGATGTTTAGAATGGCTCATGATTAAACATAATAGACATTCATATAAGTGTCTGCGAGTGTTTTTAGCTAGGTTTTGTGTCATGGTACCCCCGATAAATAACGAAAATTGATAATCGAAAAAATCTGGTCATAGACAGAGTGGTCCGATTTTAATCAAATTTGATACACTCATAGACAAAGACATAAGAAATGATATTCAAAAGTTTCAAGGTTGCAGTTCTTACAATAGTGAAGAAAATCGATTACATATATATATAAAAGGCAAGATGTTTGTGTGTGTGTCTGTTTATCTGTCTGTATGTCCTTTATATAAATCCCCAATTTTTATCCGATTCTTACCAAACTTCACACAAATATTCGTTAGGCTGAGTCTGAGATCCATGACCATGGATTAGTTTTAAAGCTTTTAGTACACCCAAGCAACGCAGGGCTATACTGCCAGTATATATATATATATATATATATATAGAAAAAAACGTGCGAGAGGCCGTGAATGTTTTGTTTAAGGTGTATATAAAGTTGTGATTTTATGTATTGAGTTCCTTTTGTTATTGTTCACCAAGGTGTCATTTATAAATAGGTAAGTTAGTAAGTTAGTAAGTAAATTAAGTGTTGGCCGCCCGGCTGAAATGTTTTTAGGATTGGCGGTTATTCACATCAGCACGTGTATAAGTGGATAAATAAACAAATAAATAATTCAAGTGATGGCCACCCAGTTGAAATGATTTCGGGGTGGGATTTTTCATATTAGCGCTTTAAGTTTATCTTAGAGGTACCTTTGTTATCTAGGAATTTTTTTATTGACTTGCAAAATTGGTCTGTAATTGTTTTCTATCAATCCTCTGGTTGCAGCGTCTCAGCTATGGGAAAATAGTTAATCCCCAAACTGAGGTCATTTAATAGAAAAAGAAAAATTTAGGCTGGGTAAGAACCTTTAACTTTGGAAAGCAACTTGGAAAATCTCTGAAATAAAGACCTCTACACCTACTCTGTATGGAATAGGGCAGACTGAACTCTCTAACCTTACTGAATAATCTTCTTGGAGATGGTGTCTCGATAAATAACACTGAGTTTTCTAGTCTCCTAATCTGGTTGATGTTAGTAAGGGCACAGAACTCTAAAACTCACTTCAATATTTCATGATGGTTCAATTACAGAGCTATCAAGAAAACCAAATCAAAACCATGCTACATGAAAACTAATGTTAAATGATGATGATATGTACATAGAGTGATAGGAATGTTTTATTTTCCAAACATGGTCAGCACTTTGTGGCCATCATCACAGTTGGTATTGTTGCGTAATGGCTTTTTCTTTTTTATTAATAATGTTTCCATTATTTTTAGCTTTTTTTCATATGTGGATGATGCTATTATATTTGCATTATTGATGAGTATGTTACGGATAGAGTTTGTTAAACAAGAAGGCTCACAATACATTTCCCTGGCCATAGCTCTATTAGATCCTATTTAAATGTACAAGGAAACCTACCAAACTAGATTAGACAGTGGTTTCTATATGTGTGGCTCTCCCTCTCTATTGTCAGCTGTTTTCTTAACATGGGAGAGTTCTCTGATGTATTCATTCCATGTCTGAAATACGTTTTTCTTTCTCAAATATCAGTCAGCCATTCTTGAATGTTTTGCATCATTTTCATGAGCATGTCTTTTGTCTTGTTTCTCTCATTCTTTTCTGAATATCTCTCTTGTCTGTGATGCTCATTCTTTCTATTTCTGCAAACTTTTCTTTGGGTCATTCCTCTTTAACCTGTCAGCATTTGTTCCTAATTTATTTGGGCAGAGTTTTATATTATGTGCCATACCTTGGCATTGTTTGCTGTTTCTTTTTCAACTTGTCAAGAATTTCACCTGTCATCCATTGTTTTTTCCTTCATCTATTTTCCTTTGGATTGTTGATGTTTACTAAAACTTAATGTGTCCCAATTTCAGTGTTCATTCTCATTTTGTCAATTGCTGTCCATGTATTTCTCTTTGAATTTCCAATCCTTCAGGAGTTTTTCATATTTTGATTTGTGGGCTGCTTTGGTTCTTTTCAGTTTCTCTTGTTTTACTCTTCTTAAGTTTGCATATCACAGGAAAATGGCTGCTCTCACATTCAGCACTGAGGTGAGAATACAGACGAATCACTTTCCTCTTAAAATAACAGTTGCACTGACAATCAACATAACAAAGCAAATGAAATGCAGCCAGCATGAATGGAATGCAAATTAAAAATGTTTAATATAATGGCTCATGAGAGGCTCATTCTAAAATCTTTTCTGAGTTGATTAATCAGTAAAAGTGATTGATTTAATGTTTTTCATTTACAGTAAAATTCACCCTGTACAAGGCCTGGGAGCCACTCAAGTTATAAGTTTACAGAGTAAGAGGCAGAGTTTGTCTGGATATGTTAGGAGAATAACGATTAATCCTAAACTTGAACAGGTCAGGATTTGTAGTGATCTAAAAAGCATCTCTGGAGTTGGTTCCACAGAGCAGTGGCTCACAGGAAGAAGGTGCTCAAATGGAACTTATTTCTCCCCAATGGAATACAAAAGAAATGAGGGTGGTTTGCTATTATGTACATAGTGTGGCAGGTTGAAGCCATGAAAGTTGGTATGAATCAGATGGAATCCTCCTTTTATTCTGTCTGCCTTCCCTCAACGCCCGCAGTGGATTGAAACTTACATATGGGCTTCTCTTTGTACTTTAAAGGTCAGTAAATACAGGAAATTTTTGCATTAGTTCCTGTTTTTTATATATGACTGAAGATGTCAATAGTTCCATCTATCATTCACTTCATATTCTTTGCCAGTCTTTTAAACAGATGTGGAGGTTTATGCTTTGTTTCCTGTTTAGGATAAGGTTTCTGGATACTTCTAAAGACTACTTCAGCTCTGTACTCCTAATGCTTGTATTCTTCTATGCTAATCTAACCCTACACAGTAACCATTTATCATGAGTGGCTCTTAGGCCTTATATTGGGTGAACATTAGTTAAAAAAGAGAGACTGTCAGAGTAATGTTAAAAACTGTTTTTCTTTTTGTTTTTATTTTGGAAGTTACTCTCTTCTGAAATTATTATTATTTTAACAACTGTAAGATAGTAAGTTCATAAATATATAAACAACTGCATACAATTAGTAACAACATATCTGTTTTTTTGAGTGATGGATTCATTTTCTACAGCTTATTAACCCTTTGCAGGTTATTTAAAGCCACAGAATATTTTTGTTAGATTGCAAGATTTACTTTTTGAGATAAAAATGATTTGATTTGATGCAAGTCTTGGTAATTAACTTACAAGGTGGGCCATAAGTCACACACCAAAGAATTACGTGAAGTGATGTGAAACAATGTCAAATCAGCGGGGTAAAATATCTTTTCCTTTCCTTTTTTCAGTTATGATTTGTGTTTAAAAAATTTTAATTTTAATTTTCAGATATGCCCTTAACAATTGACGAACGAGTTCAACTAGTGTTCATGTCTGTGGCTGATGGTGCCACTAATCGATCTGTTGCTGAGAAATTTAATCAAATTTACCCTGTTCATGAGCCCATGTCTCACATGACAGTAGGACATTTGATATTGAAATTTTGTGAAACTAGTAGAAATGTTTTAAATGCTTTGGGGCACGACTTATGGCCCACTCTGTATATTTGGTGGGGAGAACAGGTGTTTTTATAGCTTTCTCAAGGGTGTTTGCACGTAAGTAAATATATGAATGCAACTGGAACTGAAACTTGGCTCTCTGATTAACAATTTCGAGCCATTATTCATTACACCACCTGCACACTCATGCTTATGGCATCCTGTATTCTCAAGCTGTTATCCATCTAGATACTTGACCAGGCTCACTATTGCTTAATTTTGTTTCTCATTTGGGAACCTGTGTTTCAATGTGATATGGCTGTAATCCTATAGGATTTGTGTCCTATTCTGTGTTGTGTTCAATAGGACATGTCATTTGTTGTGGTCCAGAAATTTTCTTCAGATGGAACAAGACACATCTTTTCTATTACGATACTTTGCCAGTTTCATGTAGGAATTCAAGTTGGGATAATCAAGTGGGATAATCAAGTGGGATAATCCTGCACACTTCTTGAAATAAAAAGGATAATATACTAAAAATGTATTGGCTTTACTGTTACTGCTAGAGTCAATATATACAAAATACATAGTAATAATATATATATATATATATTGTTGTAAAAATACTTCAATTTCCACAATTCCTTTAAAAATGAATATTAATGTGTCATTTTTTTAATCTTTTTTTTTATAATCATGTCACCCTAAGCAAGGCATTTTACTGCCACTGTTGTGCAGGGGGTTACATAGGAGGAATGTTGAGAAGTGAGAGGTTGCAGGGGTGTCAGGAAGAGAGTAGGAGAGGGAAGAGATTACTGATGAGAGTGGGGTGGATGAGGAGGAATGTTATGAGGAGTGAGAGGTTGCAGGAGGTGTCAGGAAGAGAGTAAAAGAGGAAAGAGAGTACTGATGAGAGTGGATGGATGTAGAAAAGCATGAGAGAGAGGATGTAAGTTAGTGAGACAGGAGATGACTATTGACTTTACATTTAAATTCTTGGCGATTGTAACTGTCAGAAAAGCAAGTATGCGGAAGAGAATTCCACAGGTGGGAAGTGTGAGAAAAGAAGCTAAAATACAGTCAAACTTGATCTTTCTTAAAGATGTATGGATGTTATGGCTATTACTGCTGGGTTGGTTCTTTCGCCTAAACATCCAAAACTTGTTGAATGGCTTTTGCCGCTGAAATAAATAGGCAAAGTGATACAGAGACACTAGAGGGACAGTTTGGACACTGATTTTATTTTTGACTCCAACGACCTCTTGTTGGAGAAATTCCTTCCCAAACAGTCGGTACGTCTTTACCAGTCAAAGTCCAACAGAAAAAAAGAGGTAGAGTTTATTTTTGGTGCCAGGAAGCCACTCTTTTTGCACATGTGTAAATTGTCTTTCCTATCAGAGGACTTCTGGGAGATTTTTATGTTTATTTTATTTTGTACTTTTATTTTATTTTGTATTTTTATTTTATTTTGTATTTTTATTCAATTCCTACAGACTTTACTTAAAACTAAACATTCCTCATGCCATTAAATAAGAAAAAAAAAGAATCATTATAATTCTTTCCTACTCAATCAGTTAGTTAAGTGCCATACATGACACAAGCTTGGGTGATCATGTCTTGAAAGAGACATGACTGACTAGGCAGAAGATTTTCCCACAGGAGGTTGCCATTACTTTCTGCAGTAGACTGGTTGCCAACCGAAGCTAAGGAACCCAATCTGTACTGTTATTTGACCCATATCTGGAGGGAAGAAACAGATTAATACCTTTCCCAAGGATATTTGTGCGTAAGATAATGCAACAAATTATTATTTCTTATTCCAAGTCGATATCCACTGCATCACAATACACATTTGCAAAGCTAATAGCCTCTCTGGCAGGGAATTGAATCCCAGTTTCCCACATGACAAGCGAGAATATTTACCACTATACTATCAATGATGTGTTGGCTTTTAACAATATTTAAAAAAATATAAAAATTATTTTCATGGATTGGATTTAAAATTCGATTTTTAACTATACTTCATTTTGGCAAATTTCTTCCTAATATTCTCTGGTGTGTATAACTTGGCAATGGAATCTTTAAAAATATTGTAGAAAAAGGCCAAAACAATTGATTTCAGGTTTGATAGCAGAATTATTTTGAATGATTATATAAAGAATATCATCGGTCTTATCATAATTGACACTCTTTTTTCTGTTTCTACATAACATATATCATTTGTACTTTATCTTTAACATCTTTTTTTATGTCCCACATCTAATTATCTTTAGATTAAATATGCAGAAGGCAAAATGAAATTAGCCAACAAAGATTAATCAAGAATTCAGTCACATTTCTTAAACAAGACTAATAACAAACAACAAAGATAATAAATAAAATTTGCTGCCACCATTCAATAGCAAAACAGAGAAAATAACAGACTATATTTTTAACCAATCATGAAAATGTGACTTACAGAGAGATTTTCCAGAGTTCTTAATCAGATTCATCTTTCTTTGCTGAAAATATTTAACTCCCAGAGTCTAGTATTTGTATTTCCTTCTGAAAATCTCATCGACAAACTTGACATATCACTGATTTGTTCTTAATGTTATCAAAAGATAATTATAGCCAATCAATTTCCATTTTTAGAAGCTCTCTTTTGATAACATTATCCAGTTTAAAAAGCCAAGATTTCCATTAAAATGTTCCTTTTTGTTTTTCTTATTGTTGTGGATCCACACAAAGTAATGAAAAACAAAACAGGTATTTGAGATAGAAAAATAACTTATATTAAAGATAAAGATACAAATTTGAATGCAAGTTAGTAAACCCAGGAATAGAATTAGTAAGGAATATGTATATACAAGTCTTTGAAGTAAAGCCGTGCCGGAATGAGTATATCCGTGTAATACTATTCTGGCTGAGTAGAGCTCAGAGCTACTATGACTACTGATGCGGTATTCTCTGTGTAACTTCGGTATCATTCGGTAGCTTACAGTAACCTACGGATCTGTCGCTGTTCTCCTATGGTACTCTCAATGGCAGGAGTATATGTATACTCAAGTCAAGTCCATTATAGAAAAAGGGGAGATCCCACCACACTTATTCTTTTTCTATTTAAAGGTTCTAAATATGCTTCTTCGTAGTTTCTTACAAGAACAATTAAAGAACTTCAATGCACTTGATTTTTACCTTATTCCATATATACACACATAGGTATATATCTATAGAGAGAATTAATGTGCAGATATGTGTCACTTAGCTGAACAGTATTATTTCAGTCATGCTGACTTTAAAGTTTCGTGAAGGAATTAATTGTGATGTCTTCACTCTTTGGGGTTTTTTTTCTCTGCTTCTTTTTTCTGAGCATGATTCACAAACTAGTAATTACCAAATATTTAAACAAGGTGCGTTTAGAAAGGATTGAGTCATTTAATATAAATGAAAACATACATAGCCCATCATAGTTTTATTCAATAAACTTCAATTTGGATGTAACACACTTATTCAAGGAGGCCTTCCTCTTTTGAAAACTGTCGGCTAAATCCACATTTGGGATTACCATCAGTTGCCATGTTATGCTTTCATTAATCTGATCTAAGGCAATCCAGTAACTGGAAATACAACCCTTACCCTCTACCCTCAAAACAACTGGGGTAATACAGTAGACCTTGCTACACATAATGCATTATTAATCAGTATATATAAATAATTGAGCCAAAACACAAGATACATGGCTTGAAGATTGCATTTAAGCATGAAACAGAATCTTGCTGCTTGGTTTTGACCTCTGGGTTCACTTTTATATTTATATTTACAAATGCTCTGTCTCTGATATTGAGCACTTTGACCCATGAAAATATAGCATATCTTATAACTATATTTTTATCATCACACACACACACACACACATATATATATATATATATATATATATATATATACACATACATGTTTTGTTAAATAATATAAACATATTGTGTCTACTTATTTTTATGCTCATTCTTTCTAGTTGTGTAATCAGTTTCATGATGTTAAGATGAAATTTATCAAGGAAGCTGCCATAGTTTTGTTCACCCAAGTACTTTTCATCTTCTCCAAAATCATCCTCATAGGTGAATTATGAAAATGAACTTATTGTAACTTCAATAAAATCTGCATTTTGTTGTAATGGTGGTTTTTAAAAACAGATACGAATGTGCTCTATAATTATTTTAAAATTTTAAATTTGGCTATTGTAACTATGGAATTTTTTACAAAACAAGTGTTTCAATATCAGAAAGCTAACCAGAAATTAGTAGAAATATAAAAAAGATTTTTGGATTTTTTTTGCTATGTAGACTAGTCTACATTTGTTATTTGTGTACATTTATGACTAGTCTGTCTTCATCACTCAACGTATGTAGCAGTGAGTTAACTAAGAAGTTAACGACATACGTTGAGTATATGTTCCATTTTACAATGGCAGAACATTCATATCATGAGCAGGCAAATGTGATTTTTATTTACCACTGCATGAATAGTAATGGACATGAGGCTGCATAGCTGTATCAGATTGTGTTTCCAGATTAAAGGCGGCTGAGTTATCCAACCTCTGCTGTTATGGATCAAGGAAAACTGATACTCACTCATACATCCGCTCACAAAGAACACATTCTACGGGCCGTCAGTTATGATCCCAGTATCAGCACATGGAATGTGGCTCTAACATATTAGATATTTCATAGTACCACATGGAAAGTATTTTAAGAGCAGCTCCTGTATTCATATCATTTGCAACATGTTCAGGGTCTTTTGCCCTCTGATTACTCACAATGGAAAAATTTTTCCTGATGGTTTATTGCACAAACTGCCGATGCATTTTTTGTCCTTCAGTCTTGTTTACAGATCAGGCAACATTTGGAAGGGATGGAATAACAAATTTACACAACCAACATTTGTTGGGGGAGTGGAATCTCCATGGTAGAAGACAGGCTAAATACCAGCATCACTTTAAGGTGTGGACTTGTCCTTGTTTTGGTGTGACAAAACCACTCCCACTGTTTGTAAAAGTATTTTTCCTATATCCTATATATATATATATATATATATATATATATATATATATATAAACTTATTTATAAATGGAACTTTGTCTGTGTGTGTATGTGTCCATTACCTATAGACTCCGAAATGGCTGAACCAATTTTCTTGAAAATTTACACAGTTGTACTATAAGTGTCTGCAAGTGTTCTTAGCTAGGTTTTGTGTCGAGGGACCCCCGATAAATACCGATAATTGAAAAAATCAGGTTATAGAAGGAGTGATTCGATTTTAATCAAATTTGATACACTCATAGACAAAGACATAAGAAACAATATTCAGAAGTTTCAAGGTTGCAGTTCTTACAATAGTGCAGAAAATCAATAATATATATATATATATATATATAAAAGGCAAGATGTTTGTGTGTGTGTGTCTGTTTATCTGCCTGTATGTCTGTATTTTTTCAGCCCTTTTATTTTAGTTTTTGCTTCGGGTTTGGCTCTAAGTAGGTAAAATTGTAGTTCTTAGTCTCAGCCATGTTACCATTTACTCAGAGGACTTATTTAGCCTTCAAAATTTAGTTTACGATGAAAAAACTTATTTGATATCGATACCAGGAAATCAAAATTTGACTTATGTCCATTCATTTTTCTTTCAGTCTACAGTTTCGCTTTAACTGGAAACAACTATTGCTTTTTAGTCTTTTGTGCCAACGTCCAAAGAGTCTGAGCTCCAGGGCCATGGATTAGTTTTAAAGCATTCATTACACCCAAGCAATGCTGTACTATACTGCTAGTATATGTATATAAAGAAAAGAAAGAGAGAGAGAGAGAGAGAGAGGACATGTCCTAAGTTTTTAAACACATCTAAATATAAATCCCAGGAAATAAAAGCTAAAATTCTGAAGTCTTGTCTCATATTCATTTTTTGATCTTAAATCCAAATGTCTTCAGTGAACAACAAATCAAAGTAATTAGCTCTGCTGTCTCAATACTTTTGGAGGGGGGCTGTATATACAAAACACACACACAAACATTTTTTATTTCGTTGACATGTGAGAAGGCAATAAAATTCTGTTGGAAATTTTTCTTTTTTTTTTTGCTGCTTCTGAGGAGTTTGTGTTTGATATTGAATGTCTTTTTTTGAACTGGACTAAATTTCAAATCCAATGAATATTTCTAACTTCAGGATGAGAATCCCCAATCTTCTGGCCTTGGATCCTGATCCAGATTCTCATGCCTTTTTAAAACTTTTCAATTTTAATTCAACATCATCACTTGATAAGAGACAGTTAATGTTGTAACAAAAAAATTGTTTTTGTTGTGATATTATAACAGTAATGTTATAAATTCAGAAATATTATTTAGTCTTCTTTGTATTGAGCACTTTTTGAAGAAAAATTTTATTTTTGGATATGGAATTTTATTTCATTCATAACTACACTATACTTGGATATATATATATATATTTAGTGTATCGAGGCAGAAAATAATTTTCTAAACATATACTGTTAAATATAAGCGACAATGAATGTTTTTGTTACAACATCACTTTTAAATCGGGCCATAACACATTACATTGCATTTGAATACATGGTTCTGTTGTCATTTCACGCTATCACACGGTGTGACGTCATAGAACCGCATTGCAAATTTGCGAACTGTGTTTATTTTTGGTAACTATTGCCGTTGCCTAGCAGAATTTTATGTCAACACAAAATAAAATCGTCAGTGATGGTGGATGTTATTGTGTGACCGTCTTGGTGACCTCTCTGAAAATGGCTTATGTGAGCCGAAAGCTTAGAACCAAATTAATAAAAAATTATCCAAATGTTGGAGAATTTTTGTCTTTATTTTCAACTGAAATTAAAGCGAAAATGTGACGTTTAGAACGGCTCATGATTAAACATAATAGACATTCATTTTCTCTTATATTTAACGGTATATGTTTAGAAAATATATATATATATATATATATATATATATATATATATATATTTCTTTTTCTCTCTTTTTTTTTTCAATTGGAGTTTCAATTGGGGTTTTTTCAACTATTGCCCGGTTCACACTCCACCCACGTTTATTGAATGGGTGAAGTGGCTCATCCCTTGTTTCCTGTTTAGGATGTGATTTCCGGCTTTCTCTTTTCCAATCTTTTACTCTTTTCCATTCTTTTACTCATTTTTTTTCTTTTTTTTTTCAATTGGAGTAGATAGACTAAACTATCGCCCGGTTCACACTCCACCCACGTTTATTGAATGGGTGAAGAGGCTCATCCCTTGTTCCCTGTTTAGGATGTGGTTTCTGGCTTTCTCTTTTCCAATCTTTTTACTCTTACATAGCCCCCTGCACATCAGTGGTGTTACCGCCTTGCTCAGGGTGATATGATTAAAAAAAAAATATATATATATATGCAAAACTATACTCAGATTTCATTCTTTATTATGTTACCATGGCTACAAACATTGAAATGACATTGTTTTGTCATTAGATGTGAAATATGATTGTCTTCATAGACCCCTTTCTACAATATCATCTAATAGCCATGTCTGCTGTATGAACTGCACCTGAACAGGGAATTAGTTTCTACTTGTACGTATAGACAAAATGATACGCACATATATTGAAACTTATATTCAGATGTTTTATATTCCTTTTGGGTAGGATAAAAAAACTGGGAAAAAAATCTCCGCATCAAAAACATAAAGATAAGATTTTTTGAACAATCAGCACAAAGCAAGAAATATTTTTCAGCCAATAAAAATAGGGAAGCCAGACTCCAAAAATAAACCATGTCTGGTTCCAATCTAAAGCTATAAAAAATATAATTCTGATTTTTTTTAACCATTCGACATTGAAATACCAATACGACTGCTGTTCACAAAATACACGATCTTCTTTTTATACACAACAGAACATTTTATGCTTGAATATTTTGCTTCTTGATGAACTTCAACAGAAATATCCATTAAGTTTATCAACAAATGTCTTTCTTTTATTCCATGTGTCAAGCAAACATTTTCTAAACAAATATGGCAAAATCTTTTTCTCTTACAAACATTCCTAGCAAAATGAAATTTATATGCATCCATTTTTTTTCAAATGTAATCAGCTTCATAAACTGTATTTTCTTTTGTATTTCTTCTTTTTCTTCCTTTTCTTCTTCTTCTGATTCTTTTTCTTCTTCTTCCTTTTCTTCTGCTTTTTTTCTTCTTTTTCTTCTTCTGATTCTTTTTTTCTTCTTCTGGTTGTTCTTCTTCCTTTTCTTTTCTTCTTCCTTTTCTTCTTCTGATTCTTTTTCTTCTTTTTCCTTTTCTTCTTCTTCTGCTTCTTTTTTCTTCTTCCTTTTCTTCTGCTTCTGATTCTTTTTCTTCTTCTGATTCTTTTTTCTTCTTCCTTTCCTTCTTCTTCGGATTCTTTTTCTTCTTCTGATTCTTCTTCTTCCTTTTCTTCTTTTCTTCTTCATTTTCTTCTTCTGATTCTTTTTCCTTTTCTTCTTCTTCTGCTTCTTTTTTCTTCTTCCTCTGATTCTTCTGCTTCTTTTTTCTTCTTCCTCTGATTCTTCTGCTTCTTTTTTCCTTCTTCTGATTCTTTTTCTTCTTTTTCTTCTGCTTCTTTTTTCTTCTTCCTTTCCTTCTTCTTCAGATTCTTTTTCATCTTCTGATTCTTCTTTTTCCTTTTCTTTTCTTCTTCCTTTTCTTCTTCTTCTGCTTCTTTTTTCTTCTTCCTTTTCTTCTGCTTCTGATTCTTTTTCTTCTTCTGATTCTTTTTTCTTCTTCCTTTTCTTCTTTTCTTCTTCATTTTCTTCTTCTGATTCTTTTCCTTCTTTTTCCTTTTCTTCTTCTTCTGCTTCTTTTTTCTTTCTTTTCTTCTGCTTCTGATTCTTTTTCTTCTTCTTCTTCCTTTTCTTCTTCTTTCACTTTTCCTTCTTCTTTTTCTTCTTTTTTTCTTCTTCTGCCTCTTCTACTTCTATTACACACATATATACAGTCTTCACCAAAAGTATTGGAATGATAAGGCTATTCTTTGTTTTTGTTGTTCATTGAAAGCCTTTGTTTTTTTTTATAATCACTTCACCCCAAAGTAAGGCAGGACTGCCACTGGTGCACAGGGGATTACAGTGAGAGAAAAAACAAGGTACATGGTATGTCAAAGAAAGGATGAGAGATGGATGGGAATCAAGGAGATAGAAGTTAGCAATTGATGTTGCATTTCAGCTTTTGGAGATTGAAGTTATCAGGGAAGCAAGCAAATGGAAGTGGGTTCCACAAGCAGAAAGAAACCGTTAAAGTAGAAGAGGTGGTTACATTTAACTATTTTGACAATAAAAGGACAGGACCTTAATAACGTCAATAATTTAAAATCAGAAGAGTAGTAAGAGACAAAAGTTCAGAATTTCTGCTTTTATATCCTGGTATTTATATCTAGAACAAAAGTTCAGAATTTCTGCTTTTATATCCTGGTATTTATATCTAGAACAAAAGTTCAGAATTTCTGCTTTTATATCCTGGTATTTATATCTAGAACAAAAGTTCAGAATTTCTGCTTTTATATCCTGGTATTTATATCTAGAACAAAAGTTCAGAATTTCTGCTTTTATATCCTGGTATTTATATCTAGAACAAAAGTTCAGAATTTCTGCTTTTATATCCTGGTATTTATATCTAGAACAAAAGTTCAGAATTTCTGCTTTTATATCCTGGTTTTTATATCTAGAAATGCTAAACAACTTAGAACCTGCCACCCATTTTTCAAGTGAGTAAAACTATTGGAACATATGACTAACAAATGTTTTTTGTTGTTTAGGTGTTGCTTTTAGATTGATTATTTAAACATTATATATACTCTTGGATTTCACCTGTAAAGACTACATTTCTGGTTAAAAAAGATGAACCAACATGAAGATGAAAGAGATGGAGAGAGAGATCTGTCGATGGGAGAAAAGCAAAGCCGTTCTGAAGTTTAGAAAAGAAAGAAATGTGATTATTGCCATTGGACAAACATTGCGCATAGAAATTTGGAATGTTCTGAAAAAGAAAAACAAACTACTGGTGTACTGAGCAACAGACATAGAACAGGTTGAACCGAGGGAAATTGTGAGAGCTGTGAGGGTGAAGGTTTCACAATCCAAAGAAGACTTTGAGAGCAGAAATATTGACGCCATGCCACACGATGCAAACCATTTATCGGCACAATCAATCCAAAGGCCAGATAGGAATTTTAAAGGAAGTACAGAGATAAACAACAAAAGTTCTGAAGAATGCTTTATGGACTGATGAGACCAAGATTAATCTCTACCAAAGTGTTGGAAAGGTCAAAGTGTAGAGAAAGGAAGGCTCTGCTTATGAATCAAAGCATACAAAGCTCATCTATGAAGCATGGTGGAGGCAGTGTCTTGGATTGGGCTAGCATGGCTGCTTGTTCATTCATATTTATTGATGATGTAACTCACTGATGTTTACTGATGATGAAATTAATGATAGTAGCAGCAGAATTCATTCAGAACTCTACAGAAACATTTTGTCTGCTAATTTACAGAGGAAGTCCCCTAAACTAATCAGGAGAAAATATAACATGCAGCAGGACAAATGAAACTAAACATATTTCCAATATCACAAAGATCAGGGGGCAAAAATGAACAGTTTTAGACTTGCCATGTTAACCCTGGTGAAGGACACAGTCCAGAAGCTGAGCAGAGACAGGAAAACTTCATTAGAAACAAATAAAGTTCTGGATTGTTATGTGATGTCAGTTCTTCAATATGGCAGTAAATGTTGGACAATCTCAGCAATAATGAAGGAAAAACTTGAAGCAGCTAAAATGTAGTTCTACAGAAGGATGCTGCGAATCTCATGGATCGAGCATGTGAGCAATGATGAGGTCTTGGAAATGATGGAAACGAAGAGGAAATTAATACTGAGCATCAGGAAGAGACAGCTGAAGTTCCTGGGATATGCAAAAAGGAGGAAGGGCTTGGAGAATCTGATACTCACAGGCCAGATAGTGGGAAAGAGAGACAGGGGAAAGCAGTGTGTAACATATTTGATGGGCCTGAGCAAGTGGATGGTGAAGCGGGGGTTGGTTGGTGTAACAGGAGAAAGCATGATAAGAACCACCAGGGATAGAGAGATGTGGAGAGCCATGATCCCCTACGTCCTGAAAGGACATGGCACATAGAAGAAGAAGGTCTTAGAGTAGTGCCCAAATGTAACCCTTAACCCTCTAGGGCCATTCGTATCATATTTGATACAGTATGAAAACAAGCCTTGAAAGAAATATTTTCCTGAAAAATTTTTTAAGAGAAATATTTTATAAATTTCAAATGAAAGCAGTACTGACTGCTCAGTCAATGAATACCAAATGTTTCCTTATAGGGAAGTACCAAATGTTTCCTTATAGGGAAATACTGTATCAAATATGATACAAATGGCCCTAGAGGGTTAATCTCTACATTTCATCTCCTGAAGAGGAGATTGAAGAGAAAAGAAACCCCACTAAATAAACAAGAACTGAAAGAGACTATCTTAAATGTCTGAAAAAGCATCACAAATGAAGAATGCAACGGTTTGGTGATGTAAATGTTTGCAGGCTTGATACAGTTTATCACAAGCAAGTTTTATACAACCAAATATCAAATGCTATTTGCTTTAAGACTATCTGTTCTTTTACTTTTGCTCAATTAAAAATGTGCTGATCCAATACAAAAATATACCTTAAGCTGTGAAACACATCTGAATATAAATATCAGAAAATAAAAGCTGAAATTCTGAACTCTTGTCTCATATTCATCTTTTGATCTTATGTCCAAATGTCTTCAGTGAACAAGAAATCAAAGTAATTGGCTCTGTTGTCTCAATACTTTTCGAGGGGGACTGTATATACAAACACACACACACACAAACATTTTTGCAAAGCTCTGCTAAAGTACCTCTGGTTCCCAGAAAGAAATCATGGGTTTACACCTACAACTTGAAAAGATGAACTTAATGCCTATGTACCACTAAAACAGCATATAGCATTAGAATTTTTTCCCAAAGCCTTAATAAATAACAATGTAGAGTCAGAATCCAAATAAGAACAAAACATGGAAAAGCTCTCCTAATTCAAGGATATTCTCCACTTTATAAGCAATGTGTGTGCATGTTTAGAGAGTCCTGAAATTCTGCCATCTTATCAATGAGTGCACTTTATTGGGTGAAAGTTACCAAAAGAAGAGCCAGACATCGATGTCGAAAAAAAAAAAAAAAGAAACAGTAAACTGTATTGTCAATTCGACTTCATTTAAAACAGGGACCTAAAAGACACTAACAGTTGCAGAAGAGGCCACACAGTCATGTGTGACCATGATCAAAAGTTGAAGTGGATGTTTTATTCCAGGAAAGACTTGGGAGTCAAAGTTTTCATAACAGTTCAATCCAGCTTTAAGTTCCAGTCATTTTAAATAGGATTAAATTTAGGCTGGCTAGATCCTGAAAATTCAAGACATTTTTTATTGGATGAAAGGGATTTCCAATATGAACCAATAATAATCCCAAAGAGGAAACTAGTGGCAGGGGGGTCTTCGATTGTGACGAGGTGGTGCTATCTAGTTAAAATCAAGATTAGGTTGTTTGTCATAGATAACTCCACCTTGTTAGATTTCAACACTAAAGGAAGATCTGACCTAGCTGCCATTAGCAACGGACACCACCGCAGAAAAGCTTGATCAAGCCGTTAGTAGTGGCATCAAGATGATTGCATCAACACTGATGGCTTTGGCCTGTGATGAAAAAAAGTAGCAGCAGTAGAGACTAACTCTTGACAATTCAAATGCGATAATTTATGGAGTATTTCTTCCATGAGTCTATCTCAGACGGCTACATCTGTATGTTGATGTTCTGTACATGTCTATCTCAACAACTTCCTTGGATTATACCCAAACGAAATTAATGTCTTCCACGACTGACCTCTGATACCTCAGAAAGAGCAAGTGGTCTGACCTTGTAAATTACAAAGAAATAAAAATACTTTTTTACTCATCACAACCACGTTTTATTTTCATTTATTGTTTTGTATCTTCCACTTTTTATTTTTTTTAATGGTAAGGGTTCTGTCGGGATTATCTCACCGACAAATGGGGATGGGAAAGGAAAGACGATTTGAAGGCTTGCAACGAAAATTCTGACATTGCTTACAAGCGAAATCTTTCTTGTAACGGTAACGAAAGTCAAAATGACTGGTAACGCTCAGCACTCTCCTGTGCGTAACAAGTGAGCTTTACAAAAGTTTTGTAAAAAGAACTGAAGTGTATGACAGAATGTAGCACCTTTTAATCTCTCTACGTCTCGTTCAACGTGATTCGATGAGGTCAGAGCGTCTATAAGAATCGTCAGTCCCTTGGACCTGGTTCGATCGGAAGGAAAATTAATATTTTAGACGACGACGACGACGACGCCAGGGACCCCTACTTCCCCTCCAAGACTTCTCCTCGGTGAGTACAATACCTTGTTCTTTCTTCCTCCTCTTTTAGTCACCATAGTTCCGTTACACTCTCCAGAAGAATGATATCTCTGAAGAAGTCTCTTTATTTCTTCTTCTTCTATGTGCCCTGTCCCTTCAGGACGTAGGCGATCATGGATCTCCACGTCTCCCTATCCCTTGTGGCTCTTAGTATGTTTGCTCCTGTTGCTCCTGGCAACCCCCGTTCCGTCATCCACCTGATAAGACCCTGCAAATATGTTATCCGCTGCCTTCCTCTGTCTCTCCTTCCTTCTATCTGTCCAGTCAGTATCAGGTTCTCCAGGCTCTCTTTCCTCATTGCATGTCCCAGGAACTTCAGTTGTCTCTTCATGATGCTCAGCATCAATTTCCTTTTTGTTGCCATTCTTTCTAACACTTCGTCGTTGCTTGTATGCTCAGTCCACGATATCCGTAGCATCCTTCTGTAGAACCACATTTCGGCCGCTTCCAGTTTTGCCCTCATTTTCGATGATATTGTCCAGCATTCACAGCCGTATTGAAGAACTGACATCACGTAGCAGTCTAGCACTCTTTTCTTCGTTTCTATTGAGATTTTCCTGTGTGTTAGTATTTTGCTCATCTTCTGGAACGCGTCCTTTGCCATGCCAATTCGCCTTCGGATCTCCGTGTCGCACTTTCCATCAGTTAAAACGGTGTCAACAAAAAATAGGGTCGCTGAATTGTAGTAATTGTGAAATAATAATAACTCCACTCCCTTGAAATTCGAGTGAACTGAGGAAAAAGACGGAAAGAAATTCGCGAACCTATGTGAAATTTTCTTTGGACCAATGAAAACCTTGCCTTCACAGAGATTAGTCGAGAAGAGAAGGAAGTAAATTCGTAAGCTGATGTGAAATTATTTTGGATCAATGAAAATCTTGTCTAAAAAAATTAGTCGTTGAGCCAAGAAGAAAGAAAAAAAGTCGCGAAGCTATGCGAAATTTATTTTTATATAAAACGAGGAGAAAAATTAAAATTAACAAAGAAGAGTGTCTGGTGTTATGTGAAAGGTTTCGTTTTTGTTCACGCGTCTCTCAAGTGTCAAATAACTCATTAACTATATTATCAGTCTTTTAAGCACCAGCACTTCAAAGAATTTTCTCTTGACAATCCAAGAAAGCTAAGTATTTGAAACTATCTCTCTTCGTCTATTTTTGAAAGTATGCAAACCATATATCCCTTCAGTGAGCAACAAAATCTCTTAACTTTGTTTAAAATATTTTTTTAATTATTTTATGTCAGATGATTGGATCACTTGTATGAACATTTCCTCTCCATGACAATTCATTAAAAACATGGAGTTTAAAATTTTCTGATTTATTTTCATTAAACGAGCTACTGACACAACTTCAGGAGTGTAGATTCGTGAATAGGTTCTTTATCTTCTTTTGTTAAAATTATCTGTGTTTTATCCTCATTATCATTCCCCATTAATCTTCTTGGTGTGAGTAAATCAACTGTTCATTTTAACCTCGAAGCCTCACAGCGCTATAAGACCCAAGACTCTCTCCGATACATGACTGTTGACAACAAGATTGGAGGCTCGGGTTCTGGTCGTTATAGACGATTTAACCAGGGAAATTAGGTCTAACGAAGGTGAGATAACACTAGTCTTGGAAGCGTGAGATAAAACGTTTCATGAATGATAAGGCATATCTCAGGTGATAATTTGAAACTCTCTCTGGTCTAGCAACTTGTCTGATTCATTCGCCACGCTCCAATCGTTGAGGTTATGTAGAAGAAAAGGTCCGTTGAAACAGGCCTTCTTTTGCACCAAAGGCTTGCGCTCGTCGTTCAAGTTCACTGAACATGATATAGCTTGCATGTTTCATTAAAAAGATTTTCTGTCTTAAAAGCCAATGGCGAATGTAGCACCGTGACTACGCTAATGGATAAAAGGAAACACTATGTGCTTTTTTTAATCATTTCACCCCAAACAAGGCGAAACCGCTACTAGTGTGCAGCGCAGTGAGTTAGAGTGAGAAAAAGACTAGGTACACAGGGTATTGAGAAAAGGATAAAATATGAACGAGATTCAAGAAGATAGAAGATGGCAATTGACGTTGCATTTAAATTTTTGGAGATCATAGTTGTCAGAGAAGCAAGTAAACGACAGAGAATTCCACAGGTGGGAAGTGCGAGAAAAGACACTGTTGGAGTAGAAGCAGCGGCTACATTTGACTATTTTAAAGAGTTCGGATCTAGATGTCAACCTAGTAGCATGATTATGTGGTCGGGGAACGAGGGAAAAACGCTTTCCAGAGCAGTTGACATGAAAACATTTGTAGAAAAGACTGAGAGAAGTCACGTCACGTCGGTGAGAAAGTGAGTGAAGTCGAGATACCAAATCAGGATCGATTACATTGCAGATTCTTCTTTGGATTTTGTCGGGAACCTCGAGATGAACAGCAGGACCCGACCAGATATCCAAGGCAAGGACGAATGGTAGATTTATAAATGTGCAAGATGGATTCTGATGAAAACAGCTTTCTGGCCTGACACCGTGACCCAGATTTCCTAGCAGTAGGTGCACCTATAGATTCAATGTAGTCGTTCTACCTCAGGTCGATTGAAAAAGTGAGCCCAAGAAATCACAAGAGACTAGCATCCGCCATACTGATAATTAGTACGCTCATGCCTTCTTCAGGTGCAAGGAATTTCGAACCGAACAATTTATTACAATCACTGGGGTATATGAACTCCATTACTTGCTTAGTAGTGCCTCTTTTGGTAGTCATGAGTTATCTCCCTCTAACCCTGTAAGTTACTTGTTCACCACTGCTGTAGCCTGGTATTGACACATCACTTTGAGTCAAGTCACAGGAACTGAACAGCGTCTATATCCACTGGGCCATGTGTCCTTAAGAAAAAGAACAAATAAATTTTTGGAACTTACTTGTTCAGTCACTTTTTTTTTCATTGGTGAACAAGTAACATACAGGGTTAGAGAGAGATAACTCATGACTACCAGAAGTGGCATTTCTACAAAAGGAATGGAGTTCAGATACCCTAGTGATTGTAATGAAGGGCTCGGTTCGAAATTCCTAGCACCTGAAGAAGGCCGGAGCGCACAACGTTGAAACGTCGTACAAATGGCAAAAGAGATGAGCACAATAGTCCGAATAATGTAAATACTGCAAATACTACATCATCTCAGAAATATAGACAAATAGAATGACCTATTAAACGTCATACAAATGGCAACAAAGATAAGGACAATAGTTCGAATAATGTAAATACTGTAAATACTACCACATCTCAGAAATATAGACAAATAGAATGATCTATTATTAAACGTCATAAAAATAGCAACAAAGGTGAGGACAATAGTCCGAATAATGTAAATATTGTAAAATGCTACCTCATCTCAGAAATATAGACAAATACGAGAGCAATTATGTTTTGGTGGCATTAAAATTTACAAGCCATTTTCTACCTCAGTTAACCAGAGGTCCTTTTAAAGAGCAACAGCCAGGTTTACTTTGCAACCTCAGCTACTGTGATTTCTTGCCATTCGTAATACAAACAACACAAAGGCGTGTCTTTTTTTGTCTCTAGCAGATGGCCGTTTTTTAGTAAGCTCTTTTAATACGCTACAATCGCGAAACGTTCACCAATCTTTCTTAAATTTCGTCTATTGTTTCTCACCACACTGATATTCACCTAAAAAACTTATCTACGATCTCGTTAGACGAGAGAAATACTCCTGCAACGTGAGATTAAAATTGATATCTTTTAATCTTTAGTTTTTCACATCATTTTCAACAGGTTAACTTACACTATACAACAATATTAGGTTCTATTTGGGTGAGGGTCACGTACGAACAATGTTTTCAAATATTTGTCATTTCTATTGAAAATTAACAATTATTTATTATACATTATTATTGGTTATTCATAGGCCCGCCGCCAAATGGAGGCCTGTCCCCTCAGAAAATGTCCCCTCAGAAAATCTCTTCTCGCTCCTCGAGAAAAAGATGTGAACCAATTTCAGCGTGCAAATTCTTACTCACAAAACCCTGACTTTAAAGTATTTACCTCAAAACAATTTGGCGACTCTTAATGTCAGTCAGTTAAGTGCCATATGCCATACGTGATACACGCTTTGGGCGATCATGTCTCTTTCGAGACATGACTGACTGATTATCCCGCAGTAGGTTGCCATTGTTTTCTGCGGTAGACTAGAAAGAACTCAATCTGTCCTATTATTTAACCCATGACTGGAAGGAAGAGACGGATTAATACCTTTCCCCAAGGGTATTTGTGCGTAAGAGAACGTGTGGTGATACCGACCGAGAATAATTAGTTTCTCTGTTTAGTTTTCTCCCTTGATGATTGACTTAATCAAGGGAGAAACTAATCAGCTCGTCTCCGCCGGTCTGTCTGTCCAACGATGCTTTGTTGTCTCGGCTTTGTATATATGCCTTTTGGATCAAACAGCTTGTTTTGGAATTTCCTACTTGAATTTGATTCTGGGCTTCCCATTGGCTGGTAAATCAAATTCGCGTAGGCTAGCGAAATGGTAATTTGATATTTGATTAATTTTTATTTTTCAACCGGAACATCTGCGCGAATCTACCTGCGCAGAGATGATTTTTATTCATTCGCTTTCTGGTCGGCATAGAGCCAACATCCGGTTCATCACTTTTGCTCGGTCGGTATCACCACAAATGCAAGGAATTCAACTGGAATTCGAACTCGGCTCCTCGATTTGTCGTTTCGAGTCGATATCCACTGCACCACAACGCATATCCGTATTTTTAATGTAAATGTTCCAAATGTATAACTTAATCATATTTAATTCATTATTTCCTATTTTTGTTAATTTAAAAACTTATTAAATTACTTAATGGCCTTTGTAGCTTTTGATGCAAGGAACAATTATTTTCCTTTTTTTAAAAGTATTAATGAAACGATTTTTGTGTTGCCCAGTTGTCCTTGAATTTTGCCTTGAACCACTGACAAGCAGTTTTGCGCAATCTTTGAACTTTGACACACGATTCGTATTCATATTATGGCATTTCTAACGGGATCTTTCATTGGTGAAATGAATAAAAATGTAGCCAATCAAGTACCAGTTTGGAAAGCCGACTTTTCACTACTCTCGAGCAAAAGCAGCAGCAGCAACATTTTCAGGCGGGAAATACAAACGTCATTCAACAAGATGGCGAATGTACATGGTGCCAAAAAAAAAAAAAAAAAAAAAAAAAAACTAAAACTAAATAAAACAAACCAAAGACTGAAGTTAATGACGGGATAGTGAAGACCATTTTTTTCTTGTACCATATTTAATGTAACAAATTCAACGTATTGGATTCCATTCTCCGAGCCTTCTAAAAGTGAATGAAGTCTTCCATTTTACAATCGTTAAAAAAGGTTAACAACTATCACTGCATGTAGAAAATGTTCTTGTAATTTTGATATTTTGGAACCAACGAGACACACCAAATTGGTAAGTGAAGCCACTTGTCTATTGCATTCGTTTTTATAAATCCTAGTGCCTCTCGATATTTCAATAAAAATGCTTCGTCTTACTCTTATTCATTAAGAAAATATTTCAGTTGTCGATATTTTGATTTAGTTCACCAGAAGAGACAGTTCATCATATTGACTTGGATCATCGAAAATGATTATAGAAACCATGGACGGATGATAAAAAAAGGTTAAAGTTTTAAAAAAAATCTCCTGTAGTTTAAAGACAACTGTTAACTGTTTATACATTAAAAATAAGCATTTGGTTTACTACTTATCATAATTATGACTTTTTTACTATGACACCAGTCTCCATTTTTAGAGGTAGAAGAAAGCGGTCAAAGATTTTAAAACAAAATAAGTCATTTGTGTCGATTTGCTAATATGAGGAAATGTCTTGGAATATAGAGAACTACTTGAAGAACATAAAAGAATAGTCGGGGATGGTAATTTGATTATTATTATTTTGAAAGCAGATCGCCAAATATAGTAATTTCGAATCCCCTAAAAATTAAATTTCCCAAAAATCGTTGGTAAACAAGTTAGAAATTCTAACTCGTACCCCCGCACACATATCAGAAAACTTGAGGTCGGGGGTTGTACTCTTAAGAATTTGAATCTCTGCACTTTCCATACATTCGTAATTATTATCCAGTGAACGTTTCTTCAAACTGTAATGGCGCCTTCATAATGGTTATACATATTTTTCTCACCAGTAGCATAAGTTATGCTACTAGTGGGAAAATATATATATATATATATATATATATATACACCGTACTACAATGCTAGTTCATTTTATTTACAGAGGAAGGTGATAAAAATAAGCATACAAGTAAATAACAAATGAATATTAAATAATATGAAAAACATATGCACATACATAGTTTTAAGTTCAAAAATATAATTATGATTCAAATAGAAATACATGTACCTCAACTAGTTTGCAATCAGCACCTCAAGATTGCATAGCGGATGAAACTTAAAATAAAAATTTCAAGAAAATTTTTTTAAGCAAATACTCTGGTGTATTTCAAACAAATTATATTGATTGAAATCTAAATTTTTTCTTTTTTAATCTTTCAATTTTTCGGCCATGTTTCAGCAATTGGCACATTTATTCTAATTGTCAACATGAATTTAGATCAGGAAGGTCTTGTATAACTCGTTGAAGTAATGGATGACTTTACAAAATTATTAGATGAGAAAGAAGCATTTGATGTTATATACCTTGATTTTAGCAAGGCTTTCGATTCAGTACCGCACGAAAGATTATTACTCAAAATGCAGTCTTATAGTATATCTGAACAAACCTTGAAATGGACAAGAAACAAGTTCTATTGGTAGAACTCAAAGGGTTAAAATAAATTCTAAACAGTCTGAAGTATTAAGTGGAATCCCACAAGGTAGTATACTGGGACCCTATCCTTTTCACAATATTTATAAATGATTTGCCAGAAGTGGTAAAAAGTGTGTGTAAAATATTTGCAGACGATACAAAAATATATAATACAACAAAAAACCAACAGGTGATTCAAAATGATATTGATAATCTTATAAGCTGGTCCGAAAAATGGAATTTGTATTTTAATGCAAGCAAATGTAAAGTTATGCATATAGGGTTAAAGAATCCAAATTTCAGCTCCAGTATAACTCATGGAACAAATACACATCAGATACTTGTACTGAAGAGAAAGACCTTGGTGTCATTTTTGACACAAAATTACATTTTGATATGCATATAAATAAGGCCATAAATAAAGCAAACAAAATGCTAGGTTTAATTAAACGGTGCTTTTCTGGGTTAAACTGTCCAACTTTATCAAAATTGTACAAGAGCTTAGACCCTATCTGGAGTCCTCTTCTAAAAAGACAGTCAGTAGCAATTGAAAGAGTTCAAAGAAGAGCAACAAGATTGTTGACGTCGTTAAAATTTATTAAATATGAGGATAGGTTAGGAAAATTGAAATTACCATCATTGAAATATAGAAGACTGAGTTGGGGACTTGATAAATGTTTTCAAGATATTCCATTCTATTGACTACACTAATAAGAATTTATTCACTATGTCTGACTATTCTAGAACACGTAACAACGAATTAAAAATAATAACCCAGCACAGTAGAACTAATATTAGACAAAACTTTTTTTGAGTCACAAAGTATTGGAATGCACTACCATCACACATAAAATTGGCAAAAACTCTTACGAAATTTAAAAGCCTTATTGAAAAGGATAAGACACTATTAAAATTAAAATATGTGTTTGATTAGAGATGGAAATAATTTTCTCTCCATCTCGGCCATGCCACAACGCTAAAAGAGGGGAGAGGGGATTTAAGAAGGGACACACGAGAGGCCGCGAGGCCTAAAAGTCCTAACCTACCTAACCCTAACCCTAACCTTTATAAACAAAAGTTAATTCTTGGTTTTAAAAATCTTGCAAAAATATATATCTGTGATGTATTATTTTTGGAAAATTAGTTCATTTACTGTTAAATTAGTCTTTTTTTTTTTTTACTGTAAGGGGAAGAAACCCTGAAACACATGACCTTTCAATGTACACATAGAAATTTCCAAACGAAAAAACTTCAGACACAAAAAAATATTAAAAATATTGGAAAAAATATGAAGGATAAACGACTTGCGTTAAACATTTCAAGTTTTGATTAGTATATATAATTTTCACTTAATAAGTTCATAAACTAACAACAAATCTTTCAAGTATTTTAAAAATATTTTGAAACATTATAAATTATCATAATTAAAAAAAAAATAAAAACAATTTTTTTAAAATTTAATTATTAATAGAATTTTTTCAGACTATAATGTCCTTAATATATATTTATTAAAACAAATCTTATCAAATTAAATAATGTCAGTTTTATTGCATTTTTTATTTTACTTTTGTGAAAAGATCTTCGGGAATAAAGGCAAAATGTTTCAAAAAATAATAGATGATCCACATTTCCCAATGAGTCCTGCCTTTAACTAAAACTAATTTTCTCAACAAAATTTAATTTCTTAATTTCATGAATTTACGTGGAGTGGGTAACAAATGTGAAAAAATATTTTCACCGAGATTTTTTAAAAAATAATAATTTCAAAAATAATTTCATTCATTTGTGAATAAGTCTTGAAAAATTTATCAAAATACGCCAATTTGATTTTTGCAAGAATTTTCAAATTAATGTGTTTGTCGCCGTAGAGAAAACCGGGTTATGTAATGTTACGTTTTCATTGCAAAAAAAACAAAAAAACTCTCGTAACGATTTGGTTTCCCGCTAACTAATATCAAAACAAGATTTTTACCCAAATTTTGAACGTGCTAGAAGGGATTAAAATTTTTTAAGCAATTAAAAATACTTCGATCTTTCTTCTTAATAATAAATATTTTGATGGAAAACGTTCGTTTTTAAGTTTGACGCCTTTTTTATTCATACTATGCTTTTTTCTTTTTTTTTTTTTTTTTTTTTTTTTAGCAATTTAGTGGGGGGTACCTATTTAGTATATCCTTTTAAGGCACGACTGGGAGTTTTATACGCAATCATCAATTATATTGCAATTATAAACTGACCGTTTTTCGGTTTGAATTTTTATTTTAGGTAGCTTAAGATCTGGAACGACTTTTTTCATTTATTAAATATATAATTTAATTCGGTTTATCAAAAAACAAAAAGGGAATAGAAGACTGAAATCGTGGGAGTTAAAAAAAATAAAAGGGTTATATATATATATATATATATATATAAGAGGCCGGTTTGTAATCGTAGTTTGAGAGGAGGTCATTATATTTGTGACGAAGATGTCGGAAAAAATAATTAATAGAAAAATATTATAAATTACGCGTGCATACACACGTGTGTAGTGTGTTTTTTTATGTGTATGCATATATATATATATATATATATATATATATAAAAATTCATCGATCTTTTTTTTATTCGACCTCAACAGAATGCAGAAAGCAATGGACAGCCGTTTCGTCCTATATTTGAAACTTATCAGCAGTGTGCATCCACTACCAGGAATTGAAACTCAGACAGTTGTGTTATTAAACGAACGTCGTACCAACTGTACCACGGTCCCCGGTAACGAATTAATCTCGATATAGCGTCGCTCATTCACATATTCCGTGGTGGAATGTGTGTGTGTGTGTGAAAAGTGTATGTATATAAATATCAATATATATATATATGCAATTTGTTATATATATTATATTATTTATATATAATTATATATTATATATGCTTGGTACTTATTTGAAAGCGCTCAAAATCAGTGATAGAGCGAACATATTCCTATAGATAGGTGTGAGTTTGTAACCGTGGATTTCATGCTCTTGCAATCGTCAGACACTTTGTCTGAAGAGTGTGAAACAGGATTGTCAGGATTACAAACTTACACCAAATATATATATATAATACACACACACACACGAGATGAGTATATCGACGGAGATTCGGACAAGATGGTGATATAAACAAGCGTATAGCCGCAAGAAGACTTATGACAGAGGCAGATGTGAATTTATCTCGTTTATTGGATAAATACAAACGAGTGATTTTCGAATTTGGTTGTTCTTAATTCTTAGCCGCTTGGCGTCAGATGTTAGTATGAATTTGTTTCAGGCTGGCCATCTGTAATTGTATGTAATGTTCACGGGGATACGTGTAGTTACCAAAGTGGTTGTTCTCAGAAAGAAAGAGGCGGAAGGTTGAGAGAAGAGGAAAGGGAACAAGTGTGTTGCTCGGAGAGTGAGTTGGGTAGTCGGTAGCTCTGTGATATTCTCTCTTTCCTTTCGTAGTTGTAATCGTAACGTTGACAGGTTGTTTTTTCTTCCTTGCAGCCTGTAAGCCCTTCTGACGAATTTAACTTTCTCGGCGATTTATAAAGCGAAACGAACTTTTACTTCGCGTTAGATTTCTTTTTGTTTTAGAGTATGTTTTCCAGGGTTCTCATTCACTGATTAATCACATATATGTGTGAGAAAAGAATAAATTTGTGGTGTTGGTGATCGGGGTGTGCAGACGTAGGCAAGAACATGACATGTCCGTTTACAGACCAATCAAGCAACAGTGGGACTCAGAGCCGGTTTTAATGGGTTTCTGAGACGGAATGTAAAAATACAGTTCGAAGCCAAAATTGTACGTGTGCTAAGCAGATTTGAGTGTTTTCAGTAAATGTCTGTAAATCAGGAGATATGACATTCGGCTTTATAATAATGATAGAAAAAAAGAACAAATAAGAAAGTGATTTCAATAGGTTTTATTTATATTAAAGCTTCTTCAAAGTGCGAGAGAAAAAGGGAAAAACAAAAAGACAATATTGGTATATTATGATTTAGGATTAGTTCTTATTGGTCATATATATGCACTTGTATTATTTTGTTTATATATATATATATGTAAACGTGATTTTATATAGTTATACTCGCCTCGAAAACTTTCAAATGAAAGAAAAAATGGTTTTAAAAAAAGAAAAAAAAAGAGCTTAGGACATGAAAGTCTGTCAAGTGTTCGAACAGAAATCAGCATGAAGCCCAATGAAAAAAAAAAAACACTCTGACAATCCATTTAGGAGAAACCTAGGTAGGTTCAATTATATATATCTATATCTATATGACACATCCGTTTTGCTGTATTACAGCTCATCAGTACGTCTTTGACTCCGTTCACTTCCTAACCCAGGATTGAAACCCGACCGAATCGGTGTCAGTCGGCAATTCTATCCCTAGGCCATGAGCGTCCGGTAGAAGATGGCAGGCTTTTTAGTGTGTATAAGCACGCCCAATAGCTAGGGTGCTCCAATTCATTATCGAATGAGCAATGCGTATATATATATATATATATATAAAAATTCATTGGTCATATATATGCACTTTGTATTATTTTGGATGCTAAAGTGTACAATAATGTGTCTATTCAAAGGCATTATTTGAAAATTGGAAAAATATGAGAAAGTAATATAATGTCTGATTTTTTTATGATCAAACTTGTTTGGATGAAAACTTACTGCCTTACACAGACAAAATTTACTTTAAGATTTAATTACAGTGTTTCATTTATTACTCTAATATAAATAGAAAAAAATGAAAATTATTTTAATAAAATAAATCACCCACACAATACTTAATTGTTGTTCTTTATACAATATAACTAAGTTTACACAATTATTTAATCCTAATTCTGACCTAAACATTCCAGCCCCTTTACTCTTGAGATAGTAGTTAAAAAAAATCTATTGTTCAATTAAAAAACCTAAAATCCAACTTCCTATTAAAAATTGTCTACCTATTTAAAAAATCTAAAGTCCCACTATGTATCTTACCCAGACAAAATTAAAAAGTGATATGTCTAGATCCAAGCCATCCTGCCCTTTTCATAAACCCAAATCTCCATGGATATATAATTCTCAATTTTAATTGAACAATATTGACACACCTAAAGCAGTTCATCCAACTACGACTCCCTAATTTTCTAAATAACCATGAATTCATCTTATATTTTCATAATAAATCATTTTCACCATTTATTTTAACATATCACCTGAAGAGGAACAGTTTTGTTCTGAAACATGAAATTTTGTGTGTAGTGATATCATACTTTTATAAACCATTGTAATAAAAAATTGAAATTATATACAATGTATAATATTAGGCACATCCAAAGAAAAGGAATGCCCAAGGTTTCTTTTTAAGAAAAAGGAATTCTTTCGTCTTAAATCGTTTTCAGTTTAAATTTTAAGTTAATAAATTAAACATCATACTTCCAATAATGTTGCATTTCAAAAATTGATAGGATTTTTTTATCATTAAAAACACAAAAATCGACCATATTGAAAAATCTGTCAACACAAAACAGTGCCAATGGGGCGGTGGCCCCATGTGGCACTTCTGATGAAGTACATAAGTTTTCATTTTATTTAGCAAATACACCTAAAATTATTAAAGATAAATAGAATAATTTTAGTTTTCAAATGTTTATATTTGGCTGCTGGAAATTTGGCCAAACTCGAAGAAAATGTTAGGGTTCAAATGATGCCAGTGTGTTTTTAAAAAATGTCTCCAAAAAGTTCTGTCTGGCAGTGGAGAAGGACCCCACTTTCACACAGTGATCAATTTGGGCTGGTCATTGAGTAGACTACACCCAAAAGAAAATAAACACAGTATACTGTTGTGATTTTGTGTGGGGTGAAGGAAGGGGTGCCAGCAGACCTTTGCACACCACTGACACAAAGTAGTTGTCTTTTTCCCAAAATCTTTCAAAAATAAATTATACTTTTCTGAAACTTATGGAAAAAAAAAAACAAAGTTTGTTTATTTATTTATTTATTTTTTTTAGTTTTTTCAGAAATCGTGAAAGTCGAGTTCAAACTCCAGTTGAATTGCTTGCAAATACAATTGGAAAAAGTATTAACCCATCTCTCTCCTCCAGTTATGGGTTAAATAACAGGACAGATTAGATTCTATAGTTTTGGCTGGCGAGTAATCTGTTGAAATTATCAATAACTGTCAGTCAGTTAAAGGTTATCTCTCTTTCTCTTTTAAAATTTCTGTAGGGATTTTCTCCCTTTACCTAACTCTTCCCTCTTCTTCCAATGTAAATAAAGGCTCGCTTTGTGCGTGCGTCTGTCCGCTCTAAAACAAATGTCTCTGTCATTATTTTTACGACAATAAGTATGCAACACAGTTGAAGCTCCTTTATACGAGGTATGTGAAGCTATGTTTCATTTTAATAATTACCTAACAAAGGTTATGGGCCCAGTCTACGTCAACGTCTTGGAGATATTTGTCCATGTCCACGTGTGAACTTTTTTTGTTTTATCCCATTCGGCCATCTTGAATTTTTTTGTTTGTATTGAAAGTTTTTGTGTTGCTTGTATAAAGTACAATGGCAATGGAAACAAAACTTAGTAACCTGGTACCACTAAATGGTACAAATTATAATACTTGGAAGGTTCAGTGTAAAATGGCTTTAATTAGGGATGGTTTATGGAACATTGTTAACGAAACGGAGATAGTTCCTGATAAACGAACAGATTCTGCATCACACGTAAAATATTTATCAAGAAGGGACCGTGCATTAGCGACGATTGTACTGTCGGTGGAAACTTCACTGCTATATTTAATTGGAGACCCTGACGACCCCGCAGTAGTGTGGAAAAAATTAGCTGACCAATTTCAAAAGAAAACTTGGGCAAATAAATTAGCGTTGAGGAGAAAATTATATTCTCTTAAACTAAAAGACGGCGATTCTGTTCATGAACACATTAAAACTATGATGAACATATTTGATGAATTAGCAGTCATTGGCGATCCTATTGACGAGGAAGATAGAGTTGTTCATCTTCTGGCTACACTTCCAGACTCTTATAATATGTTGGTGACGGCACTCGAAGCAAGTCAGGATGTTCCTAAATGGGTGTTAATGACTGAGCGATTGCTGCATGAAGAAACCAAGATCAAAGAGAAGGAAATAAATGGTGCTGAATTGAAAGCCATGGCATCAAAACATCATGTCAACAAAAGGGGACCCAAATGTTATTACTGTGGAAAAAACGGACACATTAAACGTGACTGTCGTTTACTTGATACAAAAGAGAATGTTAAGTCGAACCATCCGAAAAGGAAAGTTTTCTTCACTAAGAAAATAAAGGATGACTCAAGTGATTCTAGTGATGACATTGTTGGACTTCTCACACATAATGCGTTGTTGTCAAATAATAATAAGAGTAACTGGATTGTTGATTCTGGAGCTACATGTCATATGTGTTACGATGTTGAGAAATTTATTAATTTCAGAAAGTTGGATGTAGCAGAGGAAATAACCCTTGGCGATGGATTTTCAGTTGAGGCATTAGGTATAGGTACAATAGAACTTAAAGTGAGTTTACCAAATGGCAAATACCAAAAATGCAGGCTTTATGAAACTCTATATGTTCCTAAATTGTCTTATAATTTATTAAGTGTGTCTAGAGCCACTAAATCTGGAAAGACATGCCTATTTACTGAATCAAGTTGTCAAATTCTGGATGACAAGCAGAAAGTGGTGGCAACAGGTTCAAAAATTGGTAACATATACTATTTAAACTGCAGTGAAGTATATGGAGAAGCCCATTCAGCAAACTCCTGCCTAAGTAGTAACACAAAGGAGGTGATTTGGCATAGACGTTTTGGCCACCTTGGAGAAAAGAATTTACAGAAACTAGTAAAAGATGAACTAGTAACTGGCCTTGACTATGATGTAACCAAGGATATCAACTTATGTGAGCCATGTTTGGATGGAAAACATCATCGTTCCTCATTTCCAAAATCTGGTGGAAAGCGAGCTACTCAACGTCTCGGAATTGTGCATAGTGATGTTTGTGGAAGGATAGAGGCAAAATCGCTTGGTGGAGCAGAATATTTTGTAACATTTATTGATGATAAATCAAGATTTGTATGGATATACGTGCTCAAACACAAGAGAGATGTTTTTAAAAAGTTCGTGAAATGGAAAACCATGGTGGAAAATTTCACAGGACACAATATTAAGACCCTACGCACTGATAATGGTGGGGAGTACACTTCAAGAGAATTTGAAGATTACTTAAAAAAGGAAGGCATTCGACATGAATATACTGTTCCTAAAACCCCAGAGCAAAATGGAGTAGCTGAAAGAATGAATCGAACATTAGTAGAAACAGTGCAGGCAATGTTGTCAGATGCAAAACTGCCTAAGAAATTTTGGGCAGAAGCTTTATCCACAGCTTCATATATTCGAAACCGGAGCCCAACAAATTCTGTGAAAGGTATGACACCCTATGAAGTATTGAAGGGGCATAAACCCAATGTAAAACATTTACGCATCTTTGGGTGTGATGCTTTTGTCCATGTACCAAAGGATGAAATGTTTAAAATGGATTCTAAGTCCAAGAAAAGCATATTTCTTGGTTATGGCATTAGTGTAAAGGGTTATAGACTTTGACACCAGAAAGTCTAGAGTATTTCATAGCAGGGATGTGATCTTCAATGAATCAGGCTCCATAACTGACCAAGAGGAAAAAGAAGTAGTGAAGCCACCTCCAGTTGAAATCGAATACCAGGAGAGCTCCGAGGATAATGACAACTTGCAGGAGGGACCGGGACTCCGAAGATCACCAAGGACTAAGAAGGCTCCAGACCAGTACGGTGAATGGGTTTACATGGCCCATAATTTAAGTGATCCACTGATAATGGAAGAAGCACTCTCCAGTCCTGAGAGGAATGAGTGGATGAAAGCAATGGAAGGTGAAATTTCTTCCTTGCATACTAACAAAGTATGGGATCTCACCGAGTTGCCGAGTGAACGAAAAGCTATTGGTAGCAAATGGGTTTTTAAACGCAAGTACGATGCTGACGGAAAAATGGAACAGTATAAAGCTCGACTGGTAGCCCAAGGTTTTATTCAGAAGCAAGGTATTGATTATGACGAGACCTTTTGCCCAGTTGTGAGATTTGAATCAGTGCGAACTGTTGTTGCGTTAGCAGCACAGAATGACCTGAAGCTACATCAGTTGGACATCACCACTGCATTCTTAAATGGTGAGCTAAAGGAGGAGATCTACATGAAGCAGCCAGAGGGATTTGTAGTTGAAGGCAAGGAACATCTTGTCTGCAAACTGCAGCGAAGCATTTATGGCTTAAAGCAGTCACCAAAATGTTGGAATGAAGTGCTTGATTGTCAACTAAAAAAGATGAACTTCAAGCAGTTGGAGAACGATCCCTGTATTTACATACAATCCTCTGGAGGAGAAATATTCATCACTGCGGTTTATGTTGATGATATAATTGTGGGAAGCAAATCCCAGAATCAAATTCAAGATTTTGTAAAGAATATTTCAAAATTTTTCAAAATCAAGGTTTTGGGAAAACTAAAACACTTTTTAGGTGTTAAAGTTGTTTATCCCGAACCAGGGAAAATATGGATTGGACAACCTGCATATACAGCAGAAGTTTTAAGAAAATTTCAAATGGAAAACTCCAAACCGGTATCAACCCCAATTGATGTTGGAGTAAAATTAACAAAGGCAACTGAAGTGAGCAAGCTGGTCAACAAAGAGTTGTACCAATCAGCCGTTGGAAGCTTACTGTATCTGTCAACAAGGACACGACCTGACATTGCATATGCTGTTGGCAATGTTGCAAGATTCTGCTCTCAGCCTACAATGGAACACTGGAAGTGCGTTAAACATATTTTCCGTTATCTAAATGGTACTCAAGGGTATGGTCTATTGTATGACAAGGAAAAACCTCTAACCTCCTGGGATATTCAGATGCAGACTGGGCTGGTAATTTAGATGATCGCAGATCGACATCTGGTTACTTGTTTAAATTAAGTGGAGCAGCTGTCAGCTGGAGAAGCAAAAGACAAACCTGTGTTGCATTATCAACAGCTGAAGCTGAATACATGGCATTGGCAAGTGCGGCACAAGAGGCTGTTTGGATGCAGCGCCTTCAGGCTGCCTTATCAGGATCACCAGTTTCCCCAACACTGATCTACGAAGACAACCAGTCAACAATGTGTATGGCAAAGAACCCACAGCATCATGGAAGGGCCAAACATGTTGACATTAAGTTCCACTATATCCGAGAACAGGCGGAAAAGAAGACAGTCAAGTTGGAGTACTGTCCGAGCAAAGAAATGGTAGCGGATATTCTAACAAAAGGACTTGTGAGCTCACAGTTTGTGAAGCTCAGGGACCTGTTAGGTCTTGAAGAACTGATTATTTAGACTGTCAGCAATTGAGGAGGAGTGTTGAAATTATCAATAATTGTCAGTCAGTTAAAGGTTATCTCTCTTTCTCTTTTAAAATTTCTGTAGGGATTCTCTCCCTTTACCTAACTCTTCCCTCTTCTTCCAATGTAAATAAAGGCTCGCTTTGTGCGTGCGTCTGTCCGCTCTAAAACAAATGTCTCTGTCATTATTTTTACGACAATAAGTATGCAACACAGTTGAAGCTCCTTTATACGAGGTATGTGAAGCTATGTTTCATTTTTAATAATTGCCTAACATAATCTACCGCAGAAAGTAATGGCAAACTACTGCAGGATAATCAGATGCACAGTCTTTTGAGACATGACAGCTCAAGAGTGTATCATTTATGGCACTTAACTAACTGATTGAATCTTTAAAATTTAAGAAAATATTCTAAGGAATTTAATATTTTATTGAATTTTACTTACTTTGGCTTTATATTCTAACTTAAGGAAATGCTAGGAAACTACCAGTGTTACTGCTCTTTTTGACGTCTTGTTTAGACATCCATATTTATACAAGTTGGCACATTTCTATACATAAAATGGAAGAAAGTGTTACACATAACTTCACATCCCAGTTTGATGAGGACTGTCCTTGTCAGTAAATGTCTATGGGTGTCAACCACAGAAAAAACATTTTATTGATTGATTTTATTTTAATCACTTCACCCCAAGCAAGGCCAGATCACTACCAGTGCTCAAGGGGTTACTGTGAGTGAAAAGACTGGATACAGGGGTATTGAAGAAAGAATAAAAAATGAATAGGATACAAGAAGATTCATGGTAGTTGATGTTGCATTGGCGTTTTTGGAGATTGTAGTTATAAGGAAAGCAAGTATACGGAAGGGAGTTCAACAGGCAGGAAGCGCAAGTAAAGAAACTGTTCGAATAGAAGAGATGGTTACATTTAACTATTTCAACAATAAAACTAAGATTATAATAAACACAAGAGCCAAGAGCCACTCATGGTAGTGGGTTACTGTATGGAGTTGGATGAGCTTAAGAAAGGAGAAGCAGTGAAGTTCCTAAGATTATGCAGTAAAGATAATGGTTAACCCAAAAGGTCAAGCTTGTTTTGACTAGGAAAACAATGCTGGTAGTCCGTTCTGCAAAGCTGCAATTCTTGGGAAGAATTGCTGTCCAAGTAGAACCTCTTTCTTACTAATAGGAATCAGAATGATTCATCCTTGTGTACCTGGGATGGCATCTCTTAAGTTGCAAAGGTTAGGGCTAGTGGGACTAAAGAATCTAGCCCATCAGAATACATACTTTGGGAATGGCAGTAGTTGCAAGAAACTTGCAGTGTTTCATCTCTGTGTGTGTGGGGGGGGGAGAGATATTACTCAAATTCTGTATTTACCCCACTTGCACACACTTGATAGGACATGACATTTGGTCAGTAGTCTCATGTATAATCCCATTTTAGACAAGGACACAAATTATCCAGTTATCCATAACCACCAAGAATTCTCACTTTTTGAAGGTTCTGCAAAAAAGTTGTAAATCCCAACACCAGGCTTCACTTATCGATCAACCATGAAATGCCTAAAGATAGAACTATTGTAGCATAGCAACACAGCAAAAGAAGTGGAACAGATAATACACTCTACTCCCAACCATTGGGAAGTAGATTCTCTGATCATAGGAAAAACTTTTCTTTTTTTTTTATAATAGTGTTGTCCCAAGCAAGGCATTTTACTGTGACTGTTGTGCAGGATGTTACATAAGAGGAATGTTATGAGAAGGAGTGAGGGGTTGCAGGAGGTGTCAGGAAGAGAGTATGAGAAGGAAGAGAATACTGATGAGAGTCGGGTGGACGGAGAAAAAAGCATGAGAGAGAAGATGTAAGTTTGTGAGACAGGAGATGACTATTGACTGTACATTGAAGTTCTTGTCAGGAAAGCAAGTAAATGGAAGGGAATTCCACTGACAAGAAGTGCAAGAAAAGAAGCTGCTGGAGTAGAATTTGCGTTTACAATTGATTGGTTTCGCAGTAAAAGGGTGGGACCTAGTTGCTAATCTTGTGGCTCAAGGAAATTCATATATAGGGGGTACCAGTGAGCTAAGCTCATCGGAGCAGAAGCCGTGAAAATATTTGTAGATACAAAATGTTATGATCATCGTTGAAATCTTGAAAGTGATCTAGCAAACAAACAAACAAGAGAATAAAACAAAGTAAGAGTGTAACACCATTAGGTTACTAGATTGTGATGGGAGTTATAGACTTGTGGTGGTGTAGACTTATTTGATGAACGGTGATATTTTCTTGTATTATATGGAGATATTGTGGGTCCTTGAGGTTTTTTCTTCTGAATAACAGATAATGTAATAACATTGATTTGCGTTGCAACACATGGTTCAGAGATAAAGCCACTCCAAGTTGAAAATGGATTGATTCATTTCTGCAGGTTATTTAAAGCCAGAAAATAGTGTAAGAATTTTTATTTTTGATAATGATTTAGTAATAAATCACTCAATAAATCATGCACCTAATTAATAAGACAACAACTTTTAGGCAAAATTTGACTTTATTTATCAACATAGTCTCCTTCTATGGTGATACACTGATGCCAGTGCTTCGCTGACAATTTGATGCCTTTTTTGTAGAATGATTTTTGGCCTCTTTGGATCATTTTAGCCTCAAAAGATGCGTCGGTTTTCTTCAATAGAGTCAAACCTCTTTTCCTGGGACATTCTTTTGAGGTCTGCAAACATCCAGTAGTTGCTTAAGGCCAAATCTGGAGAATAGGGTGAATGCGGTAGCAATTCGAAGTGCAATTTATGTCGGTTTGCCATTGTTGTAATCAACTTGTGATATGGTGTGTTGTCTTTGTGAAACATCACGTTTTTCTTCATTTGTGGTCGATCTTTGGTGATTTCTTTCTTCAAACGCACCAACAATGCTATATAATATTTGCTATTAATTGTTCTTCCTTTTCCAAGGTAATCGATGAACAACATACCTTACACAGGCAAAAACCTTACCTGCTGTTGTTTGCGTCTTTGGTCGCTTTAAACGGCTTTCATCTGCTGCTGTCTACTTAGCTGACTGCCGGTTTGACTTCGGAGTCCTTTCATCCATTGTCACATATTTATGCAAAAAGTCCTTCTTGTTGGGTTGAAATACTTACCAACAACGCTCTGAATCGTTGACACATTTTTGTTTTTGATCGATTGTGAGCAAACGCAGTACCCACCTTGAACACAGCTTTCTCGTTGACAAATGTTCATGCAAAATGGTGAAAACACTTCCTTCTGATATGTTCAACTCCTCTCCTATCTCATACAACTTCAATTTACAATCAGCCAAAATGAGTTTATGGATTTTTTTTGTTTTCTGGGACAACTGTTGATTTCGGATGACCTGAGCATTCAGCATCATTTGTGTCTGTACAGCCGTGTTTAAAGTCAGCATACCACTTCTTAACCACTGTTTCCAACGGAGCAGAGTCCAAATAAGTTATCAAGCCATTGCTTTGTTTGAATAGTATTTTTTCTCATTAGAAAGCAATGCTTTATCAACGTTTTAAAAATTTGCAACAATAGCTTCACTTAAATAACTGCAATTTGTAAACTAATAATCCGATTGGGCTTAAATTTTGTCACATGTCATTTGAAGGTTAGTACTTCATAAAAATCATATGGATATTTTATTAGTGGTGCCATCTATATGTCAGGCCCGGGACTTATTCAGTGAGGTGTTACAAAACTTATTAATTAACCCATAGATGTATTGTGGTATAATGGATCAAAGTGGAATGTCTCTTTAGTGGGCAAAGGATTGATTGATTTATCAACCCTTTTTAGGTTATTTAAAGCCAGAATGTTTTTTTAGATTGTGATTTTATTTTTAAAAGAAACAATGGTTTAGTTATACGAATCTTACTAATTAACCCATACCTGGGGTGAGAAGAGCTAGATGCATACCTTTTCCGTGGCCATTTTCATATAATGGAATATACTGAACCCAAAGGGAAATAGAATTTGGATCCTTGATTAACAGTCCCAAGCCATTATCCATTACACCACACAGACATCCAAGTTTAGATTACCTGGTATTCCCAAGTGGTCACCCACCTAGGTACTGTCCAGGCTCAATATTGCCTAATTGCAGGGATCATATTGAACGGAGAAAAGAGATATGTGTTGTTACTATGCTGTTAAATAGCAAAAGAGTTTCTGCCTTTTCCTTTTATACAGCTTTATACAGTGCCACCTAGCAGGCATTAAGAGAAATCTCCAGGCAGATAAGGTGAGTAATCCATCAACTGCCACACTATATGTAAATAAACCATTACTTATCTCTTGCACACTAATAAATGATTTTGTTTTCAATCATAGTGTTCACTTTGGTTGCTACAATTCACTTCTTGTCCCTTTTTGATGATGATTCCAGGGGTCAAAATCTTACACTAAATATAAAAATACTAGACTAAAAGACATGAATGCAACACTAAATTTGTTTTACATTATAAAATGTAACTAAAATTTATTGAAAAGGGCAATTCTTGAAGATTTAAAACTAAAATTTCACAAATGCATGCAATTTATTGACACAGAAACATTTAACAAATGCAAATTGTCTTGAAAGAAAATGCCATCAAAGGATTTAGATTTTGGAATAACTCAAAAGTAATATTCTCTTGAAAGGCAGGGTAACAATGACAATCTTATATAGCAATGATTATTAAAAAAAAAAACAAAAAAAAGATTGGAAAATTTACCAGCCAAAAGCCCGCATCAATTCTGCAATTTATCCTGTTGCAAAATTCCATACAAGATTTGCTACCTGATTATTCACAAACCTAATTGATATCTTTTATTCATCATTTCAGATCTTACTTCCCTCAAACACATCAGAAATAATTCAAAGATTATGAATATTCATTCTGTACAGAGAGATGATAGTAAATGGCGTAACTATTTATTAGTTTTTAAGGTTTTGTTTTTTATTTTTCATATTCTTTCTTTCCAACACTTTGTTTTGCTTTTTTGTTGAAGTGCTTATAGTTGTTGCTTCATATCTACCAAAATTCCTTCTCTAGTTCAATGGAATTATGTATCTTGTCCTAACAGATGGCGTGCTTAGGCTCTTTTTCCCACAGCCAAATCAAGGCAGATATTCACCCATAATGTAAGTCTTTTTTTTTTATTATCCTTTTCAAAGTAGTTGCTTCAATAGCACTTTTAAGGTAATTTGTATTCCATTGCATCTCCCCCTGTCTCTCTCTCTCCTTTTCTCTTTTATGCATAGTGTGACTGTTGACTATTGACTCTCAAATAATCTAACATTCAAATGAAGGGAGATAGCGAAAGAGCTATTGTGCTGGCAAGCGCTTTCATGTCCCAATTTATGGCTCTATTCATAGTTCAGTCAGACGTATCTTCACGGAGCAGAACAGAGAAAATCGTTTCTTTCATTTTATACTTTTTTTTATATCTAATGTATGAAATTTGATGAATATCACTTTTTGTGTTTCTTTCTATCAAATCAATGTGCAACAATAAGCCTGTTGCCTAATTATGGAAAAAGACTGCTTTTCAACATGATCTTCTCTCTTGTCAATTCATTTCGTACCTCGTAGGCTGTTAAAAATGATATTGGTTTTTGTTTATCAACTTTGTGGTTTATATTTTAAAGTAGAATTACATTTTATCCACACACTATTTACATTGTTCGGACTGTTGTACTCATCTTTACTGCTATGTTTCTAACTTTTCAGCCATTGTACGCTCCGACCTTCTTCAAGTGCTAGGAATTTTTAACTGAACCCTTTATTATGATCACTGGGGTATATTGTTCTCATTCTATGTGCAATGCCACTTCTAGTAGCCATGTAGTTATCTCCCTTTAACTTTCAAAGTTATTTATTCACCAATGCTGTAGCCTGATATTGAACTCACAGCTACATAGACATACATTTTTTTTTAATCATTTCACCCCAAGCAACACAGTACTGCCACTGATGTGCAGGGAGCTACATAAGAGTAAAAGTTTAGACAGGAGGAGAGTGAAAGAAAAGATGGACCAGTTACAGAGGGTGTCAGAGAAATTGCAAGAGAAGGATGGGAACACAGGTGTGAAGACAGGTGTGAAAGGAAAAGAAGATACATGGGGTGATGTAAAAAGAACTTGAGTCAAATGGATAAGAGATGGGAATTGACATTGCATTTAAATACCTGGAGGCTGTAGCCATCAAGAAATCAAGTGTATGGAAGAGACTTCCACAGGCACGAAGTGTGAGAAAAGAAGCTGATGGAGTAGAATTGTTGGCTGCATTTGGTTGATCTAACTGTAAAAGGGTGGGACCTTGTTGCCAGTCTGGTTGCACAAGTAAATTTTTATGGAAGGGCACCAGTGACTTAAGTTCGTTGGAGCAGAAGCCATGAAAATATTTGTAGAATAGACAAAGGGAAGACACATTCCATGGATGAGAAAGTGACTGGAGTTGAGCTGCCAAGTTAGGAACTATCACATTACAGATTCTTCTTTGGAGCCTGTTGAGAACATTGATATAAACAGCAGACTGACATGAACAGCAGAGTTGCCTGACCATATATGACAGCAGCATTTCATTGCAATGATCTGTCTTTTATCAGGAACATCTCTTTGATAGGTTTTAAGTAAAATTCCATAAGTTTTAATATGAAAGTTTGTGTGTGTATATATATATATATATATATATATATATATAGATTTGGTTCCAGGTCAATTGAATATGGCTGAAGAGATAAAACAGTTTGAAAACTAATTTGTGTTGCTCTTGCTGTATATGACCTTGCATTGTCATGGTAAACAATATCATGGACATGTTGCAGCTGCTGGGTGTGTAAATGTGCATTTAGTATGTTGTTGCATGTTAGGAACTCTCATGTAATAAACCCCTCCCATATTCCAAGCTCACACATTACCTTCCTTCTCAAGTGCTCTGTCTGGCATCAATTATGGATATTTATAATTGTCAATTCATTGTTTTTTGCATTAGACATTATCAGATGTAACCCACTTAAACTTTTCAGCAAATTGGGCAAAGCTTGTCAAGTTTGAAATGCTGGCCTCTAAAAACTAGGAGCTTGTATATCTCCAAGACACCTGTGTGAAAATAACAGGGAAGGGCCAGACCCAAACTTAGAAATTCTGGGCCCCGTAATTCTGAAAGTGATAATTACCAGACACATAAATCAAAAGGGGTTAAAAATCTGTATCCACAACTTAAAGCATGCAGCTGTCTATTTTAACCCTGAAGACCTCCAGTAATCTTTTTTGTGGGGTAAGAAAGACATTAACTTGCCTTAGTTACCGTCAACTTGCCTTGTTACCGTCAACTTGCCTTAGTTACCGTCAACTTGCCTTAGTTACCGCAACTTGCCTTAGTTACCGTCAACTTGCCTTAGTTACCGTCAACTTGCCTTAGTTACCGTCAACTTGCCTTAGTTACCGTCAACTTGCCTTAGTTACCGTCAACTTGCCTTAGTTACCGTCAACTTGTATTAAATATAATGTTTACTTGCTCTATTATTTTTGCCCTGTTTATTGCATACTTTGTCAATTCTGTTTGTAGGGCAGTTCTGCAATTTATTTACATTTAACATTGGCCGCTCACTCTACAATTTTTTTTATACCAAGTGGCACTTGAGCCTGTATTTACTGAACACCTGGCAAATAAAAGGACACTAACATTATTCCTGGAGTTTTGGTTTCACTCTTTCATTTGTGTTTTGTTTTAGCAGTTTTTCTTCAAATACAGGTGTTAGAAATTACTGGCTATTTGTTGTACTTTATTGATGTTAAACAGAAAAGGTTATTAAGAACAAACCTCATTTCCATTGACTAATCCAGGATTGAACAAGCACAATGCTATATGTTAAATCTAAGTAACAGAGAAGGAATATGTTTGGTAAGTAAATCTCTTTATTACAATAAGCTTAAGCAAAGAAACGCAATTCTTCAAGGAATTTAAAGAATTTGTCTTACTAATTCTATGATCTTTGAGTTGCATCTGTTATGCAGTAAATAACTGCACCCTCCCCCCTGTTGTAGGTGAGTTATTCTGTTAGAAGTTTCTAAGTCTCTAGTAGAAGTGAGGTGAGGTGTATTAACATCAAACATTTTCGTGAAGGAAAATGAATTCCATATCAGTGAAATCTTCCTTTAGATAGATCAGCTAACTTAGAATCATAAAAGATGAGAATGGCTGCCATATTTTAACACCGCTATGCCATCTCTCTCTCTCAAAGATCTTTGTTGACAAGATTGTAGTTTTTGAGCAGTTCTATGTGGCAACTTACTTTTGGGTTTATTTCCTTTGAATTAACAAATGTTTTTTTTTTTTATTGGCATCAATTAATTTTAAGCATAACTTCTAAAGTAATTCTGCAATTTTATTTCTGTTTTTTTTTCTTTCCTGGCTAGCATTCTTTGGTTATTTCTGAGAAATTTTTTTCTTTCCTGGCTAGCATTCTTTGGTTATTTCTGAGAAATTTTTTCTTTCTGGCTAGCATTCTTTGGTTATTTCTGAGAAATTTTTTTCTTTCCTGGCTAGCATTCTTTGGTTATTTCTGAGAAGTTTTCTTTCCTGGCTAGCATTTCTTTTTGGTTATTTCTGAAATTTTTTCTTTCCTGGTTAGCATTCTTTGGTTATTTCTGAGAAATTTTTTTCTTTCCTGGCTAGCATTCTTTGGTTATTTCTGAAATTTTTTTCTTTCCTGGCTAGCATTCTTTGGTTATTTCTGAAATTTTTTTCTTTCCTGGCTAGCATTCTTTGGTTATTTCTGAGAAATTTTTCTTTCCTGGCTAGCATTCTTTGGTTATTTCTGAGAAATTATTTTCTTTTTCCTGGCTAGCATTCTTTGGTTGTTTCTGAGAAATTATTTTCTTTCTTGGCTAGCATTCTTTGGTTGTTTCAGAAATTCTTTTCTTTCTTGGCTAGCATTCTTTGGTTGTTTTCTGAGAAATTATTTTCTTTCTTGGCTAGCATTCTTTGGTTGTTTCTAGAAATTATTTTCTTTCTTGGCTAGCATTCTTTGGTTGTTTCTGAAATTATTTTCTTTCTTGGCTAGCATTCTTTGGTTGTTTTCTGAGAAATTATTTTCTTTCTTGGCTAGCATTCTTTAGTTTATTTCTGAAAATTATTTTCTTTCTTGGCTAGCATTCTTTAGTTTTTCTGAAATTATTTTCTTTCTTGGCTAGCATTCTTTGGTTGTTTCCTGAGAAATTATTTTCTTTCTTGGCTAGCATTTCTTTGGTTGTTTCTGAGAAATTATTTTCTTTCTTGGCTAGCATTCTTTGGTTGTTTCTGAGAAATTATTTTTTTCTTTCTTGGCTAGCATTCTTTGGTTGTTTCTGAGAAATTATTTTCTTTCTTGGCTAGCATTCTTTGGTTGTTTCCTGAGAAATTATTTTCTTTCTTGGCTAGCATTCTTTGGTTGTTTCTGAGAAATTATTTTCTTTCTTGGCTAGCATTCTTTGGTTGTTTCTGAAATTATTTTCTTTCTTAGCTCGCATTCTTTGGTTGTTTCTGAGAAATTATTTTCTTTCTTAGCGCATTCTTTGGTTGTTTCTGAAATTATTTTCTTTCTTGGCTAGCATTCTTTGGTTGTTTCTGAGAAATTATTTTCTTTCTTGGCTAGCATTCTTTGGTTGTTTCTGAGAAATTATTTTCTTTCTTGGCTAGCATTCTTTGGTTGTTTCTGGTATTTTCTTTCTTGGCTAGCATTCTTTGGTTGTTTCTGAGAAATTATTTTCTTTCTTGGCTAGCATTCTTTGGTTGTTTCTGAGAAATTATTTTCTTTCTTGGCTAGCATTCTTTGGTTGTTTCTGAGAAATTATTTTCTTTCTTGGCTAGCATTCTTTGGTTGTTTCTGAGAAATTATTTTCCTTTCTTGGCTAGCATTCTTTGGTTGTTTCTGAAATTATTTTCTTTCTTGGCTAGCATTCTTTGGTTGTTTCTGAGAAATTATTTTCTTTTCTTTGGCTAGCATTCTTTGGTTGTTTCTGAGAAATTATTTTCTTTCTTGGCTAGCATTCTTTGGTTGTTTCTGAGAAATTATTTTTGCTATGTAGTAGCATTCTTTGGTTGTTTTCACAGAAATTATTTCTTTCTTGGCTAGCATTCTTTGGTTGTTTCTGAGAAATTATTTTCTTTCTTGGCTAGCATTCTTTTGGTTGTTTCTGAGAAATTATTTTCTTTCTTGGCTAGCATTCTTTGGTTGTTTTTTCTGAGAAATTATTTTCTTTCTTGGCTAGCATTCTTTGGTTGTTTCTGAGAAATTATTTTCTTTCTTGGCTAGCATTCTTTGGTTTGTTTCTGAAATTATTTTCTTTTCTTGGCTAGCATTCTTTGGTTGTTTCTGAGAAATTATTTTCTTTCTTGGCTAGCATTCTTTGGTTGTTTCTGAAAATTATTTTCTTTCTTGGCTAGCATTCTTTGGTTGTTTCTGAAATTATTTTCTTTCTTGGCTAGCATTCTTTGGTTGTTTCTGAGAAATTATTTTCTTTCTTGGCTAGCATTCTTTGGTTGTTTCTGAGAAATTATTTTCTTTCTTGGCTAGCATTCTTTGGTTTGTTTCTGAGAAATTATTTTCTTTCTTGGCTAGCATTCTTTGGTTGTTTCTGAGAAATTATTTTCTTTCTTGGCTAGCATTCTTTGGTTGTTTCTGAGAAATTTTTTTCTTTCTTGGCTAGCATTCTTTGGTTGTTTCACGAAATTATTTTCTTCTTGGCTAGCATTCTTTGGTTGTTTCTGAGAAATTTTTTCTTTCTTGGCTAGCATTCTTTGGTTGTTTCTGAGAAATTTTTTTTCTTTCTTGGCTAGCATCAGTTTTTCAGGAAAACAGGGTTCTCAAGTCCACCATTTATCACTTGCTCTGATATTGTTGTGGTTTCTTTCTTTACCTTTTGTTGGCTTACAGCCTATCACTTTGAATACACTGGTTCTTGCTTGATCACCGAAGTTAAGCAACATTGAACCTGGTCTGTACTTAGATGGGTGACCACTTGGGAATACCAGGTGCTGTAAGCGTTTAGTGACGGATGTGCGTTGTGGTGCAGTGGATATTGGCTCGGAAAGAGAAATCGGTGAGCCCAGTTCAAATTTCAGTTGAATACTCTGCACTCACTTAAGCACTGGTACCCTTGGGAAAGGTATTAATCCATCCCTTCTCTCCAGTTAAGGATTTTGAAAAGAAAAATATTGTAAAAATAAAATAACCTTACCCCCAAAAAAAATCATTGGTTCTGACCTTAAATGATCCCATAAGGATTGATAGGTTATTAAACCTCCAAACAAATAACCTTTTGTTGAAGGCAATTTTGAAGGTTAATATTTTCATTATGTTATTATTTTCCCTTCTAGTTAATTTCCTCCATTTTTTTTTTTTTTTTTTTGTTATTGGTGCTGTAGGTTCCAATCTAATTGGGAAAGACTGCAAAAGCCTCTCCTTCCCCAAACACAAACCATGCAAATGCATAATGGGTTTTCTTCCTAGTCAATAAAATAGGACCACGTCTTAGCCTCATCTGCCATATTTTTGTTCTTTCTTATCTTGAAGTCGGAATGCTGTGATTTTTTTTGTCTTTATTCTCTTTTGTGTGTTAACACCATTTTAAGCTTGTAAACGTTTTTGCTTTGTTACTGTCACTTTGCCTACGTTTATATTGTTTGTTTAGTATTAGTTTTTACTGTCCTTTTTTTTGTTATTGTCTGTAAGAAACTTTGATGAGCATTTTTGCTCATTGCATTTGACCTACAGCCAATCTATCTACAATTGCTCTTGCACATCAAGTGATTGTGATTGTTTAGGGTAAGTCTTTGAAAATTGATAAACCAAGAATTCTATTTTTAGCTAAGGACAATATAAAAAAATTTCAGATTCGCTCCACATCAAACAAGTTCATTGGAGGTAAACACAACAGAAGCAAAATTAAAAATAAGTCACTCTTTTTACACCCACACAGAGCAGCAGAACAATGTATCCACCCTGACTATCAAGGAGAGCATTCAAAGCAGTAGGCAGTAATCATTGAATTCATCAATAGTCTCTTAGGGTGTCAACTGACCCAACACAAGTTTCAACACTTGGCCCCTACAAACTCACCCACTTCCAGGTTAGCAGGCATAGTGGAATTATCAATAGCAGCTTGGATTGAGGAATCAGAAAACTGAGTTCAAATTCCAGTCAAATTTTTTATATTTACTTACAGGATGGTGATGTTTGTCCTTTGCAAGCAAAGATGATCATTTTTCTTCACACATAACTTATTGGAAACTTATTGGTGCAGAGATGGCTAATCAGGCCAATGTTCACTCTGGGTTTTCTGCTGCAGTGTGGGCAGGGAATGTCTGGTTGGGAAGGGGAGCTTGATCTGCTTTTTTATACAGTTTTTGAATGCGTTATGCTTCAATCTGCTATGCAGGGCAGAGCAATCTTGTACAGCTTCTTCTCAAGAGTGTTCTAGAGAGGCCTTGTGGGTGTCCTTGAACTGCTTCCTCTGTCCACCATGAGATCACTTCCCTTAAATGAGATCACTTCTCTTTCATAGAGGAGACACTTTGAAGGGCGGTTGACTTCCATGCGGTGCACATGGCTGGCCCATCAAAGCTGGGAGTGCATGAGTATGGCATGGATGCTCTCCATCTGAGCTTGCTTGAGTACTTCTGTGTCTGGAACTTTGCCTTGCCATTTGATGCAGAGCAAAGTTCTCAAGCATCTCCTATGGAGGTTGCTCAGCTGTCTGGCATGATGACTATAGACAGTCCACATTTCACTTGTATACAGGAAGGAACGAAGCACCACAGCACACCTTTAGCTTTGTCTGAAAATTCATACCACTCCCAGACCTGCTCACAGAGTTCGATGAAGGCTGCTCTGGCAATCATGTAGTCCACTTCGTTGTTGCTGTTCAGAGTGCCTGGGGTGATGCTAGTGCATAACAGGGTGCCTGGGGGATGCTAGTGCAAAACCTACATTTTCCTAGTGAAAATTGTGAAACCAAAGTCATCACATGCCTTGGAGAACAGGTCCATGCCTTCCTGCATTTCAGGGTATATTAGCATTTAATGCACAGTGTTTGGCAAAGAAAAAGTCACAGGCGCCGCCCTGCCTTACCTTGGTTTTAGCCTGCAACCTCCTCAAATAGAAGAGCTTTCTGTCATTCAGGTGCCTGAAGTCAACCTCAATCTTATCGCCCTAGAAGGCATAGCTGAGCATGGCAGAGAACAACATGCTAAACAAGGTTAGGGCCAGCCTTGATTTATGCCATTGGTCACAGGGAAGGGCTCAGAACAATATCCGTTGTACTGGACTCATTGCACACATGCTGTCATGGAACTACTGTACCAGTGAGATGAGCTTGGTGGGACATTCATACTTAGTCACGATCTTTTACAATCATTCCTAGTAGACAATATCAAAGACTTTAGTCAAATCCACAAAAATGGTGCAGAGCCCAACATTCTATTCCTGACAATGGTAATTGTCGCACAACAAATCTCATGTCCATGGTACCTCATCTACCTCTGAAGCTACACTGTCTCTCTGGTCGCATAGATATGTGTTTTGGCAGTTCAGCAGGATTCTGGTGAGCAGCTTTCCAGCAATGGAGAGCAAAGAGATGCCATGGTAATTGTCACAGGCTTTTCTGTTCCCTTTCTGCCAATAGAAATGAACTCCTAAGGTGTCTTTTTTTAATCCTGAGAAAGTTTTTCTTGATTCCACAAGGATTGTAACAGCTCTGTGAGACACTCGGTCAGACTGTGTCCACCAGAGGCAAAGATCTCAGCAGGTATTGAGTCATCACCCAGTGCCTTGCTGCTGGACAGGTTCTCTCACCACCTCTTCTTTTGTTAGGGGTTGGCAAGTGAATAGTCAATGAGAACTTGTGGTAGCCTGGCGATTATTTCTGTTGATTGTGGATGGGTAGTTGAGGATATCATGGAAGTGTTCTTATGTGCTAATACCTTGGGAAAGGTATGAATCTATCTCTTCTACCCTCGGCTATGGGTAAATTGCAGAATATGGCTGTTAGTGACATGCTACACTAAACCAATGCAACAAGTGGTGAGCTGGAAGTGCATATTTTCCAGAAAGACACTATAAAAATAGAGACACAACCAAGTTTGATAAAACTTCAACATTGCTGGTGTCTTTTTGGGAAAACTGGAATTCTGTTGAAAGAATAGTAAATAAAACAGGTTATTAATCCAACAAGTCTCTTAGAATTTTTCTAGAGGTTCCCATCTTTGTCAAGCAATCTGCAACTTGTTTTCTCCCCATGATCCATTCAACTTGGATCTCCTCCTTCATCACTATTTTCTTCATTCTAGTCACATCCACTCTTAGACATCTGCCATTTACAAGATTTAATGACATGAAGGTGTCTACCAAAGAAGCATAGTCCATTTTACAAAAGACTACAGACATACTGGGTAGTCTAAATATCTCTTGCAGCATGGCAGCTATCAATACACTTGCATCAGCTGCTTCACTAAGTGCAATAGTTTTGGAGGCCAATGGATTCTTTGTTATTTGGTCAAGTTTTTTTTTTATGACCATCATATTAGTCACATTGAATACACAGATTCTCGCTCAGTCACTGAAGTTAAGCAACGTTGAGCCTGGTTAGTACTTAGATGGGTGACCACTTGGGAATACCAGGTGCTGTAAGCGTTTAGTGACGGATGTGCGTTGTGGTGCAGTGGATATCGGCTCGGAAAGAGAAATCGGTGAGCCGAGCTTGAATTCCAGTTGAATACCCTGCATTCACTTAAGCACTGGTACCTTTGAAAGGTATTAATCCATCTCTTCCCTCCAGTTGTGGGTTAAATAACAGGGTAGGACTTGGGGACCCTGCCCTTAAAAACAAATCAATGAATGTTGATACCCTAAATGAAAAAAAGCATTACGAGACACAAAACTTATATAAAAACAATAAATTGTTGAAAGAAAAAGTTATTACCAGCAATAAATAAATAAAATTTAGTAGGCAATAAATGACCCACCCAGGTTGATATGCCATAAAAACAAAACACCCAACAAACCAACACACATCAAATTATACATCAGGTAGTGTCTGAGAAACACTATACCCTGGTCAGACAAGATTGTGAGGTCAGGCTTTCTCATGCTACGCTTAGTATCGAATTTCATCCAGTCTAACCAAACTCTCACAAACTCCTGAAAATTGAAGCCAGCTAGATTAGTCAGTGAATGATAGAGCCAGGTATTAACAGCTGGTACATGCAAACCCTTTGTGTCCAAACTCTTGTGAAGGTCTTCAACCAGGGCTTCACAGGAGCAGGCTGGGGACCCAGCATAGCAGTGTGTCATCAAATTTGACACAGCTGGGAGGGCTGCTAGGGTAGTGCCCTCCTCATCAAGACCAGACATTAGGTGAAGGCAGTTGCCTTTTTAGTTCAAGATAAGGAATTCCAGGGAGTTGATCCCCCAGCCTGCAATGTTTAGTCGGTGAGTGAATTGCAAAGTTGGGACCATCTGCAGGCAACCAGAGCCACTTACGTACAGACCAACGCACTGCTTTCTCACCCCTGGACCAATTCGGACATGCGGAACCATCCGAGCGTTAGTTGATGCTGCAGACGTAGCATCAAGAATGTTTTCAGAATGAGCAGTTTCTGTTAGAGCTTAAAGCAAGGGCTTGTGCATAATCACTAAAGTTAAGCAACATTAAGCCTGGATAGTGCTTTGATGGGTGACTGCTTGCATCAGCTGCTTCACTAAGTGCAATAGTTTTGGAGGCCAATGGATTCTTTGTTATTTGGTCAAGTTTTTTTTTTATGACCATCATATTAGTCACATTGAATACACAGATTCTCGCTCAGTCACCGAAGTTAAGCAACGTTGAGCCTGGTTAGTACTTAGATGTACTTGCGAACACCAGGTACTGCAAGCATGGCTGATAGTGCAGTGGATAATGGTTTGAAATTGTCAATCAGAGAGCTAAGTTTCAATTCTAGTTAGGCTTGTTATATTTACTTATACACAAATACCTTTGGGAAAGGTATGAATTTATCTCTTCTGCCCCCAGTTATGGGTTAATTAGTAAATCTTTTATAACTAAACCATTATTTTCCCCCAAAAAATATTCTTCTTCATACATAATTCATCAAAAGGTTTCAAATTGATGAATTAATGATTTTTTACACTGAACATGTTTACAACTTGTCAAAAAACGTCTTCATAGTGTGTGTGTGTGCGTGTGTCTAACAGAAAACAAGCTGTGGGGAGTTTTAAATTTTGAGTGTCTGCATTCCTGTTTGCTGACTGGTCAATATTCATCATGTGGTTCCCACATGAATCACGCATTTCAGCTTACATGATTGAAGCCTTGTTATTTAAAAGACATACCTCAAATAGGAAACAGTGATTTTTTTTTTTTTTTTTTTTTTTTTTTTTTTTTTAATAAAACTCAAGCAAATGTTTTCTGGTTTTTGAAGAAGTTTCAATAGCAATCCTGTTTGGAGAGATTTGAGGACTGAATCAGGTCAGGAACTATTCCTACCCACCTTATTAGTACACATATACAGGTTTCATAACAAAAAACTTTGAGAGTATTTTCCATATCTGTTACGTAGAAGAAATCAATACGAGGAGAAAACCACCTGGATATGGATAGCGAATGAATTCAGGAGATATTCAAAAATAGAAAGGTGATTATGACAAAGATTTATCTTCTCATGAGACTTATTCAATACACTGAAGTGATTTCGGAGAGAATTAGAAGTCCTATCATGAATCATTATTGGTAATCACACTCCTAACATAATATGACAAAGTGTTATTAACAGATGCAGAATGAAAAATACACAAACTTATAAAGTTAGTGGTGAAAGAAAGTGAGAAGAAAATACTAAGCATCAATTGCAAGAAGACGGAATGCATGGGTGTTAGCAAAAAGGCACAGCTCAATATGCAAATTACAAATTGGAGATGCCAAAATCAAATAAGTATAAAAATTTAAATATCTGAGAAGTGTTTTAACAGAGGCCGAAAAGAGTGACATTCAAATCTAAAAGCACATTGGGATAGTGAAAGAGGCCTTCCTAAAGCTAAGCAAAGTATTAATAGAAAAATTTTGTTAGAAATAAATAAAAAAAATAAAAAAAAATAGAACTGAACTGTTATTTTATAGCAAGCTTTCTATATGACAATGAATTCTGGACAATCTCCTCACAGATGAAGAAACTCGAAATAGCAAGAAAAAAAGTTTTAAAGAAAATGAAAGTAGAAAGTAAACTTGTGCTTAACATCAGAAAGTTGCAGTTGAAATTTCTAGGGCATCACAGGATTGTGGGGTTGGGGAAAAAATCTGATACTCACAGGGCAGATTGAAGGCAAGAGGGACAGGAAAAGAATGTATAACCTCCTTAGTGAGCTTGAGTAAACGGATGGTGGAACAAGGCTTAGGAGGGATAACAAAAAGACAAAATTTATTAAGAGCTACAAAAAACAGGAAATTGTGGAGAGCCGTCAATGTCCTGAAAGGTCACAGCACATAGAAGAAGAATGAGCTCGAGTAAACGGATGGTGAAACAAGGTTTAGGAGGGATAACAAAAAGACGAAGTTTATTAAAAGCTACAAAGAATAGGAAGTTGTGGAGAGCAGTGATCGTCTACACTCTTGAAGAGAGCACAAAGAAGAATGAGCTTGAGTAAATGGATAGTGAAACAAGGCTTAGGAGGGATAACAAAAAGACAAAATTTATTAAGAGCTACAAAGAAGAGGAAATTGTGGAGAGCTATAAAAACCTTCATCCTGAAAGGAAACAGCATATAATAGAACATAAGTTTAGATTTTACTAGCCTGTAAAAGTAAAATTCTTAATAATTACACTGATTACTTTCAACTTGTTAACCAGGGATTTTCAGGATCTTCTCATATTTATGGTATGAGCTAAAAGGAAATTACACGCATACATATCTAAACTTATTTATAAATGGAACTTTGTCTGTCTGTGTGTCTGTTACCTATAGATTCCAAAACAGCTGAACCGATTTTCTTGAAAATTTACACAGTTGTAATATAAGCATCTGCGAATGTTCTTTGCTAGGTTTTGTCGAGGTACCCTCGATAAATATCAATAATCGAAAAAATCGGTTTATAAAAGGAGTGGTTTGATTTTTATTAAATTTGATTTTTTTTTTTTTTTTTTTTTTTTTTTTAGCCCTTTTATTTTAGTTTTTGCTTCAGGTTTGACTCTAATTTAGTACAATTGTAGTTCTTAGTCTCAGCCATGATACCATTTACTCAGAGGACTTATTTAGCCTTCAAAATTCAGTTTATGGCAAAAACAACTTATTTGATATTGATACTAGGAAATCAAAATTTGACTTGCATCCATTCATTTTTCTTTCAGTCTATGGTTTCGCTTTAACTGGAAACAACTGTTACTTTTTAGTCTTGCATGCCAATGTCCAAAGAGTCTGAGCTTCAGTACCATGGATTAGTTTTAAAGCTTTCATTACACCCGAGCAACGCCAGGCTATCCTGCTAGTGTGTGTATAAGTACAAACATGCAGGTATATATACTTGGGCATTAGTGTGAATCTATTAGGTACGTGCTGAAGTTTGAAGCATTTTTTAAAACTTTATTTTATATATTTAGTTTCTATTTTCCAACGAAGAGGATGCTGGGAATTTTTATACACATAATGGCAAAAACTAAAGTTTAAATAAATAAACTAATAACTAGCATTAAATATCTTTCATCTCAAAATTTCCACTAAATTTCCTGCCCATCCACTGGTCAGAACAGAGAATCTGACTGGCCAATTGTTCCCAAGTCTCATTCTAAAGCATAAAAGAACTTTTGAGGAATTCTATTTCAATTCCTGATTCATAAATAAAAGAAAAACATTCGGGCTTAGAAAAGGTCTCTAAATACACAATTCAGTAAATTATTTCCGCTACAACCACCAGGAATTTAGCCATAATGTGAATTATCTTGAAATTATCTAGAGCGCTGGGATATAAAATTTGACTAGCCAGAGTGCAAGCTGATAAAAAACAGTAACCACAGGAGTCAGTAATGAGTTGTTTAATGCGATTTCCTATAAGAGTTCTAAGATAGAAAGTAGGTTGGGTCAGTGCTTTTTCCTCCAAAGTATTAGTCAGAAAGGGACGTAAAGGTTGGAGATCAAGGTTAATAACAAAGTATTTTGCTATTGCACTTAGGATTTAATGTTCCTCTGTGGGTAAGAACAGATCTCTCTTCATCAGGCGCAGGTTTTGAAGAGGTTAATATTAGGAAAATGTGTTTCTCATAAACTTATCCAACTTTATCAGCTATTCAAATCTGAACAAGATACAGTTGTTATCATCAATGCTTTTTGTTTTTCCTTATATATATATATATATATAGTGTATCAAGGCAGCAGATAATTTTCTAAACCTATATTGTTAACTATAACAGACAATGAATGTCTATTGTGTTTAATCATGAGTCATTCTAAATATCATATTTTGCTTTAATTTCAGGTAAAAATAAAGACAAAAGTTGTGCAACCTCTCTGAAGATGGCTCATGTGAGCCAAAAGCTTAGAACCAACATAATAAAATTATCCAAATGTTGGACAATTTTTGTCTTTCTTTTCACCTGAAATTAAAGCCAAAATTTGATGTTTAGAACGGCTCATGACTAAACATAATAGGTATTCATTGTCTGTTATATTTAACAATAAATTTTTAGGAAAAAAAAAAAATATATATATATAGCACTTTTTGGACTTGCAGTAGTTCACTCCAAGATCAACATTCTGAGACTAGAACTGTTTTCATATCGATTAGAGGAGAAAAAATGTTGAATTCATTGTTTGAATTTCTGGGATGAGGAATTATCATTATTACTCTCTAACTAATTACCTTGTCTTTGTTGTTGTTATCAAAATGTTTCAATCATTATGCCCATTGTTCTTTTTTGGCTCAATCTGGATAATCTTCAGGGTATTTTGAACTCGAGCCTTTATTTAATCTGCAGTCTAAGGATATATTGTCTTGTTCTTATTTAGTACTCTTCAGTTATAGCTCTCTCCATTTCTCTGTCTCTGTCTCTTCCCAACATGGGGATTCAATTCACAATTACTGTCTCACTAAATTCATCAACAGGCACTTTAATCTTCTCGACTTAACCAGAATTCTTGTTAAGATTAATGCATACTCTTTCATATCGCAATTGCTTAATCCTTTAATAGATTATCCCAAGTTGAATTATTTTTATATTTCAGAAGATTCTCATTTGCAAAAGAACTTTTGATTTTGGTTGAAAATGTAGACACCTTGTGAAGTATAGGGTCACAGTCACACCATGTACTGGGGAGGTGGGGTATTAGTTTCAGTCATAAATATATTCTACAGGATGGAGTGATTAGCTCCAAAACCAACCAGTTTTGAATTCAGTTGTTTGTTGCTCAGCCTGCTTTGGTATTTAACTCATAGTTGAATGGAGAAGATAGATAAATTCCTTTTCTTAAGGGCACTTGTGTGAAAGGAAGTACAATGGCCTCTGACTGAATTCAAACTCAGTTTGCTGATGACTGAATTCTATGCACAAATCGGTTTGATTTTGAACCGAGTTAAAGAAATATATATATTTGGGCACCTATAACTGCCAGGAAGTGCCAATTTTGTAAGTTTACTGGCAACAACTAGGAATCACTCACTTAAGTGCCATATGTGATACACGCTTGGGCAATCATGTCTCGAAAGAGACATGACTGACTGGGCAGAAGATTATCCTGCAGTAGGTTGCCATTGCTTTCTGCGGTAGACTAGGCTATAGAACCTAATCTGTTCTGTTATTTAGCCCATAACTGGAAGGAATAGTTTGATTAATACCTTTCCCAAGGGTATTTGCACGTGAGTGAATGCAATGAATTCGGCTGGAATACTAGGAATACAGTTTCCATTATTTCTGAGGTGAATGCAAATTGTTTTTTTTAAGGTTTATAAATATGGGAAAATTCTTTATCAGCTACTCATGAAGAAATTTATTTATATAAATATTCATTGTGTGTGTATATATGTAAAAATATCCTCAGTTATAATCTGAGATTGAGGACACAATGGTTAAATAAAGAGAAAACAAGAGGAAAACTGTATTTAGCCCACCCTCCAAATTATGTATCTATAAACAAGCAGTGTTGGCAACTATAAAAAACTCACAAATCATTCAAAAAGATTAACAGAATGTTTTAATTTAGAACTCCTTCATGTGTAGTGCAATGTCACGAGGTGTTAAAATGAAGGGAATTCAACCATTTTCCTTGGACTTTTATTATGTATGCTAGTCTGTTTCATACTTTTTGATACTGAAACAGACTAACATACACAATAAAAAGTCGAAGGAAAACGTTTGAATTCCCTTCATTTTAACATTTCGTGACATTGCACTACACATGAAGGAGTTCTAAAACTAAAATATTTGTTAATCTTTTTTGAATGATTTGTCATCATTTTTTTATAGTTGCCAAAACTTTGTTTATAGATAAGTAATTTGGAATAAAGCTCATTTTGTTTTTTTGTCTTGATAAAGTTCATCACAGGACAAAAAGTGTAGTTAAGTTAGTTTTCTTCTTGTCTTCTTTTTATTTAACCATTATGTATATAATGAAACATTGGGTTAACAGGGAAAGATTTAACAGGTCAGAGGTTAACTTACTAACTGTACCATTAGTAGAATAGAATCTGTAATTTCACCTGAAAATGACCAAAGAATGAAGTTGTTTAATATTAGGAAAAGATAGTCAAAAAGATCATTGAAATTTAGGAAAGACGTTATTTATTAAACAAACCAGTTTCCTCCTCATCTTTTCTTCTTAACAATAATAAGAGAAACCACCTTGCTGGACAAATTTGAATAAAGCCAACGAAGATGAGAGAATTGATTTAGTGTGTCAATGTATAATTGTATTACCACATTTCAGAAATTCCAGTAGAAATATTCTTTCTCAAAAAAAAAAAAAAAAAAAAACTACAAAAAAGTTTATCTGTAAAGAACCACACAAATCTGGCACCATCCAAATGCTTTGAAGAATTTTTCAAATGTTTATAAAATTGAAGAAAGAATTTGTCAGAAATAAATTTCATCTAAATAAATGAAATTTTTGGGATGATGAGTCCACCAAACAGCAAATAAATTGCTACAGTTACTCTTGAATGGAAATCTTTTTCTGTTACACAAATGGAACAATTTTAAAATTCTATCCATAAATTTAGATTTAAAATTGATCTTTATTCTGCTGAAATCCAATTTTCTATCAAAGATGCCATCCCAAAGCAAATAAATTTCCAGGTCATACAAAAATGTAAATGGAAAATATTGGTTCCTCTTGAATTTAAAAAATATATATAAAACCTCACAAGTTTCCTGATATTTCAAATCTAAATAAGTCTGCAGGACATTCATTCTTTGAATGATTTCAGAATAACCAAATAATTTCTCACTATAAATGGATAAAATTTGAAAGAATGCTTGCATAAAAATAATAATTTACTTATGTGTCAGATATTGCATAAAATTCTCTGACCAAACTCCAAAAAAGTAACAGACAATATATGGACCTGTATATCAAACTGTAACAAATATTAAATATAATGAACATCTTCAATAATAACTGGCAGATTGAAAATCCAGCAAATATATTAGTCATCTACATACAAGCCTGTTTCGCTGCATCACAACTCATCAGTGTGACTAGACATCCACTTGCTTCTGGCCAGGATTGAAACTCAACCAATTTGGTGTCAGTTGGAGTCTCTAATCCCTAAACCATTGATGCATGAAATAAAAGGGAAATTTTAACGTGTTATATATAAGCGATGTATACACATGCCAGTCATCGAAAGAACTCAATTCATAGCTAAAGAGTAATGTGTAAATCGCAGAAGTGGAAACTGCTTTTAAAATTTTCCTCTCTAGAGAGCTCAATCATAACAAGAGTATAATATATTAGTTATCCATATACAAGCCTGTTTCGCTCATCAGTGTGACTAGACATCCACTTGCTTCTGGCCAGGATCGAAACCCAACCAATTTGGTGTTTGTTTTAGTGCAAAGAATTTGTCACTTTAACTGAGCAGATTCATGCGGTTAAGTTTAAGTGTAATTTCTTTGCACTAAAACTATCAACACTCTATCTTCCTCCTGATATTGAGCACTTTATAATAAAAAGCCTGCTCGCCAAAATACATTTTATCAGTAAAACGACTGAAAAAAAAAAACTATCACAACTTACACACACACACGTCATGAATACACTCCTACATGTGTGCAAGATCACCTCATCAGGGATGGTGTGCCTTGGAGTCATGACAAGTTTCAGGTTTTTAAACATCATATTTGTTCACTCAAGAGACCCTACTGGAACAATGCTATTCTAGCAGATGATCCAGTCAATATTTATTATACATGTGTACAAATATGCCACAAGCAAAAATGGGAATGAGGGTAGCTGGTTTTCATTTGTCTTAAATTTACCAGCCTCTATCACTGACTCAGTCATTCATATATATTCCTTTCACCAAAATGTCACAGCCAAACAGCACAGACCTACACAGGCACCATAATGCCACACTGGCTTTATGAAATCCTATAATTCCATGATATACAATTTTTGTGGAGAGCTGGGTTGATATAAAAGTTAAAATAAAATTCCCTAATGTTCATAATAAAGATATTTACACAACTAAACAGAAACAACATTAGTATCTAATAATGGTAGAGATAGCAGTTAACTGGATGAAAAAATACTGTGGGATTAGCAAAAATAAAATCCCATGAATTCATTTGACAATTAACCACACATCCATTCTCACATTTAGACAAAAAATACAAGATCACACACTATAAATAAAAAACATCCCTCTGCTACCAGAGAACTTCCTTCGACATAGTTGACTGCAAACCCACAGACTTGTTGTGGTTGATCTTTGTTCCTGTCACTGTCTCATACCTGCTGATTCCCTTACCTACTGATCTCGTCACATTGTCAGCATAGGCAGAACACCTGGACAAGGTGGTCAACCCAGGGAGAGTAATTCCATGTAGGACCAGATTTGCCTTTAGCTTGTAGAGGAAGGGCTCCAATAGAAGAATGTACAGCATTGGTGAAAGTGGGCAACCCTGATAAATGAATCTGGACAATACAAAAGATTTTTTTGACCTTATGCCATTTACCTCCTCCACTGTACTGGGTGACCAATACATGAAACTTAACTAGGACCAAAAATATGACCCAAAAACAGCCGCCTTGAGAACAGCCCGAGAAATTGATAGTCAACCCTTTCAAATGCTTTGGACTGATCTGAATTGATAAGTGCGGTTTCATTGTCAACTTTTTTTAAGATCATGCATATTTTATGAAGATTGTTTTGAATAGTCCAGCCCTTCACGGCACTAATCTGCTCCAAGACAGGACAGCCCACAGACCTTGGCCAAAATCTTTCTCTGTATTCAATATAGTTAAGGGACAGAAATTACTAATCCCATCCTCTCTGTGTTTATCCTTGCAAAGCAACTTCATCACACCTCTGGTGAAATCCTCAGGAATATTTCCATTCTTGATCCACTGGTTAAGGATAAGTGCCAGCAGAAAGGTGAACATATGTGACTATCTCAAGTACACCTTGTAGAGAAGACTGTCAATACCTGGAGTCTTGTCTCAGCCAACAATCTTCAGTGCATCCCAGATGTTTTGCCTCTGTTATCAGACCCCTACACACAGCTGCTTCAGCCACCTTGAGGTGAGAAAAGTCAGCTACATAGGTGTTAAACTAAGCTCAGATCGGATTCCCTCGTGAAAAAATCTTGAAAATAAGACCAGAAAGCCTCACATATACCTTTGTTTGTAATCACAGTGTGCCCATCTGACAATGTGATACTAGCAATGTATTGGTTTGTGATAATCCAAATTTCCTCAGCTCACAGTTCAGTGGCCATATTTGTTGCCTCTGGAGACATTCTTTTTAAACTATTAGAGCTTGATCCTTCTTGATAAGTAAGGAGGCCAACTCTGCCCCAGTTGAAACTATTTGCCCATTATCTCCTGATTTGATAGCCTCTTCTACTCTAGATTCTTGTGCCATCTGCACTGCTAATTTATCTCGGTTGAGCCGCTTACTATGATCAGCAGCAAATGACCCAATAGTTGACTTAAGGTGCACTCACCACCTATTCCCACAGCCCATGTCAGTTCCCTGATCCTGAAAATTCTTCTCACTGAACAACATGTTGAATTTCCAGTAGCTAACCATTCTAAGGCTTATCTAAGTCAACTCTCCTAAGACTCAATCAATGTAGTCTGTACACAATACTAAAGCCTCTATTAGTCCAAGTCCAAACTATTTCCTGTAGAAATCTCATTCTGGAGCCTATCAACAAAATCCAACCTGCTCTGAAGTCTCAATGGTTTTACATCCAAATTGTTAGTATCCATATCTGGATTGAGGATGGAATTCTAGTCACCTGCTAAAAGTACCCAATCAGATGTTGTCAAAAAGGGACTGATCTGCTAAAAAAGGACAACCTGCTTGCCTGTATATTGGGCACATAAACCCCAATGAAACGCCTGATATTTTATGGTAGCATCCAGAACACTGCCTGCCCACCAGATTAGTGAACGATCCTAGAGACCCCCACCTAGAGCGACTATTATAACAAGTTGAAAATAGGTCAAACCTCCCCGTCAGTATAGCATCATGGTCGCCAGAATAGAAATGAGTCTTTTGTTCTACACACAGTAATGAGCATAAAGATCAGAACGATGTTAAGAAAAAGTCTAAATATGAAATAACTTTTTATTTTAATGCTTCAAAAAACATTTTATCAAGGAATAAAAAAGGATATAAAGGTAAATTATATAATTCCAAAATCTAAAGCTCATTAAACTTATACTGTATATCCGCACAAAAGTGCTGAAGGTTGCGATTGAGTCTCATCCTGCAAGATTCTGACCTCAGCCCCACGACATTCAAACTAGCTTAGAAGTGTGCCATTATTAGATCCTCTAGGGTTGGGGCACCAGACTTAAATGTTGTTGATGAGAGGATATGGACAGCTTTGCCCCTTGATCCTAAGCTCATTTAATTATTAATGTTGTCATCAGAGGCAAGGCCCCCAATATACCAGAGTGCCTCAATATTGAACAAAAACAGACTTTCCATGAGCAAAATTGATTTAGCTTAGGTGTTTTTTTTTCCAAATCTGTAATTATGATTGGGGTTTTTATGTCATTGTAGGCTTTTAATGCATTCCAGGGGTTATCTGCACCATGGTCAGCAAACATCTGAATAGATAACAGGTATTTTAACACCTGTATTCAATTTCCATGTTGCTTGGCACTTTCAAACTAGCCTGAAGACATGCAGTGGACATCTTTGTCAGTGTTGAGTGGAAGGTTAGCTTTTTTCTTTTTTGCTGTCTACAGATTGGCTTCATTGCCTCTTTTAGTTTGGATGTGAGATTTTACAGGAGAGGTATCAGAAGAAAGTTGTGATACAGATGGAGTGGGTACCTTTTTAAGAGGAGACACATTTAAAGGTGTTGTGGTCATGGATCTTGACACTGGCATGCTGATTTGTTTGTGTGGAAAGGTGAAAAAGAGGCAGAGTGTTGGGAAACTGTGGCTATGATGGGAAATTTTGAACAAGGTGTAGTTGACTTTTTATGATAGAGGCCAATAGACGGGGTTCTCCTACATTTTTATTAACTATTTTTGTAATCTCTTTATTTTAAGGGTTTTTTTCATAACCTTGGTCATACTTTCTCTGCTGCTGATCAAGTTTTTCAGCATAGCTAACCAGGGTCTCAACCTTAGGACTGTTCATGCTATTGTCCTGGGGGCTTCAGGAGACCAACATTCTACAGGTTGGAGCTTCTCTCTGCCCATGATTTATCATTCCTATGTATTGTTTACCTATTTTTGCACAGATAATGTGGGCTCTGAATGAGAGCCTACCAGGGCTTCTTGGCTACTGGTGTCAGCCATAGACAGGCCCATTACAGGCACCATGGAACAAGAAGATTCAGTTTGATGGAAATTGGTATCGGGCAAAGCTCCAGAGGTTTCCTTCTCTGCTCTCCTTAACCCTAACCCTGCCTAATCTTGACACATTACCAGCATGTTAGCTTCCTTCTTGTCACAATCACACAGTATTTCTACCCACCTATCTCCAAGTTGTTGGGAATAGAAGTGAAGCTTCTCAATCCATAATTAATTCAAATCCTCTCTTAACCACTTCTTATTCCAGAGAAGCACTTTTTACTTGGCGATACTGCATTAGATATGCTCGTAAGTACTCTCTGGGAATATAATGAGAAATCTCATAAACTGTGACCTTGGTTTGATGCCATCCTAGGTATTCTGTGTGAATAATGTAGTCCTTGGGATCAGATCACCGGAGGTCATATCCACACAGTTCTCAGATGTGGGTAACAGAATGTCCCACATGAAATATTCATTCCATTTAATGATTTGTTATAGTTTAACCCCCAAGGAAATCAGTGACTTTTTTACTGTGCCTTTTATGCACTGACAAATTTTTCACATTAGCTTGTAGAGCACAAAGACTGACATCCTTTTCACAATACATCCTTGTGCATCAAGATCAACCACTAGCTCGTCATTGGTAACCAGATGAGCATACTGCTTGGCTCTCTAAGTGAACTCCACTACACTGACAATGCATTTTGGAATGGAACTCCAGATAGAGGGGGATTCCCCATCATTATACTGGTGTCTTCATTCACCTTCTCACTTGTGCTTTCTTTTTTCTCTTCAATAATAAGGGAGAAATAATTCATTTTACCCTTATAGGGCCCCCTTTTGATGATTTCTTTTCAGGGAATAGAATCACAGCCTCATTCCTGTTGGGGTTCATCAGAAAAGTCATTTTTAACTATGGACTGGCTTTGGTTGTCTCTCATATTTTTTCTGTTTTAAAATCAAATTGTGTTTTCAAAATACAATACAAAACAATGAAGAGTCCTGGGTATGATGGAAAACTGCACCCAGCAGCAGGGCCTCTGACTGGGAGATTGTGAGGAGCATGGAACCATCTGTTGATTGCTGTTGTTCACCCTGACTTGGTACACCAGCCCCTGTTAGGATCCCAACTATGGGAAAATAGATAATCCCCAATCTGTGGTCAAAATAATATAAAAGTATAACAATAGACTGTATATATATATATATATATATATATATATAAATGGACCTTTTATAGAAAAATATACATTTTTAAAAGGAAAAAATTGCCATAATATATTTTTGAAGGAAAAAAAAAAATTACCAGGAATACATTTTTGAATACAAACCAGAAGACATCTTCAATTTTCATTTTTTCTTTTTTCTTTTTTTTTTTTTTTTTTTTTTTATCAGACTCTGACTAAATCAACCTTCTCACTATAACTGAACATTAAAAAAATATCTTAAAACCCTACCTTTTTGGCATTAAATAACCCACATAGGTTGATATGCCATTAAACAAAACTCAAACAATGAAGGCAAAAGTAAATTTAATTTAAAATCTTTTGGAACAAAAACAAGGAAAAAAAAAAACAAGCAAAATTAAAAATAAAATACTACCAAAGTTGGAAAAGAAAACTGAAAACCAAAATAAATTCAACAACAGAAATAAAAACTTATCAAAAATATTCTGTTAAAAGAAAAAGTCCTTCAATTGGTCAAGTTATTGCCAAAATGTACAAGAACTCCAAGAGAAGCATAACCTGAAGGCAAACCAGTCATCACAACAACAGACTAATAACTGCCGGTCATGAAATAGCAAGTGACCAATCAGAAACACCGTACAACAACTCTACCTCAGCTAAGATGAGACAAAAAAGAACCCACTGAATTTTCATCTTTCTCTTCTTGGGACAACATGAGGAATGACCCCCTCTCCCAACGATCTCCACTGACACAGAGTGGGCATGATGGTGTTACACTCATGCCCTAAGTAAACAAGTTTGCAGGACTCTATAACACAGCATACATGGATTGTGCCAGGAAAGGAATGCTAAAGCATATTAGTATTCATTAGTATTCATAAGGTGAGTTTCCTGAGAAAAAGTAAATGACATCTTCACAAGTCCTGCTAGAATCGTCCAATGCGTTGAAAAATTTAATACCATTACAGAAGAAGGTTAAGAACAAATATTATTTGGTGGTATGTTATTGAATATGCTAAGTGGTTTCATCCAACCAAACCTACAGTAGCAATAGATGAAAATTTTAAAAATAAAAATTTTCTTAAATAGCATTTGCCTCATTGATATAATGGAACATCCTGTCATCCCTGAGAATAGAATGTTCTACTTTAGAAAAGACGGTAACAAGCGGTACGAACATGGAAAAAGTCTTAGGTGAAGGCATTCACTATTCAATAGTCTATTCTGCTCCAACCCGTGGCTTGCTGATTTGTATATTATTGTTAATTGTACCTTAGTACAATAAATCTGGTATATTGTATTCCTGGTGTTGCATTCCATTCTTCAACTGATCATTTTATACTGTATTTCTTTTCGGGATATATCACTCATGTATACTTAACAGCACTGAGGAAATATATGAGCTGTGTGTGGGCATGTGAAAAGTTTGACAGATATGTCGTTAGAATCACATTCTTTAAACTGTTAACACATCATAAACCACCTACACCATTAATATGCACACATGATCTGTACAATACCCCATTATGATGTCAAAGACTTCTGATGAGACTGAGAAGATATAACGCACTATCAGTACAAGTTCAAGGAAAGGCACTAGTTTTCACTGATACGCTACCAAGGAGTCCTTTATCTGGCACTCATAGTAATACCATGAAAGATATTGGTGTATATAGAATGCATGGCAAGAACCAGACATGAAATAAAAATAGTCACTCAGCAAGACACTGCATTACAGGAAATAATTCTTCTCACACTAAATGGATGGATACACAAAGAAAGAAGAATAAAGGAAGGCAAGTCGGCCATATTTTGCAAGTCGGCATGAATTGTCAGTTCATGACAATTTACTATGGTTTTAAGACAGAATTGTCATACATACAAAGCTTATATCAGAAATATTAAGAAGACTTCATAATGGTCCCTTGGGACTAAACAAATGCCGAGAGAGAGAACCAAACAATCGATTTGGTGACCTTATAGTGGGTAGGCATTCTTTTGAAGGGTAGTTGTGTATTGTTGAAGATTAACAGAATTTGGCCTCGTTGTAGATAGCCCACTATAAATCATAAAAAGATTATAGATTAAGAAAAGCAAATGGAGTTGAGAAATAACATTTTATATATACACATATCAATTAAGGGTTTTACAATTAAAGTAATCCTTTAAATATGGGTCCAACGGACGTTAAAATGTTCATGGCAATAAAATGCTGAAAAGAGAATTAATGCTTAGGAATGTGGGAGCATTTGTAAGTAAGGAATGTCTTTGATGTATCCGCTCCTTAGGTCAGTAAGTAGTTTTGAGATGACGAAGAAGGAAAAGATAGGGAAGGGAGGCGAGCATAGTAAGTCTCGCTGGACATCGGTCAAGGGGAGATACTAATTACACTCATCCCTCTCGAGTCTGTCTGTCTGGGTCCGTCTGTCTGGCGATGCTTTCTGTATCGGCTTTTTATTTCGACTTTTTGGATCACAACAGATCATTTGGGAATTCACACTTGTATTTGATTCTGGGCTTCCTATTGGCCGATAAATAAAATTTGTGTAGGCTCACAAACTGGAATTTAATATTTAATTGATTTTTAGTTTTCAACCGGAACATCTGCATGAAGCCGGATGCACACCGACGAGTTTTGGTCAGTTGCTTTTTGGTCGTGAGAGTGCAAACATCCAGTCCCTTGCTATGCTTGGTATCACCACAATCTAAAATACCTGTTGGAGGAGCTTCTTTAAAAAAAAAAAAAAAAAAAAAATGGTAGTTTTGTCACAAACACGATTCAACAAATAAATAGGAAAAATTAAAGTAACATCACCTTCTCAAATTTCATGGCAAGGAATTGGTACAGACATTTTCACTCACCAAGAACACAAGTATATTGCCTCAATAGATTATTTTTCAAGAAATATGGAAATAGCAAAGCTTAATCCAATGACAAGCCAATGCATTATAGGGAAGTTGAAAATTTTCTTCTCATATTGGGGAATTCCTATTGAACTTGTCAGTGATAATAGGAAACAATTCTCAAGTTAGGCTTTCAAAGATTTTGCAGACAGATATGGATTCAAACAAATAACATCGAGTCCACATTATCCTCTAGCAACTGGAGAATTGAAAAGCACGGTTAAAATAGCTAAGAGAATTTTGGAAGAATTCGACACATTTCAAGCATTGATGGCATGCCAAAGTGTGCCAATTCAAGCCACAGGTTTTAGCCCTAGGGAATTAATTATGGGAAGGAAAATAAGAACCCCATTATCTTTACATTCAAAAAAGTTATTACCAAAATGGCTCAATTTCACACGAATCAGGCTCAGCGACAAACTGGCAAAAAGCAGAATGGGAAAGAATTTTAATAGTCTACAGTGCCAGAAAGTTACCAACTCTGAAAGAAAGAGATAGTGAGAATTAAATTTAAAGAGAAATATTGAAACACTAAAGGAACAATCAAGTCAGCTGACACGAGGAGGAGGTCGTATACTGTGACAACTAATCAAGGCAATTTCTGAAGAAATAGGAAATGGATTTCATTATCAGATTTTGAAAATAGACTTTTAAGAAAGAAACCAATTAATGATCATTACAAGTATCTTCAAACAAATAATAAAACAAGAGAAAGTACTAGAAAACTTGGAGCAGACAAATATACAAACTGCAAAGTATCTGTTTGATTCTGCAAAGTGAGTGACTTATCTCCCTTTGACTGTAACCAAAATAAACTTTAATTTGTAATTATTTATTCTGTAATTTGGAAAAGTTAGAAATAAATTAATAAAGAAAATGAATACCCTTAAGAAGGGAGGGGTGTTATAACAACATCAGTAATGGTAAGGATTGTAAGGACTTCTGGTTCCACTTGGGAATGCTGGGATCAAGACAGATCCAGCAGAGCTAGGGGGCAAATAAATGAGTTAAGTTTATGATGTGTCATGTTGTCTTTGTGTTGCTTCGACTGGCCAGTGACATATATCTTTCCATTCTAAGCAAAGTGAAATACTTATGAGCTTTCATCTTTGGTACCTTGACTTTTTGAATTGGAGACCAGTACCAGATTGGCACTTAAGTCTCCTAATTTCAGTTTTGAAATTGCTAATTTTAACCCTAAGTTGTTGGATAATCATTTCTTCTCTCATATTTCTTGTATCTGGAACTATTTTCTGGCTTCCTGCTTTTTGTCAATTACAATCTTCAAAGATTTAAATGTGATGTCAACCATCTTGTGTGTCTTTGAAACTTTACTTTTATTGTCCTCTGTTTTTTTTTTTTGTATCTTCATAACCCATTTCATCTTTATGCCTTTATTGATTTCATTAGAATAAAATGATGAAAAAAAAACAAAAAAAAAGTATAATGAAGCATTTATGCACAAACATGGATGTTATGGCCACTGTCCCTTTTAGCAGAGGCTATTTAATATTTATTTTAGAATTTCAGTATATACAGAAATGCTTTTTCCATATAAATAATAAAAACTTTACTATACAAAAATATATATCATATTTTCCAAAAGAGAAGGAAAAATTTTTATAAATCAAACTGTTTTACTCTTTAAGGGTTACATTTGGGCACTACTCTAAGACCTTCTTCTATGTGCCATGGCCTTTCAGGACGTAGGGGATCATGGCCCTCCACATCTCTCTATCCCTGGTGGTTCTTAGCACGCTTTCTCCTGTTACACCAACCAACCCCCGCTTCACCATCCACTTGCTCAGGCCCATCAAATATGTTACACACTGCTTTCCCCTGTCTCTCTTTCCCTCTATCTGGCCTGTGAGTATCAGATTCTCCAAGCCCTTCCTCCTTATTGCATGTCCCAGGAACTTCAGCTGTTTCTTCCTGATGCTCAGTATTAATTTCCTCTTCGTTTCCATCATTTCCAAGACCTGCATCATTGCTCACATGCTCGATCAATGATATCCTCAGCATCCTTCTGTAGAACTACATTTCAACTGCTTCAAGTTTTTCCTTCATTATTGTTGAGATTGTCCAACATTCACTGCCATATTGAAGAACTGACATCACATGACAATCCAGAACTTTATTTGTTTCTAATGAAGTTTTCCTGTCTCTGCTCAGCTTCTGGACTGTGTCCTTCACCATGCCAATTTACCTTCAGATCTGTACCTAACCCTGCCTATTTGACATGCCCGTCTCCTGATTACACCATAATGAACTACTCCTTTTATATACTGTGCCCCTTCAGGGCATAGGCGATCATGGTCTTCCACATCTTCTTATGCCCAGTGGCTCTTAGTTCACCTTCTCCCATTAGCCCACCCAAAACCCACTGTTTTCCACTTGCTCAAGCCCATCAAGCATGCTAAGTGTTGTTTTTTTCTCTCTTTCTTTCCCTCTATCTAACCAGTAAGTATCAGATTCTCCAAGCCTTCCTTCCTTCCAGGAACTTTAGCTGTCTTTTCCTGATGTTAAGTATTAGTCTCCTTTTTGTTTTGATCATCCCCACATCCACCTCATTGCTCACAATGATTGTAAATGCTTAAATTATGATTCCAAATTAATATAACAGAAACAGAAGCAACACTGTATATTTGGATGAATCCTGAAATATTCTACGTTTCACCCGAAATATCTTGCATACATGGATAGAGTTGACAGCAATAACAACTTTGTAGGTGTGTTAATATGAAAATATGGTGATTTAATACGCTTCTTATTATAGCTGGTAATGTGGAGATAGGTGTAAAAACTTCTATGTATAGACAGCAAAAAGTCAATTGAATTTAGCTTACACCAACAAGGACTAATGGTTAGGGGTGCGTGTGATAGATGGTGGGGAGTGGGGGATGTCACAAACCCAGGAAGGAAACCAAGGAAAGGGTGGGAATGAACTCTGGAAGCAAATAAAATAGTGTAGCAAGCAATTTACACATGGACAGTTCAACAAACCTTGCTGGGTTCAAGAACTTCCTGTTCTAATTTGTAGGAATGCATGTGATTGGTCAAAAAATAGTCAATAAAAATTGATTTTGAGGTCGCATGAATGCTGGGGCGGGTCACAAAACAAAGGGAGGTAATTGGCCATTACATATTAAAAATCGAGTCGGCATTCAATAAAAAAATTGAAACGCAATTCATGTTTATTTTCATCTCTTTTCATTTTTTAAAAATTTATTTTTATTCGTTCCTTTTGATGGAAGCCAAGCCATTGACTTGAGTAATTTTGAATTTTCCACATTAAATCTTTTGTACCACTCCAAATGTTCAGCCATCCATTTTATGAAATTCTTCAAAGTATTTTCATTATTTTATCCACTCCTTGGACAAGTACGCTGAAATTCATTATCATTACTCTGTAAGTTGTTCACACTAATATTCTTGGCTTTGATGGTTTTTATCCGTTTTTGTTTGGAGAAAAATACGAACAAATATTGTGTATAATCTTCTAAGGATATATAAGGGAGTAACCAGGTGACCCCTAATAAACTCAATCAGTCAGTCAAGTGCCATACATGATACACGCTTGGACGATCATGTCTCGAAAGAGACATGACTGACTGGGCAGAAGATTATCCTGCAGTAGGTTGCCATTGCTTTCTGTGGTAGACTGGTTGCCAACCAAGGCTACAGAACCCAATCTGTCCTGTTATTTAACCCATAACTGGAAGGAATAGATGGATTAATACCTTTCCCATGGGTATTTGCACGTAAGTGAATGCAATGAATTCGGCTGGAATTCGAACTCAGCTCCCCAATTTCTTGTTCCGAGTCGATATCCAATGCACCACACCATAATAATTGTGTTATCAGGTATAGCTGAAATATATATATATATATATATATATAAATTCATATAGATAGATGTGAGTTTGTGATTCTGGGTTTAACGCTCTATATGAATATGTCAGCTCTATCACTGATATTGAGCACTTTCAAATAAGTACCACACATATATAATACTAGCATGATAACCCGGTGTTGCCCATGCAACTCAGAACATTTTAGTGGTAGAAGATGCCACTTTTTATTTTACATATTTTGTTTTTGTTTTAAAAAACACTTTTTTTTTCTTTTTTTTTTTTTAATATTTAATTTTGTTTCAAAATTATGGGGAAAAATATTCAAATTGTTTTGTTGAACAAATGAATTTTTAAAACATTGGAATAAAAATTAAATATAAAGGGTCATTTTTTTTTTTATAAAAAATATGTTAGTCGTGTTTGACGCTTGTGATTTGATTTCTGTGATGTAAAACGTTGGAATAAAAATTAAATATAAAGTTTTTTTTTTTTTTTTTTTTTTTTTAATAAAAAAATATTTTAGTCACATTTGACACATGTAATTTGCTCTCTGTGATGTAATTCAGCAACCATCTTAGATGTTTTACGGAGCAAATGTAAACAGTCGGCTCTATTGGCCAAAAAAGTGCAAAAGGAAAATTGCTGATCTTCAACTCAAAAAGTATCTGTCGGCCTGGCTTCCCTGTAGATATGTGTCCTGAAAAGTTTGAATGACGTAGCTTAAAAAAATATAAGTGTGCATAGGGAACAGTTACACACACTCACAGATTGTCATATATATATATATATATATATATATATATATATGCAATTTGTTATATATATATATATATGCAATTTGTTATATATATATATATATAATTTGTTAATTTGTTATATATATATATATATATATATATAACAAATTGCATATATATATATATATATAACAAATTGCATATATATATATATATATATATAACAAATTGCATATATATATATATATAACAAATTGCATATATATATATATAACAAATTGCATATATATATATATAACAAATTGCATATATATATATATATATAACAAATTGCATATATATATATATATATAACAAATTGCATATATATATATATATATAACAAATTGCATATATATATATATATAACAAATTGCATATATATATATATAACAAATTGCATATATATATATATAACAAATTGCATATATATATATATAACAAATTGCATATATATATATATAACAAATTGCATATATATATATATAACAAATTGCATATATATATATATAACAAATTGCATATATATATATATAACAAATTGCATATATATATATATAACAAATTGCATATATATATATATAACAAATTGCATATATATATATATAACAAATTGCATATATATATATATAACAAATTGCATATATATATATATAACAAATTGCATATATATATATATATATATAACAAATTGCATATATATATATATAACAAATTGCATATATATATATAACAAATTGCATATATATATATATATAACAAATTGCATATATATATATATAACAAATTGCATATATATATATATAACAAATTGCATATATATATATATATAACAAATTGCATATATATATATATATAACAAATTGCATATATATATATATAACAAATTGCATATATATATATATATAACAAATTGCATATATATATATATATAACAAATTGCATATATATATATATAACAAATTGCATATATATATATATATAATCTCCCTTATTGTCGGGTGGGTGATTAAAATAAAATTGATTCTTCACTGGAGAAACTAAATCATTGAAAGATGGCTGTTTATATTGAGTGAAGAAAAAAACGTTTGGAATTCTTACAAATAATAAGATCATATATTGATGTATTCAGATTTATTTTTAGGTTGAATATTAACAACAAAGTATTTGTCTCTACTTCTTAGATGAGGCAGTATTTACATTTTTCAAACTGTTGTACTCATCTTTATTGCTGTGTCTATGACATTTCGGGTGTTGTACACTCTGATCTTCATCAAGTGCTAGAAATTTTGACCCAAAACACTTTATTTCAATCACTGGGGTATATAATTCTCATTTCATAGGCAAAACCACTTCCGGAAGCCATTTAGTTATCTCCCTTGAATTCAGCTCTCTAACTTTTTGTTCACCACTTCTGTAGGCAGGTATTGAACTTACAACTCTTTGGTTCAAGCAACTGGAACTAACCGACATCTATATTCACTGAGCCATGCATCCTTGAGTGGATATAGATGTTGGTTAGTTCCAGTGACTTGACCCTAAGAGTTGTGAGTTCAATACCAGGCTACAGCTGTGGTGAACAAATAACTTAGAGAGTTAAGCTAAAAGGAGATAATGGCATGACTGCCAAAAGTGGCATCCAACATGGAACAAGAACAATCTACCCCAGTGATCAAAATAAAAGTTTTGGTTCAAAATTCCAAACACCTGAGGAAGGCCAGAGTATACAATGGCCAAAATGTCACACGTCAATAAAGAGAAGGACAACCATCTAAACAGTGTAAATAATATAATTATAAACGTTGGTATCATCTGATACCAAGATCCAGTTAAGCGTTCAGAGTCAAAATAAAGAATTTTAAAAAATCCAACAAGTAATTTTGAACAATTTGTGGAATGATAGTATCTTTGTGTTTTTGTTTCTCACACAATATTTTCGTCAGGCAAATGTTTTGGGGAAAATGTATTACATGGTAGTCACCCTGATCAGCCAGTTAAGACCAGGTAACATAATTGCATTCAGATATGTAAACCAGATATTAAGGATGATCATTCAGGTAACAGACAAGAATATCTGAATGTTTGACTTGAACAGAATTTTGTCAGAATTTTTAAGTTCCCAAATATATTAAGAAAACATTTCAAAACCCAACTTGAATGTAGTTTGTCTCTTCAAGATGTGGGCGATCATAGCTCTCCACAACTTCCTTTCTCTTGTAGGTTGTCATTTTATTTTTAATCCCATGTTCATTTGGTGGGATAGTTTCCCGGTGAATTTTAAATTCTCCAAATCCACTTTTCTCTTTTTTACGTATGTGTCCTAGAAATTTTAACTCTAGAAGCCCCCTTTTTGTCTTCATTTTTTTTTTTTTTTTTTTTTTTTTGAGGCATCCTTCTATAGAACAACATATCTGCTGTCCCAAGTCTATTGATCTTTGAGGAGAACATAGATTATTCCCTGCTGTAAAGGGGAACTGATATTAGATAACAGTTCAGGAGGCTTTTCTTGGTTTCTAATTAAATTTTCTAGTTTCTTAATACCCTATTTAGCTTTGGATTGAAACTGGCTGGAAAATTTCTAATTCCAAGTCACCCATTAAACCAAGCTTCCAGCACCTAGTATTCCTAAGTGGTTATGCCTCTGGGCATTGACTAGGTTTGATGATCAAATGATCCAGCATCAATATCTTATGTTTAAGATTGTGTCCACTAATATTAAATCCTGACAGGACTTCCTACTTTTAACATTGTCTTGCATTCTTTTAATATTGTTTCGTACTTAGTTGATTTATTTTCTGTCTGTTTGCTGGCATAGCTTTTCTCCAGTGTAAGTTCTGGATTACTATCTCTGTTTTGCTAGTTTCCCTAGCAGTTCAAATACATGTTTAAGCAACATGACTTATCAGGTGCTTTAGCATAGTTGATGAAACATAAGGTAGATTTCTTCTACTATTAACATTACACTCACTCATGTCTTTCTGATTTTATCACAATTCTTGTTCCAGTTTCTTCAGAAGAATTTATTTTCTCAATCAATTTCACCCCATGTAAGGTAGTAAAAACATAAGAAATCACAGAATGCAAAAGAATGAGGAACATCACCCCATGCAAGGCAGTAAAGCCACTAAGACGCAAGGGGGTTACAGGGTGGGGAAGAATTAGGAACAGAAACGTTAATAACGAGCAGAAAGAGAAGAGTAATCAGGAGGACAGTAGATAGTGATTGACATTGCATTTAAATTTTTGTTTTAATCTGTATCATCCCATGCAAGGCAGTAAAGCCACTAAGATGCAAGGGGGTTACAGGGTGTGGAAGAATTAGGAACAGAAACGTTAATAACGAGCAGAAAGAGAAGAGTAATCAGGAGGACAATAGATAGTGATTGACATTGCATTTAAATTTTTGTTTTAATCTGTATCATCCCATGCAAGGCAGTAAAGCCACTAAGATGCAAGGGGGTTACAGGGTGTGGAAGAATTAGGAACAGAAACATTAATAACGAGCAGAAAGAGAAGAGTAATCAGGAGGACAGTAGATAGTGATTGACATTGCGTTTAAATTTTTGTTTTAATCTGTATCATCCCATGCAAGGCAGTAAAGCCACTAAGATGCAAGGGGGTTACAGGGTGTGGAAGAATTAGGAACAGAAACGTTAATAACGAGCAGAAAGAGAAGAGTAATCAGGAGGACAATAGATAGTGATTGACATTGCATTTAAATTTTTGTTTTAATCTGTATCATCCCATGCAAGGCAGTAAAGCCACTAAGATGCAAGGGGGTTACAGGGTGTGGAAGAATTAGGAACAGAAACATTAATAACGAGCAGAAAGAGAAGAGTAATCAGGAGGACAGTAGATAGTGATTGACATTGCGTTTAAATTTTTGTTTTAATCTGTATCATCCCATGCAAGGCAGTAAAGCCACTAAGATGCAAGGGGGTTACAGGGTGTGGAAGAATTAGGAACAGAAACATTAATAACGAGCAGAAAGAGAAGAGTAATCAGGAGGACAGTAGATAGTGATTGACATTGCGTTTAAATTTTTGTTTTAATCTGTATCATCCCATGCAAGGCAGTAAAGCCACTAAGATGCAAGGGGGTTACAGGGTGTGGAAGAATTAGGAACAGAAACGTTAATAACGAGCAGAAAGAGAAGAGTAATCAGGAGGACAATAGATAGTGATTGACATTGCATTTAAATTTTTGTTTTAATCTGTATCATCCCATGCAAGGCAGTAAAGCCACTAAGATGCAAGGGGGTTACAGGGTGTGGAAGAATTAGGAACAGAAACATTAATAACGAGCAGAAAGAGAAGAGTAATCAGGAGGACAGTAGATAGTGATTGACATTGCATTTAAATTTTTGTTTTAATCTGTATCATCCCATGCAAGGCAGTAAAGCCACTAAGATGCAAGGGGGTTACAGGGTGTGGAAGAATTAGGAACAGAAACGTTAATAATGAGCAGAAAGAGAAGAGTAATCAGGAGGACAGTAGATAGTGATTGACATTGCATTTAAATTTGTTTTAATCTGTATCATCCCATGCAAGGCAGTAAAGCCACTAAGACTCAATGGGTTAGAGGGTGTGGAAGAATTAGGAATTGAAACATTAATAATGAGCAGGAAGAGGAAAGAGTAATCAGGAGGACAGTAGATAGCAATTGACATTGCATTTGAATTTTTTGGAGAATAAAGTTGTCTGGAAAGTATAAAGCCAGAAGTGAATCTCATTTCTGGTTAAATTTTTCAACAGACTCTATTCATCAGAATCTGGTTGATAAGCTTTTTTGTTCTTTAAGCTGATTGTTTGATGGAACTTACATTCATATGTAGGTGAATCTCCAAAGGTCTTCCAGAATATCGCCACAGAAATAGACTTCAAGTATTTACGCTTTTTCTATTATGAGTGTTGCAAAAGAACTTTAAACTTTTCATGCAGTGTATATTTTTAATACTTGAGAAAACACAAAGTAAATGTTCCTAATGTCATATTCTATCCCCTCCCTTGACCCAGGAAATATTCCTTCAGTGTATACGATCACAACAAAGCAACACAAGGTGGTACTACTCTGATCTCTCTAGTAAGTAGGTTTTATGTGGTGTTGCTAGCCCCCTGGACAACCAGTTTTGAATTCAAATTTATCTTTCACATAGACTGGTTGCCATCCAAGATGTGCTATGTCTATTCTGCAGTTTAACTAACAGCCAAGGAGAGAAGGGATGGGTTCATGCCTTTTTCTTAAAGGCATTTGTGGTAAATTGAATGCAGTGGATGGGACTTGAACTCACTTTGATGAGACAAATTTCTGAAACAATAACCATGCATTCAATATTGAATTACAAATGTTAATTTATATATCAGGCTTGGCCAAACTCGTGGCTCATAGAAATATGTTGGATGAGCACCTGTTTTCTTCAGTTATTATAAAAGGTAAAAAAGAAAAATGTAAAGTTTCATAATTATTTACTGTTTCATGTTAATGTGTATGTAACAAATATGTATATGTAAATTTTGTTTATAATTTGTGGGTATCAAGGTTCTGAACTCTATTGAATGCGGCTGGTACATTAAGTAAATTTCATCACTTCCCTGAAAATATACAGTAGCGAGCATAAAGATAAGAACGATGTTAAGAAAAAGTCTGTGAAATAACTTTTTTATCTTAAAGCTTCATAGAACATTTTATCAAGAAAAAATAAGGATATAAAGGTATGTCCTCATCTTTGTTACCATTTGTACAACGTTTCAGCCGTTGTATACTCTGAACCTTTTTGAGGTGCTAGGAATTTCAAACTAAACACTTTATTACAATCACTGGGGTATACCATCCTCATTCCCTGTGCAAAGCCTTGATTGAAAGTCATGAGTTATCTCCCTCTAACCCTGCAAGTTACTTGTTCACCACTGCTGTAGCCTGGTATTGAACTCAGAACTCTTTGGGTCAAGTCACAGGAACTAACAAACACCTATATCCACTGGGCCATGTTAAAATTATTAAAATAAGTTTATTGAGCTTTATATTTTAGAATTATATAATTTACCTTTTATATTTATATTTATATATATATATATATTTTTTTTTTAACCTGATAAAATGTTCTTTGAAGTTTTAAAATAAAGTTATTTCACATTTAGACTTTTTCTTAACATTGTTCTGATCTTTATGCTTAATATTGTATATGTGCGCACATGATGAGTGGTTAGTAGTTAGAGCATTCACTTTCTGGCCAGTTTGTAATTTCAACAATTGTTGATTTGTTAAGAAAATGACATCTTCATGTTATCAGTGAAATTGTGGAGGCAGAACACCATGGGAGCTGTCAGTGGTTATGTTAGCATGAAGTCATTGGCTCTGTTCAGATTCTTGATCACACTAGATAACATGATCTCTCCCGGAAACTGTAACTAAGATCTGCTTAGCATAGTTGCAGTATAAACCATAGATGTACTATGTAGGAGTTAAACAAACACAAATATGCCTGAGTAGGCATTTGCAACAAGGGTTGCCTAGCCACTCTAGTAAATGAGCATCCACAGATACAAGTGGCCAGTCATTCATATATATATATAAATACATAAAAAAGAAAATAAATTTTGATGTTCAAATCAGTTGTATGGCCATTTCTACATGAATTGGAGTAGATAGACTAAACTATCGCCTGGTTCACACTCCGCCCATGTCTATTGAACAGGTGAAGAGGCTCATCCCTTGTTTTCCTGTTTAGGATGTGGTTTCTGGTTTTTCTCTTTTCCAATCTTTTCACTCTTATGTAGCCCCCTGCGCATCAGTGGTGTTTTTGCCTTGCTTGGGGTGATATGATTAAAAAAAAAAAAATCCCTAAGAGAAATTTCACATATCATCGGCAATTTTTTTATTTCAAAATAAACCAAGATATATTACTGGCGGAAGTTAAAAAAAAATATACTTCACAGAAAAATTAAAGGGGTGGATTTAATAAGGCTACAATGACTTTCTTATTAATCCCACCCCTTTAATTATTTTGTGAAGTATATTTTTTTTCATGTAGAAATGGCCATACAACTGATTTGAACATTGAAATTTATTTTATTTTATAATTGGCTCTGTAATTTAAATATTAATCACATTGAGCCCTCCACCTTGATTAGTTTTAATATTAATTTAATTAGTATTAATTAGGATCGGTTCTTTGGGATTTACCTTTGTGCTTTTTTTTTTTTTTTTTTTTTTTTTTTTTTTTTTTTTTATAAGCGTTTCACCCCGAGCAAGGCATGTCACTGCCACTACTGTGCAGGGGGCTACGTAGAGTGGAGAAAGGCTGATTAAATATAGGAAATAACAGAGGGTGGGTGATAGGCGGGTGAGGATACCGAGAATGAGGGTTGGGTAGATCAGTTTTATATTTATGGTAAAAAATAAATTTTAAATCATACTTTCTAATATGAATTAAAATATAACCACTACTAGTAATTAACACTTATATAAGAGAGGATAAATAAAATATTAAAATACAACCTTAAAAAATATCTAAAATAATAGTAATAAATAATAATAAATATATATATATATATATATATATATATATCAACAAATTTTAACACTAATAGTAGTATTAGCACAAAAACAAAAATGAAAGAAAAAGGATTCTTAAATAATATTACTCAGATAATAATATTAATAATAATACTAATAATAATAATAAATACATATATATAAAAAAATATTAACACTAATAACAAAATATTGGTAATATTATTATAAAAAAGAAAAAAAATATCCTAAATAATAGCAATAAAATATTATAAAAAATATAACACTAATAAAAATATATATATAAATATAAAAAATATTAACACTAATAATAACATTATTATTATTAAAAAAGAAAATAGATCTTGAATAATAGTAATAAAATAATAATCATAAAAAACATATATACACATACACACACATGTATATGTGTATGTATGTATGTATATATATATATATATATACATGCAAACACATATATACATATGTATGTATATATGACCCACCCGCTTCCCTTGAACTTTCTTTTAACACTGACCGCTCCTCAGGCTGCATCAACTTTGTTTAGGGGCTATGAATTAGTATCTTGATGTGTTATCTGGTGTGGGTTGACAAACAGATGGATTGTTCTTATTTTCTTTTTTAGGGGAGCGACAGTTATATTCTTATCATTTAATATGTTTTTATTTTATTTTTTATTTTCTTATTCATAGGGTTAGGATTTTGTGAATCTCATTCATATAGAATCTTTTGTTGAACAAAGACTGAAGCTGAAGATGGCTCGCCTGAAATAGGCCTATACTTCCAAATTACCATGAAATAATGCGTCTGTTTTAATTTTTCTTATATATATATAAATACACACACACACACATATATATATACCCACATAAATACATGCAAACACATATATACATGTGTGTGTGTATATATATATATATATATATATATAAAAATACACACACACACACACACACACACACACACATATATATATATACACACACACATACATGTACATACCCACACATTTTCATATACACATATACGTACAATATTACAATCAAATATAAAATATTATAAAAATATAATAATAACTATACACATAATAATAAAAATTTGGGGGCAAAACGTTACCAACAGTAAATTCCAGAGTTTTCTCCAACCACCTATTTAAATTAATTTAAATTAGAATTTTGATTTAGCTAAATTATTTTATATTTATTCCTATGCCTGCATTTAAATATCAATTTCTTACATTGATTAAGGAGTTCCTTTGGATTCCATGAAATTGTAGAATATCTAAAAAAAATTTTTCTAAAATATTTATATATATATGTTTGTGTGTGTGCTGTGATGGGAAAATTGTTGCTATTTTATATTTTTTTATGTGTGTTTGTTTTTGATTTGTTGACCGCACAGTATAGACAGGTCAGTTGGGTACCATCTGTGAGAAAAGACACAATTCACTTCACTAGAAATGTAGAAACAGCATGCTGTACGACTAGACATTTGGGCCAGAAGATGTTATATAAACATGTCAGAGTGTTTGGGTGTCAATCTGTGTACAGTGTGCTTGGATGATATATCCAGTTAACGTCATGGTGTTTGGAGTGATTACGTCCCACAGAGCATCAGACTGAACATAGATACCTACATCAACTGAGAAGACAGTGCTTCCCAAGGTCAAGAGGGTGGCTACTAGAAGACCCTATGTCTGGCAACAGGACTCTGCACCAAGCCACACAAACAGGAGAACCCAGTCATGGCTGTCAGACAATTTGCCACCTAACTCCTCAGACTGCACCACTCTTGATTATTATGTGTAGGGCGAACGTTGAGCAAGAACCAACAAAATTCTTTGTAATAGCAAAGAAGAACTGAAGGTAAGGATTACGTCAGCATTCACCAACTTAAAGAAGATTGTTGAGAAGAAATGCCGGAGATTACCGTGTCATCTAGAAGTGATGGCTAAAGCCAATGTTTAGTAAATATATCTGTTAAAATGTTACTGTTAATTTCATTTTTACATCATATAGACAACAATTCATCTATCGCACTATACACTCCTGATCAAAATTTTAAGATGACTTAAAAATCTTTAAAAATCACCTCATTTTATAAAAATGTAAATTTCTAAATAAAATGTTTGTAATGTAGCTTTTTGTTTCCATAACCTTTTAGACTGTAGTATTGGTAACCTTAAGTGGTAAGAGTTTAAAATCTATCTGTAAAAAAAAATTTCTTTTTAAAGATTTTTCAGTGGTCTTAAATTTTTGATCAGGAGTGTGTGTATATATATATATATATATATATATATATAGTCTCTTCAGAAATGAATTGAGTTCTTTCAGTGACTGGAGTGTGTATACACTGCTTATATACAACAAGTTAAAATTTCCCTTCTCTGATTCCATGCGACTATGGCTTAGTGGGTAGTGACTCTGACACCAAATCGGTCAAGTTTCAATCCCAGCCAGAAGCAAGTGGATGTCTAGCCACACTGATGAGCTGTGATACAGCAAAACAGACTTGTATGTGGATGAGTGATATATATATATGGCGCGATGGATAAATTGTCTACTAAATTAAGCAAAAATGAAAAATACAGACATCACATTTTAACAGATAAAAACCTTTATAATTACTATTAAACTCATCCAACTCTTTCTGAATCCTCTGCACTCTCCTCAAATTGACACACAGACACTCTGAAATGTTTGATTAGAGCTTACAGTGCCAATTCCAAGCAATACAGCAGGCCATTTTCAAATTTCTGGCAGAATGAATCGTCACTGTGCTCTTTTTCTAACAAACGATTCCCAACTGACACTACTATACTGGGTAGTCAACAAAATCAAAGACGAACAAGGCACACACACAAAATCAAGATATGGAATGGTGACAATTTGTCCCTGACATATATATATCTAAACTTATTTATAAATGGAACTTTGTGTGTGTATCCATTACCTATAGACTTCAAAACGGCTGAACCAATTTTCTTGAAAATTTACACAGTTGTACTATAAGTGTCTACAAGTGTTCTTAGCTAGGTTTTGTGTCGAGGTACCCCCGATTAATATCGAAAATCAAAAAAATCGGATTATAGAAGGAGTGGTCTGATTTTAATCAAATTTGATACACTCATAGACAAAGACATAAGAAATGATATTCAGAAGTTTCAAGGTTGCAGTTGTTACAATAGTGCAGAAAATCGATAATATATATATATAAAAGGCAAGATGTTTGTGTGTGTGTGTCTGTTTATCTGCCTGTATGTCTGTATTTTTTCAGCCCTTTTATTTTAGTTTTTGCTTTGGGTTTGGCTCTAAGTAGGTATAATTGTAGTTCTTAGTCTCAGCCATGATGCCACTTACTCAGAGGACTTATTTAGTCTTCAAAATTCAGTTTACAACAGAAAAAACTTATTTGATATCGATACCAGGAAATCAAAATTTGACTTACATCCATTCATTTTTTTCTTTCAGTCTACAGTTTTGCTTTAACTGGAAACAACTATTGCTTTTTAGTCTTTTGTGCCAACGTCCAAAGAGATCCAGGACCATGGATTAGTTTTAAAGCTTTCATTACACCCGATCAATGCCGGGCTATAATGCTAGTATATATATATATATATATATATATATATATATATATAACAGATGAGAGAAATTAAATAAATGTATCCACACATATCTCCCTACTGTCTCTCTCTACCTTTTTGCAAGATCAACAAATGTTCAAACCTACTTCAAACCTATTAATTTCTTAGCATACATATTTGAGGAGGAGAATTTATAGATTGAAATGTTTATATTTCCCACTAACATCCACTCTTAACCATAACCCCTCATCGCAAGCTCATTGACCACACAGCTACAAGTCTCCACCCATGATTTTCTATACAAAACTTATCTTAAAGGTACGAGCTCCAATTGAAATAATAGGATTTTATATTGAGTTGTTGGTGAGATAATCTTTCACTGAATTCTAAAGGGAGTTAGGTTAAAAAAGAAAATAATTCATGAGTTAATAAAAATTAAGGAATCTTTTTTGACTTGGAATCACAAGTAACAAATTTTCATTAATTAGAATTAATTGTAATGAAAAATATTGAATTACTTAAGAACTATAAGCCAAATCTCAACATTAACTCAGCCAGAGCAAATAAAATTGCTTTAATTATTTATTTACAATTATTTTCATTTTTTTTTTTTTAAATGGACCTCAACTTTAAAATTTATTTTATAAATGTCTTTAAAGACTATTTATGACTCCGCTATATAATTACAATGTATTATATCATCATGATATTTCTTATACTAGAGGGATGCAGGTTCAAATCCTGCTTGAAGGCACTATTTTTTTATTAAGGGTCTAGAATGTACTAGTCGGTGTGCATATATATATATATATATATATATACTCAATCGGAATTTGTAGTTCTAAAACTACTTACGGTACACCAAGATACAAAGTGCTCAATACCACACAATGTGATAGAGCTAAATATTATAATTACATCTTGATCATTTCCAAAAACCTGAAACCACCCACAACTTGGGTTTCGTGCACGTAAGTGTAATCCTCAGACTACCGGAATACAAATTTAAATTATTTTAGAGCATTTTTACCCCAGATGAGTGCAAGGCGTTAAAAAGCACAGGTGTGTTGGAATCAAACAGTCTAGTGGAGAGGGATTACTAATATGGCAAAGATGCTATCATAGCCAGAAATGCTCTGAGAGAGGGTGGGAGGAAAACCCTTTAATTGGAAAGAAAAATCATCCTGGTGAAGGAAACGTGCTCAATGTAAAAAGCTGACGTAATCAATACACACATACACACACACACACACACACACACACACACACTAATATATATATATATATATATATATATATATATATATATAATATTAACTATAGCAACAACAATAACAAGAGTAACCGAACTCTGCCAAAGCTAGTATTAATTAAGCTTTAATTTAAATCGCCTTGTACAACCCACCAAGAACGAACTCGGAGGGAAAAGAACGTGAAGTAAACAAAAGAAACAAACGAAGCACATGAACAAAAAGTCAAGCACTCGTAAGAAAGAAAAAAAGTTTTAGTCTCTCCCCTTTCTCGTGTTTTGGTGTCTTTGTTTTATTTCGAGTACCTATATATTTGCTACTTTAAATCTTTGTTGTCAGCCAATTTTCCTGACGAGCCGTAGGGCAAAACCGTGGTAGGTTGTTGGGTCTTGCTTAGATTTCTTTTTGTCTCTCTCTCTCTCTCTCTCTATATATATATATATATATATATATATATATACACACACACACACACTAATTAAAATAACAAATAAAAACTGGTTTATCTGTTTAAACCAACTCTATCCATGAAATATAAGTAAATATCCTGTCATAATAAAGACCATTGTGTATATGCATATATATATATAATCCTCTCAAATATTTTGAATATTTTGCTGTCATATTTGATGGCTGAAGTACACTTGTGTGTGTGTGTGTGTATATATATATATATATATATATATATATATATCTGCAGACAAGCCTGCTTTGCTGTATTACAGCTCCATAATGCTGCTAAACACCTGCCTCAAGCCAGGATTGAAATCCAATTGGTTATATGTCAAACAAACATCTTACGTCTATGCTATCAGCATACGTCAAGGGAAAGGTAGCTTTCATAGCAAGTTATTCATGGTATATAAACAAACCCCATTAACTGAGAGCGTTCAGTTTGATAACTGGACCAAACTGCATTCAATTTGTAAAGAAAAACAAAACTGTTGACGGGACCAACAAACAACTTTTCAAATTTAAAACTCCTATCCAGATAAAGCCTCAAATAAAAATAACAAAACTGAAAAAAAAAAAAACTATTTAAACACAAATATTTTACTAAGTACTCAAAACCAAGACTAAGCAAAAAAAAAACCAACATTAAATTCGATGAAAGTGAGTCAGGTTGAGAACTTTTCAGCATACTTTCATATTAAACCTTTTTCTAAAGAAGTACGATGTGATATTGTACATTGTTAATTGCCGTACATGATAGACTCTTGGGTAATGTTTCTTTCAAGATATGACTGACTAGGCAGAAGATTTTCCCGCAGTAGGTTGCCATTACTTTCTACAGTAGACTGGTTGCCAACCAAGGCTATAGAACCCAATCTGTCCTGTTATTCAATCCATAGCTGGATGAAGAGATGGATTAATACCTTTCCCAAAGGTATTTGTGTATAAGTGAATAAAACGAATTCAAATGGAATTCGAACTTGGCTCTCTGATATCTCATTCCAAGCTGATATCCATTGCACCACAATGGACACATTGTACAAGGGGGGAATAACTGACAGACTAACAAATTCATGAAATAAAAAAAAAAAAAGCAAGGTGAGATAGTAGTAGTATTAGTAGTAATAAAAAAGAAGTGGCAGCAAAGGCAGTTAAGCATGACAGCAGTAGCAAATAGGCAATAAGAAAATGAAGTTTAAGGCTTAAAGTGTTAGATTCAGGATTGACCCATAGAAGAATCACCTTGTGAACTCAAGACTTAGTTCATGAATTTGGTGCCATAGTAATTTTGAGTTTAATCCCTGGGCCAGTATTATAAACTTCTTTTACATCGTTTGTCCTTTCAAAATATTGGCAATCATGGTTCTCTATTACTTCTTTTCCTTTGTAAATCTTACAACTTTTGTTATCTATTTGCATAAGCCCCAAATGTATGTTGGGCATTCCTTTTCTCTAACCCTCTCACCTTCGATATATCTTATGAGTATCAAATTTTCCAAACCCTTTTTCCTCATTATGTCCCACAAAATTTCAACTGTCTGTTTCTGATATTAATTATAACTGTCCTTGTTGCCATTGTCCATAGAACTTTGTTGTTGCTCACGTGTTTAGTCTATGGTTGTCTCAGCATCCTTCTGTAGAGTCATGCTTTTGTTGCTTCAGACTTACTTGATGGAAACAAGGTGGGCAGTAAGAGAGCATTATCAAAAAAAGAACAAGACGACGAATATCTATTCACTGGAACAATAATAATTTATCTTTTTAGACAAAATAAAGGGTTTGATTTAAAATCACTGTCGTTTAGCAGGAGTGGCAGGTGGAAAAGAATATTTGGAGGTGGATAGCAACAACAACAGAGTCAGGACACAAATAATGGGAAGAATGAAATCCAGTCTTTAAGTCTAATATTAAATAACAAGACTGGATAAGGTTTTACAAGTACAGAATCAATTACATAGTAAGAAATATTAAGTGTTCATTTTTTTTTTTTTTTTTTTCATACCCTGGATTGTGAAAACACGAGCTGTTCCTAACATTCGTTTTTTTCCTTCTTATTCCTATGCTTTGTTTTTAGTTTTGCTTAAGTCAATGTAATGACCAAAAAATTGCTCTAAGCATGAATAGCTACCCCCACCACAAGAAGTATGAACAAAACTTCACACTCACTTATGCAATATATCTATCTGTATATTTATTTCTGCCAACACCTGTATATAGGTGTGCCACATCTCTTTCTTTTATATATAAATATATATATATATATACACACACACCCACATACATATAACCCTTTCTACCTATCTATCTATCTATCTATCTATCTATCACATATATATGCAATGAAAATCCAAGTTGATTTAAATTCAGGATCCCCTGGGCTCTGTGCCTCTGGCCTTGCATTGATGAAAAGTAATTAACAGATTAATTAATAATATTCATTCACAATATATCATTCATAATGTCTCCAATTAATTTAATGAAGAATTTTTATATGCAAATATGTTGTGCATACGCGTTTTATATATAATCAAAAGTATGTACATTTTTTTTGTGTGCATATATATATATATATATATATATATATATATATACATAATGTGTGTGTGTATTTAATCAGTCTATTGGTCGAATGAGGAACCACAGATGTAGGCAGAATGGGAGAAAGTCAACATCTAAAATTATTGATTTGGATTAAATTCAGCCTAGAGATGAAAAGAAAAACTATTTATTTTGATAAATAATATTTTTGTTTCCTTTGATGCTGCACTTAACTTTTCTCTATTAATCATATAGAATAAACATTATACAGTGAACATTTCAGATCAAAATGAAGGTAATAACTAACTAATATAAATAATAGATGTGTGTGTTGTTGTGCTATCCCAAATTATGTGTTATTAAAACAGGTGCATCATAGTTATTTCCAGTGTCAACAATTGGTTGTGTTTAATGCTCTCTAAGTGATATCAAATATCCACTATATGCAGTTGTTTTCTTAGACAATGTTGAGCCATGTCTGTGCCCTGGTGACTGACTGCTTGAGAATACCAGATGCTGTAAGCTTGGATGTGAATTGCAATTAGAAATCGGAGAACTGAATTCTAATCCCATTTGGGTTTTTTATTCCCTTAAGGATAAATACTCTTGGAAGAGGTATGAATCCACCTTTTCTCCCCAACTATGGGTTAATTAATAGAACTTGTATCAGTTAATCATTATTATCTTCAAAAGATTCTTACAATCTATTTTTTTTAAATAACCTGAAAAAAGGTTAATTTCTAAAAAAAAAAAAAAAAAAAAAAAAAAAATAAAACCCCAGCACTCCCCTCAGTATTTTATCTGATTTTATCCCCATTTTTCCTAGTAAGTCCGTTAAGTGCCATATGTGATACACGCTTTGGGCAATCATGTCTCAAAAGTGACATGACTGACTAGGCAAAAGATTAGCCTGCAGTAGGTTGCCATTGCTTTCTGCAGTAGACTGGTTGCTAGCCAAGGCTATAGAACCCAATCTGTCCTGTTATTTAACCTATAACTGGAGGGAAGAGATGGATTAATACCTTTCTTAAGGGTATTTGTACCTTAGTGAATGCAAGGAATTTAACTGGAATTTGAACTCAGCTCCCTAATTTTTCTGTGTCGATATCCATTGCACCACAATGCACATTAGACTTTTTGAAATTATTCCCAGTGCTCTGATTACTGTGAAGGTGACTGTCATACCAACTATCTTCTATTAACTCAGCTGTTTCAAAATTTTTGGTACCTTGATAATTTGAGCGCAATACTAGATTGTCAGTTAAGTCTCATTTTATAGTTGAAATTTGACCATATTATTCTCTCACACTTTCCATGTGTTGAACTCTCTCAGGTTTGTTGTCATAGAGGAGGATTGATGCTATATAGCATGAGCACTCTTTTCTTTGATTTTAATGAAATTTTCCTGTTTCTTAATATTTTGCTTAGCTTTTGAAAGGTAACTTATATCAATCCCTATATTTTTTAATTGCTTGATTTCTTTCTTTTTTATAGCAGTTATAAAATTGACTCTCCATTCTCTTTGAAAATATACAAAAAAAAACCCTATGCAATTTCAGAATTGTTTTGGTGATCATGGATGCTTCTATTTTTTTTTTTTCTCGAATTGAAAGATCAGCATCTAAAATTCTTATTTTTCTTGGGCTTGAACTCTTACCAATATGACTGATATATATATATATATATATATATATATATTTTAGAACATGTACATAATTTCTATATATAGAAATTATGCACATGTATATATTATAGATATATAGAAATTATGTCCATGTTCTAAAATATAATTTATAATAAATATTCACAGCTCTATATATTATATATCGAGCACTGTTTTAAATTAATGTTTTGGACATTGTAAGAATTCTTCATTCTGTATTCACTCAGAGATATATATATAAGAAAAATTAAGGCAGAAATGTTATTTCATGGTAAATCAGAAGTATAGGCCTATTTCAGGCGAACCATCTTCCGTCTTTATTGTACAAATGATTTTACACGAAAATCCTTTGTACAGTGAAGACGAAGCTGATGATGGTTCATCTGAAATAGGCCTATACTTCCAATTTACCATGAAATAACGTGTCTGCCTTAATTTTTCTTATATTTGCTCTATATGTATTTATATACATATATATTTAGAGCTCTCTTACAGAATTATCCTACCACTGTATGTGCAGGATACTCGTTCGGATTCTTCTATACTCACACTGCATGCTGATATATATATTATTATTATTATTATTATTATTTACATCTGTGTTATTGTCCTCATTTTTGTTGTTTACAGTCTACAGCAGGTACTTGTCAATTCAAATAATCTTTTGGAAATTTTAATAATGTGTAGCTTGTTCTCGTTCTGCTGACTATATGTTTAGAATATTTCTCACTTCATTTCTACCAAGTCCAAGTACACCATGCTGGATTGAACTTGTAATTTCTATGTCACCAAATACAAAGCTAACACTTTATCTCCAAGAATTTAAATGTAAAGTCAAGAGTCATCTCCTGTCTCACTAACTTACATCCTCTCTCTCTCACACTTTTCTACATCCACCCCACTCTCATCAGTACTCTCTTTCCTCTCCTACTCTCTTCCTGACACCCCCTGCAACTTCTCACTCCTCAACATTCCTCCTATGTAACCCCCTGCACAACAGTGGCAGTAAAATGCCTTGCTTGGAGTGACACGATTATTAAAAAAAAAAAAATCTGCAAAGCTGTAGGACAATCCTGATTGGAGAACGTGACACCTTAAATCTAACCTGCTTGCTAATGAGTACTACTTGTTGCACTTGAATGTACACTCTTCGTCATCGTCGTTGTTGTTGTTGCTGCTGCTGCAGGAGCAGCAATCTTTGCTGGCACTTCTTTCTATATTAATCCCTCCTCATTTTCAGAAATTTAGACAGAAGATATGAAACTATTATCTGAACAAAGCAAGTAGACTCCTAACTAAATGTGTAGCAGGCATTTCAATTTCTTTACCACAGTGACGGACAAAATAACATTATCTTTGGTTTGCCAAAATGGAATTATTATGAAGCTCTCATTTGACAATACGAACCAAGTAAAGGCCAGTCTGAAAGAACAACAAAAATCTTTCAATAAGAACAACAAACATAAAGATGTGGTTTTTACCAGTTTTTATATTTTAATCTTGACATTTCGAGTGCCAAGTGAGTTAATGAGATTGCTAATTAACTTGAGTACTAAAAAAATATATTATGTAAACATCCCTTTTTTGAAAGTCACACCCTGTCTTCATCTTGTCTTCTACACACCGCTATGACTAATATATGCTTACCAGTGATAGTATTTCTGAGGAATCCCCTTTGCTTTGTTCTTTGTCTACACATTTCAATAAAAAACACTGCAGGTGTTAATCCTTCTTCCTACTACTGTTTATGAGATATGGTTTTGAAAATCTAAAACTTTTATAAAATTATAGTTTTCTGATAACTCTAGTTGATCATGTGATGGTTGTAAATAGAGTATACAGAATTACAGCGTTTCCTGATTATGTCAGTTCAAGTGCTCATGGATTAAATGTGTGAAATTTACGAACATATTTGGATATTTTCAACCATGAGACGTTGCTGTAGTTTCTATTGGCTCTTAAAATTCCAGTTTGTAATAACTAAAATCAAAATAAAATTTGCCCCAAATGCTGCAGTCTTTCACACACAGACCAACCATAGCTTCACTATTCTTGGTCGAGCCACAGTTTCTGAATTCTTTTTTGATGCAATGACAAATATCTGCAGTTGGCTCAAACAACTGTTTCTAGGAAGGAAACAAAATCAGAATACATGCAACCTTATGACCTTCCTATCATGGTTCTTCTAAACTAGGCCATCGGCTGAACTGCTGATTTAAATAGTAAGGTTGGAAATGACTCCATACACTCTAAAAAACCCACTTAACTGCAGTCATAGATTACTACCCGAAATCTTTGTGAGTTCAAGCCTTGACAATTATAGAGACATTAAAAAATTCCAGTTCTCACAGAAGATTCTCTCACCTCACCTATGTGGGAATATGTTCCAAGATACTTTTCAGCATACTTGTGATGGAAACAAAATGCTAGTGAAGCTGCTCCCCACTAATAACGGTACCTGCTCTCATCAGTCAAAGAGACATTTCATGTGCAGAAAAAAACAAATGGCTGCCCTGTTGAAACAAAGCTGGTGCAGACTCTGGAATGTATGAAAGAAAGTATTGACCAGCTTCCCCATGAAATAGTTGGAACAGTGAACTAAGCAGTGTTGGCTATGCAAATGATTCCTTTTGCTAGTCAGTTTTAGGTTACATAAAAGCAGGTGCATTTTTCAGTAAGAGGCAGACTGTCAGCAGGCTGTGTTTGATCACATGATCGATATATGTTACCAAGGATTTCTGTTCATGTTATCTAGTGCCATTTGATATATGTTTATCCTTGTTTGTGTTTCTGGTGTCTCTGCTGTATTTGTTTCGTATATATGGTGTTCCCATGTAGTAGTTTTGTTCACGCCCTACTTGTTGCGATCAAGGGTTCAGTACCTTTAGTGTTTGATTCCATTGCTGCTGATTTTTGTGTTCATCTTTGTTGGCAGATATTTAACCAATAAAAGAATACACCAAAACTACATCGTTTTTTTTTTTTTTAATATCTTTTTTGTATATGGGATGCTTAAGTCATAAATTAATCATAATCAGAGATTAACTATTTATCCTATTTACATTGTTTGAACTGTTGTTCTCATCTCTGTTGCCATATTCATGATGTTTGGCCATTTTATGATTGAAATTTTGAACTGAACCATTTATTTTATTTACTGGGGTAGATTGTTCTAGTTTCACGAGTTATGCCTCTTCCAGTTATCTCAGTATCATTTATCTCCCTTTAACTCTGTTTTTGTTCACCTCTGCTGTAGCCAGGTATTGAATCCACAACACCTTGGGTCAATTTATTCAATTCAGCCAACACTTTTATCAACTGGGATATGATACTGAGACATCAGGAAGAGGCATGACTTGTGAAACTAGAACGATATACCCCAGTGAATGAAATAAATGGTTCAGTTCACAATTCTGATCATGAAAGGCCAGAGCATAAAATAAATGAACCATCACAAAGATGAAGATAACAGTTCAAACAATGCAAATAGTTTGAATAATTACAATACCTCATCTCTGAATTATAGACAAATAGATTAACAACAACAATTAACAATCACAAGTTATGTGATGCATAAAAGATTCATTTACAAATCATATTAGACACAAGTAATAATGAAATATGATAATCAGAACTATATGCTATAAAATAAAAACAGTTATGTAATGGATAAGATTTATTTTTTTACCATAGATCTTAGCAACCATGGCATATGATAATATTATCCATTTCCCTATAAGGAAGCATTTGGAATTCATTCACTGAGCAGTCACTGCTACTTTCAGTTTAAATTTATAAAATCTTTTCTCTTAAAATGACTTTTCAAAAAACTGTTTTCTGAAGTTCACTTGCTGTTATAGCTCTTTCCAGTATATATTTCTAATCATGTCACCCTTGGCAAGGTGTGAATTCTACTAGTACACAAAGGGATTGCAGAGAGTGAAAGAGAAACAACTAAATCTAGGTTGGATTGAGAAAAGGAAATAGATAAATGTGATTTAAGATACAATCTTGTGGCAACACTTAAATTCAGATCTTCAGGACACCAAGAAAAAAAGTTCATCAGAACAGTTGCCATAAAAATTTTTATAGAAAAGACAGTGGGAAGCCATGTCATTATTAGGAAAGTGACTGCTGTTGAGATGCTCGATCAGGATCCATTACATTACAGATCCTTTCTTGGATCTTGTCAAGAACCTCATAATGACTAGATATGGCAACAATAATGATGAGGGTTGTTTCCTTCCAAACTTTTTATTTGAAATATTATGAAATGTCAACCTCTTAATTATGTCATTATTTTCTCTTTGAGTTAAATGTGCTATCTATTTTAGTTGTTACTATTGTTGATGATCTTCAAGTACACACATAGTTATTAAGTTCAGTTTGATACAAAATCTATACTAGTGAAGTACTTCATATGGGTCAAACTCTTTTTACAAGTATATTGGTCTGCTTGCCTAACTTGATAAATATTATGCAATGGAAAACTCCCTTACATGTTGGACACAGGCTTTCTTTATATTTTTCATGCATCAAAGAATTTACCAAACAAGTTTCAGATGGAAGAGCTGTCTTTTGTATTGCAAGGACCCATGTGTTGCCAGAAATGGAATCCTTTTGTGAGAACTGGAATTTTTTAATGTCTCTATAATCATCAAGGCTTGAACTCAGAAAGATTTTGGGCAGTAAACTATGACCGCAGTTAAGTGAGGTTTTTTAGAGTGTTCTTTAAAAAAGTGTATTGGGTCATTTCCAACCTTACTATTTAAATCAGCAGTTCAGCCGATGGCCTAGTTTAGAAGAACCAGGATAGTAAGGTCATAAGGTTGCACGTATTCTGATTTTGTCTCCTTCCTAGAAACAGTTGTTTGAGCCAACTGCAGATATTTGTCATTGAATCAAAAAAGAATTCAGAAACTGTGGCTCGACCAAGAACAGTGAAGCTATGGTTGGTCTGTGTGTGAAAGACTGCAGGATTTGGGGCAAATTTTATTTTGATTTCAGTTCTTACTATTAACGTGTAGCTTTGTATAATTTTTCATTGCCTCTTTATGAACTTCATCTCTTTTTCATCACATCTTCTCCAAAAAGTAAAGAAAGGAATAATCAGACATATTTGTGTGGGCTGTTATCAATCTATAACTCATTAGTCAATCATTTTCCAAGTTAGTGGTTTGTAATTGAAAATGCGGAGACTAAATAAAAGAAGAGAAAAAATGAAAATGAAAAAATCAAGGAAAAGAAAATGAAGAGAAAAAGGAAAAAAAAATGGTTTAACAAGAGAGGGGGAGGAAGAGAAAAACTTAGAGGAAGAAGAACTGATAGAAAATAGGAATGAGAAATATTTGACAATGTTTAAACTGCAAGATAAAAACCAAAAGAATATGAAAAGCTTATGAAGAGGGTGCTGAAAGTTTTCAGTTTGACAGACTTTATAAAATTTGTACAAATGATAAAACACGAGACATTTTTTAATGCTTTTTTTGATTGGGCTGAGAAATTTTCAGCCCCTTTTTATCCAATAAAAAAGAAAGAAAGAAAAAGAGACTTTAGAAAGCCAGAATCTCAAAGTAAGAAAAACAGATGTTTGTCATGATTATCTCTGGCAGAGTTCCCAACCATGAATATTGCAAATGTTGTTCTGGCTATTCACGGATGATACAATCATTGAAGTTTCACACGTAAAAATCAAATGTTTATTTGGAAAGTTCTCCACAGATTCATTATTTATTATCAAAATTCTGTTATTTGTCTTTTCTTTTTTCTTTTTTACTATCTTTTTTTCTTTTTGCTCTTTCGCTGAGTTTGTTTTTGGCAGCTTGTTTTCAGTCAACAATTCAAGATATCCTTTTTCAGTTCCCAATGGTCCAGACAATAACATACATTTTGGAAAATAGTGCAGATGGGACTCTAGAGCAAAGGATTGCAGATGACTGGAATATTGTAATTCCCCCAAAAAGGAAAATTTAGAATAAATAGCCTTCAATTTTGTTTGGACAAAATGTTTCAACAACATTGTTATCTGAAGTTGTGAAATATCTGAGGAAAAGACAGTCCAAGAACTGTTTGAATCATTAATCCTATTTTGTTGTAAATATGATCTACATTAGAAGCAAAGGATGATCCATATTAGACAGGGTTGGGATCCATTCTTTGGACTTTTTATCATGTATACGAATTTGTATAGAAAGTGTAATAACTAAGGAAAAGACATTTCAAGAACTGTTACAATTGCTATTCTTTTTTTCTACTTGTTTTGTTATGCCTATGATCCATATAGGACATGATGTAGATAATCCACATCAGAGTAGGTTAGAATCCCTTCTTTGGACTTCTTCATATATCTTTTCATCATATTCTATATGGATCACATGCATAAGAAAACTAGTAAACGGATCTGGGCATGACGTTAAACTGCATCCGGCAGCATAACCTCTGACTGGAAGGTTGTGAGGTGCATGAAACCACCGTTTCCCGGTCCACACTGACCTAGAGTTGTAGCACCTGTTAGGGCCCCAGCTATGGGCAAATAGTTAACCCCCAAACTGAGATCAAAACACTATGAAAGTATAAAAATAGACTTTTATATATATATATATACACACACACACATATATATATATATATATATATATATATATATATATATATATATATATATATATATATATAGAGAGAGAGAGAGAAATAGACTTTTGTCAAAAAATATACATTCTTGAAGGAAAAATATTACTAACAATGTTTTTGAAGAAAAAATTATTACCATAACACATTTTTGAATGAAAAAAATTTTTCATTAAAATCTCACTAAATCAACTTTCTCACTATATCTGAACATTTAAAAAACTACCTTAAAACCCCACCTTTTTGTCATTAAATAAACCATGGAGGTTGGTATGCTGTTAATCAAAACTCAGACTCAAAAACTAGTAAAAATGGATCAACAATTCAAACAGCTCTTGGAATATTCTTTTTTGAATTACTGATCTTTTTTTTAAGTTCGTCTGTTAATATGATCCATATAGTACATTGGAATAGGGTAATATGATCCATATAGTACATTGGAATAGGGTAATATGATCCATATAGTACATTGGAATAGGGTAATATGATCCATATAGTACATTGGAATAGGGTAATATGATCCATATAGTACATTGGAATAGGGTAATATGATCCATATAGTACATTGGAATAGGGTAATATGATCCATATAGTACATTGGAATAGGGTAATATGATCCATATAGTACATTGGAATAGGGTAATATGATCCATATAGTACATTGGAATAGGGTAATATGATCCATATAGTACATTGGAATAGGTTAGAATACATTACTTGGTTTTCCTCATAGGAACAATTTTTATGGAAAGAGCAATAAGTCTCCCAGTTCACACTCCACCCATGTCTATTGAACAGGTTAAGAGGCTCATCCCTTGTTCCCTGTTTAGGATATGGTTTCCGGCTTTCTCTTTTCCAATCTTTTCACTATTACATAGCCCCCCTGCACATCAGTGGCGTTACCGCCTTGCTCGGGGTGATACGATTAAAAAAAAAAAGTGAGGAAAGGACATTCCAAGAGTCATTTGAATTGCTGATTCTATTTTGTTGTGACTAAAATCCATAAAGGATATGACTTAGCTGATCCATAATGGAGTGTTTTAGGATCCATTTGTTGACTCTCCTTACATGAAGAATTTGCATGAAAGAGTAGGATCTTTTATTTTTACATGTGCAAACCAGAAAAGATATTTTGCATAATTGTTGGCATTTTAGCCAAATTTGTAGAAGAGCCGATATTAGTTTTTCTCTATTTATGGCAAAAATCTAATAAAGAGCATTTACTCCTTTTGCCAAATATATTTCCCCATCTTGTGTGACGTTGTCTATTTTTACTTCTTCTCTCAGATAAATACGCATGGCTGATTTCTCATACATATTTAGTACAGATACTTTTTACTTAGGGAAGCATGCTTCATTGGTTAATAACAGAGGTAAAGAAGAGTGAATATACAAATTTTTATCTACAGCATTCAAAAGATAGTGATATTGGCCATGGGGAGTGTGAAAATCAAGTAATATTTTTATTGATAAGAGATTTATTTTACTTTAAATACATTGCTGAAATGGCTTTCTGAACAAAGTTTGTTCATAATATTTTCATTATTAAAATAAACGTCTTTATTAATATTGATTTTTAAATATATAAGCATAGACATCTTAAGAAAAATAGAAAAAAGGTTATGCTCAGAAACTGAAAAAAGAATTAAATTTCTGGGTCACTATGAGGAAAGAGTGTTTAGAGAAATTAACACTCACAGTACGTAAAGCAAAGATGAACAAAGAAAGGTAACAGGTTATCTACATAGTCAGCTTATGATATTTTTATTATTTTAATCATACAATTTCGCCTACAAGCAAGGCAGGACCACAAATGATTGCACAGGGGTTTACAGTGAAAGTTGCAGGTGATGTCAAAGGTAGGATTAAGAGAATGATGGAATCAAGGAAATAGAAGATGGCAATTGATATTGCATTGAAACTTTTGGAGATTGGAGCTATCAGAGAAGCAAGTAAAGAGAAGGCAGTTTCACCGGCGAGAAGTGTGAGAAAATAAACTGTTAGAGTAGAAGTGATGGTTACATTTAACTGTTTTCATGGCAAAAGGGTGGGACCTAAATGCCAATCTAGTAGCATGAGTAAATAAATGTGGTCAGGGAACCAAAGGAAAAAAACTTGTAATTTCAATATTTACAGATCTTTACTCAGTGGTGATAGCCAGCAGTCTCTCTGAACCAAATCCAAACTTGAGAAGTGATGTTCTGATATATCTTCCACTAGCAGTATAGCCCAACGTTGCTCGGGTGTAATGAAAGCTTTAAAACTAATCCATAGTCCTGGAGCTCAGACTTAGCCTAAGGAATATTTGAAATAATATAATTGCGACAATTTACCAATCGCACCTTATATATATATATATATATATATATACACACACACTAGTAGTATAGCCCAACGTTGCTCAGGTGTAATGAAAGCTTTAAAACTAATCCATGGTTCTGGTGCTCAGACTCAGCCTAAAGAATATTTGTGTGAAGTTTGGGGAGAATTGGATAAAAATTGTGGATTTGTATAAAGGACATTTAGGCAGATAAACACACACACACACACACACACACACACACACACACAAACATCTTGCTTTTATATATATATATATATATATATATATATATATATATATATATATATATATTATCGATTTTCTGCACTATTGTAAGAACTGTAACCTTGAAACTTCTGAATATCATTTCTTATGTCTTTGTCTATGAGTATATAAAATTTGATTAAAATTGGACCACTCCTTCTATAACCCAATTTTTTTTCGATTATCGATTTTTCTATATTTATCAGGGGTACCTCAACACAAAACCTAGCTAAGAACACTTGCAGATGCTTATAGTACAACTGTGTAAATTTTCAAGAAAACCTGTTCAGCTTTTTCGGAGTCTATAGGTAAC